>CM028681.1:3032500-3632500 GCA_016760335.1 Gastrodia elata | reverse complement strand
CTCTTCGATCAACTATCTGGAGCCAAGGTTTTCTCGAAGATTGACTTGCGGTTAGGCTATCATCAGCTGTGAGTCGAGGAAGAAGATGTAGAGAAAATGACATTTATAACTTGTTATCGACACTACAAACTCTTAGTAATGTCCTTTGGTTAAACGATCACACCATCCATCTTCATGAACCTAATTTAACGCATTCTTAAACCTTTCCTAGATAAATTCACCATCGTCTTCATCGATGATATCTTGATTTATTCAAAATGTGAAGTGGAACATGAAAACCACTTGCTAGCCGTACTAGAAGAATTGAGTAACCATCAGCTCTATGCCAAGTACTCTAAGTGTAAGTTCTGGCTTGACTTTGTCACTTTTCTGGGTCATGTTGTAGATGCCTAAGGAATTCGACTAGACTATAAAAAGGTCAGTGCCATTCAAGTTTGGTTGCAGCCCAAATCTGTGACTGATATCAGAAGTTTTCCAGGTTTAGCAGACTACTATTTAAAGTTTATTAAAGGCTTTTCTCAGATAGACTCTCCTTTAACCAAGCTAACTCAGAAGGCTGTTCCTTTTATTCGGAGTCCTGAATGTGAATATGCATTCTAAACATTGAAAGATGCACTTTCTTCCACCCTCATGCTTGTCTTACATAAGGAAGGTTTGGACTGTCAAGTCAACACGGATGCATCTAGCATATGTTTATTGTGTGCTAATGCAGGAAGGAAAAGTAATCGCTTATGCATCTCATCATCTCAAGCCGCAAGAGAATAATTACCAAGTTTATGATCTCAAATTTGCTGCTGTAACAACCCTAGTTATTACCCTAGCCAAATTTGGATTAATTAGGCAAATCCAAGCTTTAATTTTGATTTCATTAGACTCAATGGGCCATTTAAATCTAACCCTAAAAGTTTAGAATCAATCGGAGCTAAAATGAGAAATTTGGTATTTTGGCTATTTTTAAGCCCTAGAAAAAACCTGAATTAAATTGATTTTCAAATAAAAATTTGATTTTATTTTTGAATTCCTCACCCCCAAATTAGTTAAGGGTAAATTTTTGGAAATTTTTGGAGCTCATTTAGTCATAAATTGAATTTATAAATTTAATAGGAATTAATATAATTATTAAATTGAATTATATTAATTAATTTAATTATTTAATTAAAATTTAAGGTTAGGATTTGTTGTTAGAATCACGACAGATTCGTTGTGGGGTCCCGACAGCGGGGCATAGCTATGGACCCGTAGAATGCCTAGCACGCATCTTAGTGCTCTTGATCTAACGACTCACCTATCGAGCGCCTTGATCGCATCCTAGCTGCCCGATCGACATCTAGCATCTAACGCACGAGATCTTCTCAGCAGTTTCGTTAATCAGGAGCCGCATCAGACCGTCTATCACCAACGACTTCATGGATCAGACGGCGAAGGCGAACCCTACCATTGTGGATCTTCGTTCTCGCAAGGATTCTGCCCGATAGAAGAGAATTTTGCAGTACTGAGCCACGTAACCTTGTCTGCCACTCCCCTCGTCAGGTCACCAAGACCGTTAGGACCTTCCGAGAATGGCCGAGCCTAGTAGGGCGACCCGGGAGGCCTGGACCCTCCCAATTTCAGAAAATGGTGAGGGCCCTCGGGCCGATCCAAGCTTCCTTCCCGAGCCCTGGTCTCCATTCCTAGGACCCCATGGCACCTATAAATACCCTCGGGACTTCACAGTGAGTCCCTTTGCTCACTTTGAATTCCCAATTGCCTAACTGAAGGCTTGCTGGAGCTCCCATCACCTCGGTGATTTCCCGGCATTTTTGGAGCTTATGATTATTGATACTGGGCCCGCCTGGTGTTCAAACCCCCTGTGAACATTCGTCTGTCATCCGGGAAGCTCGGAGGTACTTCAATTCCCTCGGCTGAGCCTGCGACCTTGACTTCAAGTACAGCCTTCCGCCATTGAATTCCTTGAATTCAATTCTCCATTTTATCTTTGAATGAGCTCCTGGATGTCACCTAACTAGCAGTAGCCACTTAAGGAAACAGTCGTGATTGTCGCCTGGGGATAAGCTAGCTCGAATCGATCGTATCGATCGATTGAGCTAGCAGCCGAGCCATGGCTGAGTCCGAGTAAGGACCCAGCGATCGGCTGCACCTCGGGTTATGAAACCATAGGGGTTCGACTCGCCTCACCTCCCTAAAGGTGTAGTCATTGAGCCCTATCGGTTACTACCTTCTGTGAGGAGAATTATCTCATCACAACAAACCCTAATCGACAAAAAAATGGGTGCCTCGGTCGAGTAGCACCCCATCGATTGGGTGCATCCCTGATGGGGTTTCTTGGTCCAATCGATGCGTCTCGACTCCAGGAACGTGTAGGGATAGAGTTGAGCCGCTGCCGCCGTCGGGATGCCGAGAATTTCTGCGCTGAAATTCGTCTGGATCGGACCCGTCGAGAGGTGGGAGACGAAGTTCGGGTCGTGTCGGCCCCAGTCCGCACCTTTTTGATTTTGGGCCGCAGCTATTGATGAATTATAAAGCGACATTTTTGATGGTTATAAATTTAATAAATCGAATCCTTTAGTTTTAATTTAAATAAAAATATAGATTAAATTAATTGAATAACTTTAACTATACTAATCCAAATGGTATGATCCAATATACCATTTGAATCAGAAAAATACAAGAAATCTAAATATAAAATAAAATCACAGATCCAATGGTTGGATTTAAAATAATTGATTAAACTTTTTTCTGTTTTTATTTAAATCTTAATAAATTCAATTAATGACTAAACTAATGGATTAAAGGCTCTGATTGCTCAGTAAACCTTGAAGAACAATTGTAAACCTTCAAAACCAATTTTGGATAATAAATTCTCTTAATCACTCATTAATTACCTTAATTAAGGATTAGTAAATTAAATCCTAAATTAGTCTCTGATTTTGAGTAGGTTAGTTCCTAATACCATTTTAAGTCTATTAGAACCTAAGTGTAAGGTTGGGCTGCCCTAGAATGTCTTAAATTCACTAATCACTCTAATTAGCCTAAAAATGTGATTAGTGTTAATTAGCTTAATTAGGTTGCCAAAACTTAAGTTAAGTGTGTTTCCCACTTCATTAATCAATATGAAATACATCAAAATAGATTAGATTCAATTTAGATAACTAAACCATAAAATCCCAAATTTAGCCTTAAGAGGGATATTTTGGTCATTTTGACCAAAATGTGTTTAAGTATCTCTTAAACCTTGGAAAAATTCAGTAAGCTAGATAGATTATAAATGTTTTACTAGATTCTTAGATTAATAATATTGATAATGTGGAAGTTTATGTAAGAAATCCTCAATTAGCCTTAATTTATACACTTAGACCTTAAGTGATCCTAAGGAAATCACTTAGCCCTAATATTTGAATCTAATGATTTTAGATGTTAAATTTCAGTTTAATAAGCTCGACTAAGTTAGTTTATGAGCTTAAATTCTAAAAGAGACATATTTAGGAAATCCTAAGTTAGAAAATTAGTTAAGATCTTAGATTTTAGATCTTAGACCTTAGATCTTCTACTTGAATCAAACTATCTCCAATTGAAATTATTTAAATGATTAATTATATGTTAAATTTATGTACTTAACTTTGTTGCCATGCTATTGATGCTAATTTTTCTGGATCAAATCATGTTTAAAAGAAGCCTAAATCAAATGTACGGTACAATGTGAGAAATGTAGCAACAAGAGTATTTGTAATAATGGTGTTCTACTATCTATGTAATATAAAAAGAATAATAGTATTATCATGAAAATGTAAAATTTAATGTATTTTATATTTTATATTTTAATTATATATATATATATATATATATATATATATATATATATATATATTAAATGTGAATAATTTGGCTCTGAAAAATTGTGGAGTGAATGACATTTATGTGGACTCTGATTTTTTATCTTTTCTTAGCTATTATGCATGTCATTACTGAAAATTATTTCTCTAAAAGCTCTACAATGAAAATTATTTCTCTGATGAGTAGGTCTGCAATTCATGCTGGTGATGCGCTCTGATAAGTATCCGATTTCTGAGCTTCCAAATGTTTTTTGTGTTATTGCTTCTCTTAAGTTGCTATGTGATTTTTGAGCTTCCACATTTAAGCTTGTTCGAATCATTTTCAAGCTTCCTATTTTTCATTTTTAACACAAACTTCTTTATAATTTATAAATTTAGCACAACTTCTATAAATATTTAATATATAACACAAAATAATAATAAAAAATTATATATGTAACTTAATTATATTTTTTGTTATTATTCATTATATTTTTTGTTTCAATATTTTGTATTTCTTATCTTTAAAAATAAAATTGAAAAAAAAAATTATTCTAATATTGTATTAAGAATTGAAATAAATACTTTCATGATTTTTGATGAGATCATTTGATCTAATATATGTGGAGCTATGAAGGGTCATTAGGATCATTTGATCCAATATTTTGTATATATTTTTTATTTGTTAAATAAAGTTATATATATATTTTTATTTATTTATTTATTTGTGAACAAGCTTAAGCAAAAATATAATGCACAACTTTTTTTTTTTATGCAAATTATATAATCTTATAGTAAAGTGAATCCATAAGCTCTAAATCTTAAACTATACTTAGCATTATGATTGTAAATATAGAATACTTTTTAAAATTAAATTATAATACACAAATTTTTATTTTTGATTTTATTACATATTTTTCAAATATCTCTTAAAATATATAAAAAAAATACTCATTTTAAATATAAAAGCATAATCATTCATTTTTTTTTTTAAGAGATATTTAAAAACAGAATATTTTTCTTTTATACTATTCCAATTATTATTTGGGCAGCAAAGATCTTTTGTAATCTTTTATTTGGGCAGCAATCAGTTGTCATCTCTAAATCATTATCCAGTTCTTTAATAATATGCTGCTGATTTAATCCTTTAATGGCCAATCCATTTAAAAGCAAAGGTCGCACTCATAATCCAAAAAGTAAGTGAAGATCCATCATCTGATCTATGCATGTATCTTTTAATCTCTCTAATTCCACATATTCACATGTTTGCTTTCATCCTTTGAAGCCTTCCTTCTCATAGCTCATTTCAAGCACATGAGCAATTATAATTAATGTTAAAATTTATCATGCTTTGGCTCATTCAATCAATTAGTTTTTGTTGGAATGTGGAGATCATTTAGATTATTATGGAGGAGCCAATAGAGCTCTCGTCGGTTTCCGGGAGGTCCCGAGGTGCTCCGGGACAAGTCGGGAGGAAGTTCAGGCGCTGCAACGCGCCCCGCATAATTTTCTGCCGAAGGCCAGGCGCCGCAACCCGCCGGGGCTCACCATCTAGGCGCAGTGGCGTGCTCTGACGCCCCGTGGTTCGAGCCTGGGTGTCGTAGCGCGTAGTGGCGCCCCGTGATTTGAGACTGGGGCGCTACAACGCGTTCACCGGAGACCTGCTTCGGATCTAGGCACTACCCTAAGTGTTTTGGGGGGCATTTTTGATATTTTGGGGTTCAAATAAAGCCTAGATATATAAGAAAACATGTTGAGATGTTTCCTATGTGTGAGATAAACCATAAATCATGTTTTGATTGTTGTTAATCTCTTTCAACATAGAGTGAGAGCTAGAAATTTCTGGAGGAGAAGAAGTTAATCGAGAAGCTATGTAAGCGGTAGATCCTTTTTGATCTTGTGAAGGTGAAGCTTTCTGTAAATATGTAATCATCTTGTTTATAGTAAATTTTTCTGTGTGGTGTGGCTCCGTAGTTTTTCTCAGCATCTAGTTTTTCACGTAAAATTTCTTGTGTTTGGATGCTTCTGGTTTATGCTGTGATTGTGATGTGATTTTATTCTCTTTTGTGTTTGGATATTTTATTTATTGCTTGATAAGCATCAACGAAATCTCATTCGTAACACTTCCGCACGTGCTCTAACAATTGGTATCAAAGCATTGTTGTTTTAGGGTTAATTATTTGAGCGGGAGCACTGGCCGATGAAATAAGACACAGAATAGAAATGTAACGACACTAATTTTTCCTTATGGAAGATGCAAATAGAAGATTTGTTCTACCGAAAAAAGTTATATTTATCACTTAGCAGAGCTAACAAGAAACCGACCACTTTGTCAATTGAGGTTTGGGAAGTTCTTGATAGAACTACATTGGGTTTGATTCATCTTTCATAGTCTTCTGATGTTGCATTTAACATTATAAATGAGAAAATAATTGTATATCTCATGGATACTATGATAATGATGTATGACAACCCTTCGGCTTCCAACAAAGTTTTTCTGATGAAACAAATGTTTAATAAGAAAGTGATGGACGATTGCTCAGCAACGAAATATTTGAATGGGTTCAACACTGAGACAAATCAGTTGTGTTCAGTGGACATCAAGTTTGATGATGATGTTCGAGCTCTGTTGTTCCTCTCTTCACTATTGGATAGTTGAGATGGGCTGGTGACAATCATCAGCAACTCATCAGAAAATGCATCGTTAAAGTTTGACTACATTTTCAAGTTAGTGCTAAATGAAGAGGAGTGGAAAAGATTTCATGGGATGGCATTTACTTCAACGCTGAATGCAAAGAGTCAAACAATCTATATCAAAGCAAGGAAGAAGTGTAGACCGAAGACACAATAGAAATAAGTCTATGTCAAAACGAGGAAAGTCAAGACTCGGAAAAGCAAAGCATGTTTGCTAGACTGTGAAAAGGCATGACACTTTAAGAATGACTGGCCTATTTTGAATAGGACAAGTGGTAGGATTAAATATATGAGCCCCGCTATAAATATTTCAATATAATATAATCAATATGCATTGATCCTTTCACTTATCAATACGGAGTCATGGACGGTGGATTCGAACACATCTTTTCATGCTACTCTTACGAAATGTGCCTTTAAGAATATAACAACCCAAAGTTGTTACTCTGTTAAATCTAAACTAAACTAAGCCTTAATTTTTATTCTACTAGTATTATTTGGTCATTAGAAGCTAACTCTAAAAGTTTTGGTCAATAGAATCTCATTTCAGTTAATTGGTAATTTTATCAATTTTAGGATCATGAAAATTAGCTAAATTATTTTGACCTCCAAATCAATTTATGATTTTATTTTTGAATTTCTCACCCCCAACTTAGCTAAGAGTTAAATTTTGAGAATTTTTAAAGATCATTTAGGCCTACTTTATTTTTACTTTAATTAAGGGAAATTATAAATTAGGGTTTGTAACTTTCTCTAATTGCAAATCTAACATATCAAACGGCCGGTTAATCCAAATTGTAGAAGCCGTATAAACCGTTTGCTTCCTCTCAGTGCCCTAGATCCAATGTCAGCGCCTTTTATTCAATCAAATTCTTCATCAGCAGTGGGATTACATCCACAATCCGATGACTGATCTCTTGTCCGCATTCCATTTTAATCAGCTGCATCATAGCCCTTATGTCCCAACCATTGGTTGATCAGATGACCAGGATTCATCCATAATTGTTCACCTTCATCTCCATTTCACCCGTCTCGACAGGTGGATTTTGTGGGACAATTCGTTGTCAGAGCCTGTCACCACTCTCTCGTGCCACGTCTGCTAGGCCGTTAGAATCCTTATCGTCGCCCATTGAGCATCATTGGAAAACCGTGAAGGCCGAGACACTCCAATTGAGGTAAGTTAAAAATGCACCCTCGACCGGAGCTTTATCCATGGATCCGAGCGTTGGCAATCCTCCTCTCCACTCCCATGAGCAATAAATAGCTCTTGAACATCATAGTGAATTCCCTTGCTCACTGTGACTCACCCAACTCTTCCTTTCCTTCCCTATCAAAGTTCCTGCATCCCTCCAGCACTCCTGGCAATCCCAGCTTCTTCCCTAGCCATCTGAGGGTGCGATCTGGTGTTCATACCCCCTGTGCAAGCTACTATGATCATCTGAGGCTCTTGCAATCTTCTCTAGCCCTCTATCTCCACAAGCTCAGCTAGTTCAAGTACCTCCCCTTCCCCACTGAACTATGTGTAATAACTCCGGTTGTTACCATAGCTAAATCTAGACTAATTAAGCTAAACCAAGCTTTAATTTTGATTCCATTAGACTCAATGGGTCATTTAAATATAATCTCAGAAGTTTATAATCAATTGGAGCTAAAATGAAGAGTTTGATATTTTGGGTTATTTTTAAATCCTGAAAATTACCTAAATTAATTTGATTTTTAAATTAAAATTTGATTTCATTTTTGAATTCCTCATATCCTAATTAGCTAAGGGTGAATTTTTAGGAATTTTTGGAGCTCATTTGGTCCTAAATTGGATTTAATATATTTAGAAATAATTATATATTATTTAATTGATTTATTTATAATTAAATTATATAATTAATTAAATTATAAAAGGCAGGATTTGCTGTCGGGACCGCGGCAGATCCGCTGCGGGGTCCCGACAGCGAGGCACCGGGTTAAGCCACTCGATGCATTGGCACACATCCTGGCACGAACCATCGAACCGCAGGATCTCCTCCGCGTTAAGATTATATCCTATGCATCGGATTTATCACTAGCATCCGATGGCTACCATCATATCCCGTTTAAGTAACACATCTGAGTCATCAGAGACCATCGGTCGATCCATCAGACGGCGAACACGAACCCGAGCACTGTGGATCGTCTCCCTCATCTCGCCCCGTCTGCGTCTGGCCCCCCCGATAGCCAGAAACCTCCCAGCCCTCATGGCAGTACGGGAAGACCTCGAAATTCCCCTCCTGCCCTCGGCGCATCTGTCTTGCCGGTCGTCTTCTCCCCAAATTGCCTATAGCAGTTGGCCAGAGCCTTTCTCTTCGGCCCGAGCCTCCTCCCATTGCCCGAGCTCTGGAAACCAACCCTAGGGCCTCCTCCCACCTATAAATACCCCCAGATATTCACAGTGAGTCCTTTTGCTCACTGCGAACCCTCCTTTGGCAGCCAAAGTCCCCGGAGTTCCCGTCTCACCTCGACAAATTCTCGGCGTTCCCGAAGCTTGGATCCGCTGATAGAGGGCCCGTCTGGTGTTCAGACCCCCTGTGAAACTTTGTCTATCGTTCAAGGAGCTCGGAGGCACTTCAATTTCCCTCAGCCAAGCTTGCAACCCATCCTCAGGTACAGCCTTCTCCCATGGATTTTCTTTGATCCAATTCCTCGTTTATCTCTGGATGTCGCCTAACTAGCCGTAGCCACTTAGGGAACCAGTCATGATTGGAGCCCGGGGCTAGGTTAGCTCGAATTGATCATATTGATCGATTGAGATAGCGGTCGAGCCATGGCTGAGTCTAAGTAAGGACCCAGCGATCGGCTACGCCCCAGGTTATGAAACCTTAGGGGTTCGACTTGCCTCACCTCCTTGAAGGTGTAGGTATCAAACCCCGACCGATTAATGGCATCTCTGAGGAGAATTGTCTCCTCACAGTAAGCCTAAAACGCCCCTGTCGAAGGCGTCTCAGGTGAGTAGCACCCCATCGATCCAGAGGGATCCAGATAGGGGTTCTTAGTCCAATCAACGCGTCTCGACCCTAGGAACGTGTAGGGATCAAGCTGAGCCGCTGCCGTCGTCTGAGCGCCGAGAATTTCAGCGCGGAAGTTCGCCTGGGACGGACCCGTCGAGAGGTTGAAGATGAAGTCCGGGCCGGGCCGACCCCGTCCTGCGCGGTTTTGATTTTGGGCCGCGGTTAATAATGAATCATAGGATTAAATTTTCTATAGTTATTAATTTAATAAATCAAATCCTATAGTTTTAATTTAAATAAACATTCAGAATAAATTATTTAAATAACTGTAGCTATACTGATTCAAATGGTATGATCCAATATACCATTTGAATCTGAAAAATATAAGGAATCTAAATATAAAATAAAATCACAAATCCAATGGTTGGATTTAAAATAATTGAGTAAACCTTTTCTATTTTTAATTAAATTATAATAAATTGAATTAATAACCAAATTAATTGATTAAGGGCTTTGATTGCTCAGTAAACCCTAAAGAACAATTGCAGACTCTTAAAAACAATTTTGGATATTTAATTTCCTTAATCACTCCTTAATCACCCTAATTAAGGATTAGTGAATTAAAATCTAAATTAGTCTCTAATTTTAGGTAGGGTAATTCCTAGTGCCATCTTAAGTTTATTAGAACCTAAGTGTAAGGTTAGATTGCCCTAGAATGCCATAAATTCTCTAATCACTATATTAGGCTTAAATAAGTGATTAGTGCTAATTAGCTTAATTAAGTTGTCAAAACCTAGGATAAGTGAGTTCCCCACTTCATTAATCCATATGAAGCACCTTAAAATAGATTAGATCCAATTTGGATAACTAAACCCTAAAATCTCAATTTTCGCCTTAAGAGGGGCATTTTGGTCATTTTGACCAAAATGTGCTTAAATGCTCCTTAAGACTTGGAAATTTCAGTGAACTACCCTAAGATAGATTAGAAATGTTCTCTGGACCATAAGGCTAACAATACTAATGACTTGGACATTAATTCAAGAAATATCCACTTAAACCCTAACTAAGACACTTAGATCTTAAGTGATCCTAAAAGAGTCATTTGGCCTTAATACTTATATCTAATAATTACAATGGTTAAATATCACCTTAATAAGTTCCATTTAGTTAGATTTTGAACTGAAATGCTAAAAGAAATGCAATTGGTAAAGTCTAAATTGAAAATCTAGTTTAAAGTCTAAAGTGATCAAAAATCAGATCTTAGATCTTAGACTTTAGACTTTAGATCATCTATTTGAATTGAACTATCTCCTTTGGAATTCTTTAAATGATTGATTATTTAACCCTTTGAAGCCTTCCTTGTGGGTACAGGGTGATTCAATCTATGAGATAATGAAATTATCTTAAAAGATTGAATATAGATCTTAGATTCTCAAGTTTTTAATTGATTATTTTATCTTATAATCAGTAGAATAACTTTTCAATAAGTTTAAAATTCCTGGATCTTTCAGCTTATAGGATTTTTTCACCTTTAACTGGGGTACCTTGAATGAACCTTAGACCCTTAGTAGGATTTGACTTGGGATTAGGATTTGAACACCAAAGTGGAGTTCAAGTCCCGAATCCTTAAATCTTGATTTACTTGATCAAGATTTGGGTAAGAGAGTAAAATATTAATAAATTAGGTCGTTGATTTATTTACTTAAACTTTACAGTCATCACATAATTTTGGATTAGAACTTGTTAAGTTTTAATGTTAACTATAAGGACGTAAATCTGAGGTTCTACTCGATAGCTAGATATTGGAGATCCTAAATTTGTACCTTCTCATAATAGTTAGATTTGGTAATTAGATAACAACAGATATCACACCAGTTTAGATTGAGTCTCTTACTTACTTTGACTAGATTTGCTTTGCATACCTTGGATATTGAGCCTTATTCATTGAGCATAATAGGAGAACTTAGGATATGGATGATACATCCTAAGTTAGTATCTAAATTACATATCATTCAGTTTTGCCTTGTTTGTAGTTGGTAGAATATGTCCTAGCTTAGTCTGCATCTTTATTAGTAGTATTGTATAGATTGGACTCATACCTAGCATATTTGGATGGCTAGGCTGGGGATTGATTGATTGATATTGGAGTGTGGGGCCCCCCGTACTGACAATAAGGAAGTACGGTGCTCCAACTGTGGCAAATCCCCAACTTAAGTAAAGTTAGGTAAACCCAACCTACCTTAAGCTAGGGACTTGTCACCAAGTGCTATAACATTCATCAATATAGATATCAAAGTGGCGGAAGCAATATATAATTGTAACAACTCAAGTTGTTACTTGACTCAATTAAGACTAATCTAAGTCTTAATTAAGATTCTAAGTCATTAATTAAGTGATTTGAAACTCATCTCTAAAATCTTAGTCAAATCTAAAGTCAATAAAGTCAAATCAGGAATTCTAGAAAATTCCAAACCCTAGAAAAATTAACTTTTATCTAGGCCTCAAATTGAAAATCTGACTTCGCCATTACATTCAGAACACCCAAATTAGCTAGGGGTGAAGTCTTGGATGCATTTGGAAATCGTTGGATTTTCATCGAATATTTTAATATTATTTAAATACCAAGGATGTGAATCTGAGTTACACTCGATAGTAGGACCTGAAGATCCTAAATTTGTGTAACTTAGAGTAGATAGAACGAATAAAGTAGATAACAATGGATATCACCTATGTTTTAGATAGAGTCTCTTGCTTACCTTGAATTGATGCATTGCATACCTTGTTTTGAGCCCCTTACCTTGTACACATATATTGGACATAGGATATTTAATAAATATCTCATGTTAATTTAGAATTGCATACATATCATTCATGATTGATCGATGTTTTCAATTTTTCAAAAAGTTGTGGCTTAACTAGTATGCCTCTCCAATCCTCGAGTTCGGCATAGCATGCTGGTTTGTTACTATCGGTAAGTCTATCCATATCTAGTTAAAATAATTCCCAGGATGGCGAGAAATAGATTTTGCGCTCTTTAATCAGGATTGGACATGGTGAGTACTAGTTGAGAGTAATTTTGGTAAGGTGTAGCTTGATTAGTATACCTCTTCGATCAACTCGTTCGGGGTCAGCAACCTTTCGAGGGTTTAATGTTCGACAGTCTATTCGCCATGCCTAATCCATAGGATAGGATGGATAGACTCTCGCCCTACTGACTATAGAGTCAGGATTCTGATATGGATATACTAATTCAAGTACACTTACATTTGGATCTGTCTTAGCTCATCAGGCTAAGAGTTTTCAGTGATGTTCAGTTCAGAGTTTCTTAGCTCATCAGGCTAAGATTTGCTGAGTTTGTGTTCAGTTTGGGTGACTTAGATAGTCATTGCAGTTTCAGTTTATAATTACTGTTTTACTTGTATATTCTGCATTATAGCACTGTTTTACTTTCAGTTTACCTGCACTATATAGGATGCTAGTTATACTTACTATTCTCATATGTAAGAATGTTAGTTGTTTTCAGTTTTATATGGTTAAATTTCAGTATGTCACTTAGCATAATTTGTTTGATCATATGCATATTTAGGTTGTATTTTCTTACAGTTTTGCTTTTCTTTCACTTACCTGTCCTTGTTGCAGTTGCTGGGAGGAGGTACATGTTTACTTCCTATTTGTTTAGTTATAAACTGAAGTTTATAACTTATCACTATTCTTTTATATGCTTTTTTGCACCTAGTTTGCTCAGTTCTATTTTATGGTGATATCTATTTAAACATAATAAATTGCTTACCCTAAAATGTGCTTAGACAATAGTCTAACCAGTTTTTCTTTTGTTGGCTGGGGCCATACCATTATGAAACCGATAATGGTAGGTTCTGAGTTTGTTAAAGCAGCTGATCCAGTGGAGTGCTTACCATTGGAGGAGGAGCCAGTTCCTGAAGATCTATAGCTTTAGATTTCTTTCTTTCAGTGAGATTGAGAGTTCTTTCAGTCCTTTTTATCTTATTAAATGTTGTAATAATACAGATTTAACATTTCTTTTCAGCACTTTACTTATTCTGTATTGTTGTATTTATATTGTATGGATGGATGTTATATTTATATTGCTTTGCACTCTGAGTTATGGTATGATCATTTAGTGATAGTTTTTCTGGGTTGAATGGCAAAGTCCTTAGTTAAGTTGGATTAGAACTTGTGTCTAATCCAATTCTAAATGGGCACCTTGTCATTTGGTGACCCCTCCACCGTAATCATGTTAACTTAAGAGTTAACAGGACCACAGCGGGGCAGGGCCACCACAATAATATAGTAACATCCACAAGCATACATAGTAGGAAGCGAGAACGTAATATAGTGTCTCATCACAATACAGAAATAAAATACACCCAAAATTAATTATTACAAACTGAAGTTTAAAGAGAATAAAAATATCTCTCAATCTCACTAAAATAAAAAGGCAAAATATAACTAAACAGCAGCAGCACCGTCCTCCTCCTGTACTTGCTCCTCTTCAATGACAGTGCCCACGAACATGTCTGAATCTGATATTTGTCGGTATCACAAATGCCAGGTGTAACAACCCTAGGTTGTTATCCTAGTTAAAATTAGATTAATTTAGCTAAATCAAGGTTTGATTTTGATTCTATTGGATTCAATGGGTCATTTAAATCTAAACCTTGAAGTTTGAAATCAATCGGAGCTAAATTAGAAATTTTGGTATTTTTGGCTATTTTTAAGCCCTGAAAAATACCTAAATTATTTTGATCTCCAAATTAAAATCTGATTTCATTTTTGAATTCCTCATACCCTAATTAGCTAAGGGTGAATTTTTTGGGAATTTTTGGAGCTCATTTGGCCCTAAATTGAAATTGAATAATTTTTGAATAATTTAAATATCATTTAAATGATTTTTAATTAATTAAATTAAATTATTTAATAAAAATATTTCGGTGGGATTTGCTGTCAGGACCGCGGCAGATCCGCTGCGGTGTCCTGACAGTGGCGCATAGCAACGAGTCACCCGATGCGCTAGCACGCATCTCAGCGCCGGATCCGAGGGCTTGCGTCGCTCCGCCCCGTGATCGAATCTCAGACGCATGATCGGCATCTAGAATCCAATGTCTAGAATTTAATCCGCGCGGCCGTTACCTGAGATCTCCATTAGGCCGTCCATCTCCAACGACTTCGCACATCAGACGGCTCCCGATCCCCCGGTCACTGTTCACCTTCGTCTTCGCAGAGATTCGGCCGACAGCAAAAATTCGCCACATCGACTTTGTCTGCCACTCTCCCACCAGGTCACCCAAAGCCGTTAGCGCCTTCCCATTTATGGCCGAGCCTGCCAAGGCAACCCAGAGGGTGGGATCACCCCCAATCTGGACTGGCTGGAGGAGCCTCTGGTCCGAGCCTGAGGCTTTGGCCCAACTTCGGTTTCCACTCCTAGGATCTTCCTGGTCTATAAGTACCCCCTCAAGAATCACAGTGAGCTCCTTTGCTCACTGTGATCCTTGTGCTAGCTGGCTGAAGTTTTCTGGAGCTCTTGGCAAACCAGACGGCGGGACCTGCTACAGCTGCTGATAGAGGGTGAGGTCTGGAGTTCAGACCCCCTTGCAGAGCTCCTAAAACCTTTAAGTGCCTTCGAGATGGCCTGCATTGCCTCCTTCACTGCGAGTCTTCGAACTGAGGTATAGCCTTTCTTCCCACTTCTCTATCGAGCTGGATTTAACTCGATTCGCTTCTTCGCAAGCCTTAGGTGCTGAGTAGAATCTTACCTTAGCTCCTCCGTAAGCAATCGAGTCGAAAGACGTGGCCTGGCAGTGACCCAGACGATGAATTCATCGTCTGTGCGCACTGCCAGATGAGATTCCTGGTTCGCCTAAATCGGCATTCCAGTTGAAATTGATTGTCCATTCGGCTCTAAGCATATTTGGACAATAATTGTGAGCTGGTATCGAGGGTTGAGCCCGACCAGTTCGATCGATTCGACTGGAATCGACTAAACCAGTCACAGGTTGAAATGGCTGAAAAATGCCTAGTAGCACCCCGGCGATTCAGACCACCCCAGAGCTCCTCGTTTCGCCCTATCGCTTCCTCGTCGATCCCTGAACATGCAAGGATCAAGATCGTGGCGACTCGTGGACTCAGTGAGGAGAATTATCTCCTCATAGGTGCGCCAGCTGGAGGATCTCGGCCGAGTAGGCATCCAGCGATCCAAAGCTTCCCAATTAGGGCTTCTTAGTTCCATCGACGCGTCTGAGGTCAGGGAGCGTGTAGCCGTCAAAATTGCGGCGTGACGTGACCGGAGTGCGGAGAATTCGACGCTAGAAGTCAGCCCTAGGGTTTGGTCCGCAGGCGCAGTCGAGAGGAAGAAGGCAGTGATTTTGGGCCGGGTCGACCCCCCGACCCGCGCCTTTTGGATTTTGGGCCGCGGTTATTATCGAATTATTGAATAACATTTTTAATGGTTTTGAATTTAATAAATCAAATCCTATGATTCTATTTAAATAAACATTCAGAATAAATTAATTGTATAACTTTAGTTATTCAGATCCAAATGGTATGATCCAATATACCATTTGAATCAAAAAAATTCAATGAATCTGAATATAACGTAAAATCTCAGATCCAATGGTTGGATTAAAAATTATTTGCCAAACCTTCTCTATTCTTAAATAAATCATATAAAATCATCTAATTATTCAATTTATAAAGTTAAGGGCTCTGATTGCTCCTTGTACCCTAAGGAACTATTCCAGACCCTTAAAAGTAATTTTGGAGAATTAATTTTCTTAATCACTCCTTAATCACTCTAATCAAGGATTAGTGAATTAAACCCTAATTAAGCCTCTGATTTGGGTGGGGATGGTTCCTAATATCATATTAGACCTAGTATAACCTAAGTATAAATTTGGATTGCCCTAAAGTGCCTTAATTTCACTAATCACTATAAGTGGCTTAATTAAGTGATTAGTGCTAATTAAGATCATTTAGGTCATCAAAACCTAAGTTAAGGGTGTTTACCCCTTCATTAAGTCATATGAAACACATTAAAATAGATTAGAACAAATTTGAGTGAGTAAACCCTAAAATCCCAATTTTAGCCTTAAGAGGGGTATTTTGGTCATTTTGACCAAAATGTGATTTAGTGTTCTTTAAGAGATTGAAAATTCAAGTAAACCACTATAAAATAGATTGGAAATGTTCTCTGAAGTCCTAGAATAAGGATAGTGATAATGTGATCCTTAATCCAAGAAATCTTCATTTAGTCCTTAATAAAGATACTTAAATCTTAAAGCATTCCTTATAAAGATCATTTGACCTTAAACTTATTAAATAAATTAAAATGGTCAGTTATCCCATTAATGAGTTCAGTTAAGATAGCTTAAGAATTAAGTGTTACAAGAAAAGAAATTGGAAATGTCTAAGTAAAAACTCTTAGCTTAAGATCTAAAGTGATCAAAACTCATACCCTTAGATCTTAAGTAATCTAAGAAGGTTAATACGGGTTTAGTGTTAATCTAATACTTGGAATTGTTAATTTTAACCTTAATAAGCTCCTTATAGTTAATTATGAACTTAGATTCTAAAGAGAATCACAAATGGAAACTCTTAAGTCAAAACTCTAATTAGAAGTCTAAAGTGATCAAACTTCAGATCTTTAGATCTTAGATCTTAGACTTAGATCTTCAATGTGAATTAAACCACCTCCAATTGAAATTCTTTAATGATTGATTGTTTAATCTTTTGAAACCTTTCATGTGGGTATAGGATGATTCAATCAATAAGATAATGAAATTATCTTAAAGATTGAATATAGATCTTAGATTCTCAAGTTCTTAATTGATTATTTTATCTTATAATCAGTAGAATAGCCTTTCACTAAGATCTTAGTTCTTGAATCTTTCAACTTATAGGATTCTTTACCTTTAAATTAGGTAATAAGTGAGAAACCTAGATCCTATTTAGAATATCACCTAGGATTTGGGATTTGAACTCAACATAGGGTTTAAGTTCTAAATTCGTAAATCTTGATTTATTTACTCAAGATTTGGGTAAGAGAGTAAAATATTCACAAAATTAGGTCATTGATTTGCTTACTTAAACTATATAGTCATCGCATGATTTTGGATTAGAACTTGTTAAGTTTTAATATTTAACTTTAAGGACATAAATCTGAGATTCTACTCGATAGTTGGATATTGGAGATCCTAAGCTTATACCTTCTCAGAGTAGTTAGATTTAGTAATTAGACAACAACAGATATCACATAAGTTTAGATCGAGTCTCATGCTTACTTTAACTAGATTGCTTTGCATACCTTGGATTTTTGAGCTTTAGCCCTTGAGCATAATAGGAAAAACTTAGGATATGGATGATGTATCCTAAGCTAGTATCGAAATTGCATATCATTCAATTTTATTTTGTTGCAGTTAGTAGAATATGTCCTAGTTTAGTCTGCCTCTTCAGTAGTAGTATTGTATAGACTGGACTCAGACCTAGCATATTTGGATGGCTGGGCTGAGGATTGATTGATGGATATTGGAGGCCCTGTATGGCCTATTGACTGGTATGGCAGTACTAAGTCCTAGGCTTATTGCTACCTAAGCTGTATTGTTCAGCATTGTTTTATTTTTGCTTTGCCACATGCTTCAGTCGCCTTATTTTTCAGTATTCACTTGCTTTGCCACATGCCTCAGTGGCCTTACATTTCATATATTGCTTTGCTTTTGCCACATGTCTCAGTGACCTTTCTTTTCATATTAATTTGCATGTTGTATGTATATTTTATGGCTTATATATATGTATAAAAGGCATGTTTAGGATGCTAGAATTTTATCATGTTAAGTACTTGTATTCCTTTATACTCAGCATGTTTTATTTCGATCATAATCATGTTAGGAGTACATTTATTCAGTAGTTGCAGTTTGTTTTTTGTTTTTAACCTCACCTTGCTTATTTAGTGTTTTGTAGGTTACATCACATACTTGTTGCTTGCTATAAATGGATGATTTATAGTATTCCATTTCTTTCATAGCTTGTTGCACCTTTACTGCTTGCATGTGTAGATAAATTAAAATGTGATATCTTTAAAAGTTCAGTTCATTTAAAATAGCCTAAAATGTACTTAGACAATTGTCTAATTGTAACTTTTTTATTTTGTTGGCTGGGGCCCTGGCATTTGTGATACCAAGAAATGTCAGTTTTAGACATGTTCGTGGGCAGTGTCGCAAAGGAGGAGCCAATTCAGGAGGATGACCTTCCAGTAGTTGTTTAGATAGTTTTGCCTTATTTATTTTTGTGAGGACGAGAGTCTTTCATTATTTTTTTTTCAGTTATTCATTTCAGTTTGTAATAATTAACTTTCTGGATGTACTCTACTTTCTGCATTGTGATGAGTTACTTTATTGTATTTTCTCTTCCCTACTATGTATGCTTGTGGATGTTACTCTATGTTGTACTGCTTCCGCCACTTTGATATTTATATTGATGAACGTTATAATACTTGGTGACAAGCCCTTGACTTAAGGCAGGTTGGGTCCGCCTAACTTTACTTAAGTTAGGGATTTTCCACAGTTGGAGCACCGTACTTCCTTATTACCAGTACGGGGGCCCCACAGTTGGTATCAGAGAACACCATAAGGTGTCAGAATGGGATCTATGATTTCTTTCTACCTAATGAATCGTTCTTCTGAAATACACGCATCAATATAAGTGACATCCATAACATAATAGTGTCAGTAACTCTACAAAAAATGAAAGAGGAGAATACTCCCATCCTAATAAATTTATTCGTTTAGAGTCTAACACAAATATAATAAAATTCTGCTCCCAGAGTCAGATAAGATCTGAAGAGTTCGATATAGACTACTATCAGTGTATCTTCAAGAGTGCTTGGAGCTGTAGCTTCAAATGGAGGTAGGAAAGCAACTGGCAAATCGAAGGAGTTTTATCAAGAGGAATTTTGGTCCTGGAGAAGCTTCTGCGATAAGCTGTATATCGAGGGATCAATTTTCCTGTATATGCGCAAGAATGGCTGAGCCGAGTGGAGTCCCTTTTGGAACACATAGAGTGTCCCGAGTCACTTTATGTAGATATTGTGACTGACCTGATGGTGGACTACGCAGGAGTGTGGTGGTACAAGACTATGGCAAAGCTCAAGAAGAAGCGAAATAGGAAGCGTCAGGAAGTTACCTTTGAGGATTTCTGTGTAGCTTTTAGGGCAGAGTACATTGATAATGTCTGAATGATAGTTAGATTAAATATTATTTTATTTTCAAGCAACTCCATTTGATTTACAATTTTGGCATTGTAATTTCTAAATTCTATGATTAATGAAAAATTTTGATTTCCCTTCCTTAGAGTAAACTCTGAGTTTGTTCTTTTTTAATTAAATTAGAATGGATTCTGGATCACCACCCACCGTTACTCTGATCAAAAACACTGTAGCCTCCAGTAGTTCTAGCGACGAGGTGGCTCATCTGTGAGCCATGTTGGCAACTCTTTTAGAAAACCAAGCTCAGCAGGCACTGGTCATGCAGAAATTATTGAATGATCGTGTAACTCCAGCAACTGTCGCTGCTCCAACAGTCCATGCTCCACAAGTTGCTTCGTCTTCACACCATACAGCAGATAATCTCCTCCATAATTTTCTGAGGTTAAGACCTCCAACCTTTGGTGGGAACTTGTCCCCAATGGATACAGCCGATTGGCTGAAGGCTGTGGAAAAGGATTTAATTAGTCTGAAAATTCCAAACTCCGAAGCCGTCCGTCTCACCACCCATCTGTTCCACACTAAGGCAGAATATTGGTGGGAAGAAGTCAGGAACACCCAGTTCAGTCGATTATGAATTAGACGACATTCCTTGGGATGCATTTATTGAAGCCTTCAAGACTGAGTTCATCCCTCGTCCATACAAAACATGATCACAGATACAATCATGAGGTTGACTCAAGGAAGTTGCTCAGTGGCGGAATACGAAAGAGAGTTTCAAAGATTAATTCATTTCGCACCAGAAGTCACCAATTCTGAGTCAGCAAAGTGCCACCGCTTCCTTTGTGGACTCAGAAATTCGTTGAAGAATCAAATAGTACCGTTTTGTCTAACTAGTTTCTTCAAACTAGTGGAAATGGCTAAGGTGATTGAGCATCACCAATCTGAAGAAGATCATAAATGGAAAGCACAAACCACTCTGAACCAGCGAGGAAATTTTAAGAGACACGGGTCCAACCCCACGGAAGTGTATCAACTGGAAGCATCACCTACTACCGATCAAGCTCAAAGTTGTACTAAACTACACCCGTATGGCAAGTGTTACCACTTTGGCCAGAAATGTTTTAATTATGGGCGCACAGGCCATCGGTTCTATCAGTGCGACCACACGGAAACAATAGATGGAGTTCAAATGAAGCCGTATCATAAGAAGCAGGTGTTCCGAGCAACTCCACTGAATTGAAGGGAACCAAATCTGGCCATAATGCCAGCCCCTATTTCTGAAGTGGCTTACACATAGCCACCAGCTCCCAATTCTCAAAATTTTCAGCAATGGCAAACTAACAATCGTCCTGCTGGACCTGCCCGAGTATATGCTCTAACTCTTATGGAAGCCGCAGAAGATAACAATGTGGTTTCAGGTGCACACTCTTAAACCTCTCCCGTTACATTGCCTTTTTGTAATTTAAATCTTTTTCAATGTTGTTAATACAAAACTGTGTAAATTTAGGCACACTTTATTTCAATAACCAGCCTTGTAACGTACTGTTCGATACTGGCGCCAGTCACTCATTTATCTCGGAATGATTTGCTAATAATCTTAAACATCATGCATGCAACCTAGCACAAAAATTGAGTGTTGGAGTTCCATCAGGAATTCAACTAAGTGCTCATAAATTTTGCAATGTCAAAGTCCCGATAAATGATCAAGAATTTCAGGCTAAGCTAATCATCCTACCAATAGCAAACTTTGACATCATCCTCGGGATGAATTGGCTCAGTGACAATAATGCTGTGATTAACTGCTATAAAAAGAGAGTCACTCTCCATTCTCAAGGTAAGCCTAAAACATTTGTAGGAAAATCTAGCACGCAATTATCTTTAATAGATGCCATTAGAGCTGAACAGTTGATTGTCAAAGGTTGTAGTGCCTACTTAGTCACCATGATGGGCAAAACTAAAGAAAATATCTCCCTTGTTGATTGTAAGGTAGTCAAAGAGTTCGTCGATGTATTTCCAGAGAATTTGCCTAGTGTACCTCCTTTCAGAGAACTAGAATTCTCTATTGAATTGATTCCTGGTACACATCCAATATCCAAAGAACCTTATAGAATGGCACCTAAGGAGCTTCAGGAACTCAACGAGCAGTTGTAAGAGCTCCTGAATAAAGGTTTCATTTGGCCAAGCATGTCTCCTTGGGGAGCGCCAGTTTTATTTGTGAAAAAGAAGGATGGATCTATGCGTATGTGTATAGATTATCGTGAGCTGAACAAGGTCACCTTAAAGAACAAATACCCACTGCCTAGAATTGATGATTTGTTTGACCAATTAGTCGGAGCCGTGATATTTTCCAAGATCGATTTAAGGTCTGGATACCACCAGCTGCGAGTAAAGGAAGACGATGTAGGGAAGACTGCGTTCCGTACTCGTTATGGCCACTTCGAGTTTTTGGTGACGTCGTTCGGACTCACCAATGCACCATCAGTCTTTATGGATTTAATGCAGCGCATGCTAAAATTGTATCTGGATAAGTTTGTGATCGTCTTTATTGACGATATCCTCATTTACTGCAAAACTCTGAAAGACAATTGAAGGACATCAGAGGTTAGTGTTGGAAACCTTGCGTGACCATCAACTTTATGCCAAGTTCTCCAAGTGCGAGTTCTGGCTTAACTCCATTGCATTTTTGGGGCACGTAGTCGATGCTCAGGGAATTCGAGCAGACCAGAGCAAAGTAAAATCTATTCAGGATTGGGCTCAACCTAAGTCCGTCACCAACATTAGGAGTTTCCTGGGATTAGCAGGATACTATAGAAAGTTTGTTAAGGGCTTTTCTCATATTGCTTCGCCGTTAACTAAACTAACCCAAAAGGCTGTCCCATTCATTTGGAGCCCAGAGTGCGAGGAAGCTTTTCAAACCCTTAAGGATGCTTTATCCACCGCTCCAGTTCTTGTTCTACCTAAGGAAGGTTTGAACTATCAAGTATATACCGTTGCCTCAGGAATCGGTTTAGGTTGTGTTTTAATGCAAGAGGGTAGGGTAATTGCTTATGCCTCTCGTCAGCTGAAACCCCACGAGCGAAATTATCCAGTTCATGATCTTGAACTTGCAGCCGTAATTTTCGCCTTGAAAATATGGCGTCACTATTTGTACAGAGTGCAATGTTCAATTTTCACCGACCATCAGAGTTTGAAGTACATCTTCACCCAGCGAGAGTTGAATTGCTGTCAGAGAAGATGGTTGGAACTTATCAGCGATTATGACCTCAGTATTCAATATCATCCGGGGAAAGCAAATGTTGTGGCCGATGCTCTTAGTCATCGGGCTACTTTAACTTCTATGATTTCATCCAGTTCTCTAGAACCTGAATTCCGTAAGCTCAAAATTTCTCCAGTTAGTGGCGATATGTTGAGTTCGTTATTAGAAAATATCAATGTGGAACCCACTTTCCACCGAGATGTCTCCATCTCGCAAACAAAGGATGATGAGTATTTAAAATTTAAAGCAGAAATTGAAGGTGGTCATCATCAGGATTTGCAGTTGCAGAATGGTGTAGTTTATTAGAGTAATCGATTGTGGATTCCTAAATCCATGCATCAAGAGGTTTTAGTCGAAGGCCATAATTCTGGGTACCATATTAACCCAGGCAGTACTAAGATGTACCAAGATCTAAAGCAATCGTTCTGGTGGCCAGGTATGAAGAAAGATGTAGCAAATTTGTTACCAAGTGTCATGCCTGCAACTTAGTGAAGGCTGAACACCAAAGACCTGGTGGTCTTTTGCATCCACTATATATTCCTGAATGGAAATGGTTTGATATATCCATGGACTTTGTCATGGGATTGCCTCGTGCCAAATCTGGTGCCGACGCAATCTGGGTTATTGTTGATCGATTAACTAAATCAGCGCATTTCCTTCCTATTCGTCAAATTGATTATGTAGAAAAGTTAGCAAAACTGTACATCAAGGAGATTGTCATATTGCATGGAATTCTAAAGTCAATTGTATCTGATAGAGACAGCAGATTTACTTCTAAGTTTTGGCAAGCTGTGCATCAAGATCTAGGTACGACTCTAGCCATGAGTACAGCTTTTCATCCTCAAATGGATGGTCAGACTGAGAGAGTAAATCAAGTTCTGGAAGATTTGCTTAGGCTCTGTATTCTTGATTTTGCTGGTTCCTAAGAAGATCACATCCTGTTAGTGGAATTTGCCTACAACAACAGCTTTCAAGCCAGTATTAAGATGGCCCCGTATGAAGCTTTGTATGGAAGAAAATGCAGTACTCCACTAGCATGGTCCGAAACAGGAAGTGTTCAACTGTTTGGTTTAGAATTGGTAGAAGAAACTAGCAATAAGATCAAGTTAATTCAGCAGAGAATTCATTCAACTCAAGATCATCAGAGTAAGTATCATGACTCTCACCACCGTCTCTTGGAATTCAATGTGGGAGATCCTGCTTATCTGAAAGTCAGCCCAATGAAGGGTGTTTTCAGATTTGGTATAGCTGGGAAACTCAGTCCCCGCTATGTTGAACCTTTTAAAGTATTGGCCAAGGTAAGATCCTAACATGATTATGATCACATTAAAATATGCTGATTATAAAAGAACATAAATACTGAACATGATAAAATTCTAGCATCCTAAACATACCATTTATATATATATCTAAGCCATAAGAGTATACATACAACATGCAAATTAATATGAAAAAAAAAAGAAAGGCCACTGAGACATGTGGCAAAAGCAAAGCAATTTATAAAATATAAAGCCACTGAGACATGTGGCAAAGTGAGCAAATGTTGAAACTAAGGCCACAAAAGCATGTGGCAAAGCAAATCAGGAAACATTACAGAATAATCTAACTAAAGTAGCAATAAGCCTAAGACATAGTACTGCCATACCAGCCAATAGGCTATACAAAGCCTATAATATTGAAATAGTAATTAATACCCAGTCAATAGGCCATCCTAATCCTCTAGGCATGGGTCCAATCTATACAATACTACTACTGAAGAGGCAGATTAAGCTAGGACATATTCTACTAACAGCAAATAAGACAAAACTGAATGATATGCAATTCCAATACTAGCTTAGGATGTATCATCCATATCCTACGTTTTCCTATTATGCTCAAGGAATAAGGCTCAATAATCAAGGTAAGCAAAGAAATCTAGTCAAAGTAAGCAAGAGACTTAATCTAGACTCATGTGATATTTGACGTTATCTAATTACCAATTCTAGATACTCTGAGAAAGTACAAGTTTAGGATCTCCAATATCCAACTATCGAGTAGAATCTCATATTAACATCCTTAAAGTAAATATTAGAACTTAACAAGTTCTAATCAAAATCATGTGATGACTATATAGTTTAAGTAAGTAAATCAATGACCTAATTTATTAATATTTTACTCTCTTACCCAAATCTTGACTAAATAAATCAAGATTTAAGGATTTAGAACTTAAACCCTATGTTGAGTTCAACTCCCAAATCCAAGGTAATATCCTAACAAGGATCTAGGGTTCCCACTTATTACCCAAATTAAAGGTAAGGAATCCTATATGTTGAAAGATCCAGGAACTAAGAACTTAGTGAAAGGCTATTCTACTGATTATAAGATAAAACAATCAATTAAGAACTTGAGAATCTAAGATCTATATTCAATCTTTAAGATAATTTCATTATCTTATTGATTGAATCATCTTATACCCACATGGAAGGTTTCAAAATATTAAACAATCAATCATTAAAGAATTTCAATTGGAGATGATTTAATTCAAATTGAAGATCTAAGTCTAAGATCTAAGATCTAAAGATCTGAAGTTTGATCACTTTAGACTTAAAAGTTTCCATTTGTGATTCTCTTTAGAATCTAATTTCATCATTAACTATAAGGAGCTTATTAAGATTAAAATTGACAATTCCAAGCGTTAGATTAACATTAAACTCATATTGACCTCTTTAGGGCTACTTAAGATCTAAGGATCTGATGTTTGATCACTTTTAGACCCTAAGTTAATTTTTAACTTAGACTTTACCAATTACAACTTTTTTATAAATTTTAACTCTTAGGTTAGCCTTACTGAACTTATTAAGGTGGTATTTAATCATCTCAAGTATTAGATTTAAGGACTAATGCCAAAAGACTCTTTAATGATCACTTGAGATCTAAGTGTCTTAATTAGGGATTAAGTAGAGTTTTCTTGAATTGAAGATCACATTAACCTTACTATTAGTCTAAGAGTTCAGAGAACACTTCTAATCTACCTTAGGATAGTTTACTGAAATTCCCAAGCCTTAAGGAGCATTTAAACACAATTTGGTCAAAATGACTAAAATGTCCCTCCTAAGGGTAAAATTAGGATTTTAGGGTTTAGTTGCTCAAGTTAGATCCTATCTAACTTAATATGATTCATAATGATTACTGAAGTGGGCAACACACTTATTTTAGGTTTTGATAACCTAATTAGTCTTAATTAGTATTAATCACTTAATTAAGTCAATTAGGGTGATTAGTGAAATTAGGACACTCTTGGGCAATCCAACCTTACACTTAGGTTATAATAGACTTAATATGCTATTAGAAACCATCCCCACCCAAATCAGAGGCTTAATTAAAGTTTAAGTCACTAATCTTTGAGTAGGATGATTAAGGAGTGATTAAGAAAATTAATTATCCAAAATTACCTTTAAGGGTCTGAATTTATTCCTTAGGGTTCAAGGAGCAATCAGAGCCCTTAATCTCATTAATTGGACAATCAAATAATTTTATATAATTTAATTAAAAATAAAAAAGCTTTAGCAGAGAATTTCTTAATCTAATCATTGGATCTAATATTTTATTTTATATTTAGATTCCTTAAATTTTTTTGATTCAAATGGTATATTGGATCATACCATTTGGATCTGTATAACTAAAGTTATTTAATTAATTTAATCTGAATATTCATTTAAATTGGAATCATAGGTTTTAATTAATTAAATTCGCAACCATAGAAAATATCATCCAATAATTATTTAATTAGCTGCGGCCCAAAATCGAAAAGGCGCGGGTAACGGGTCGGCCCTGCCCAAGGACCCACGACTTCGTCTTCTTCCTCTCGACGGGTCCCGAGCCCGCTGAACTTCGGTGCTGAAATTCTCGGCGCCTAGTCGATGACGGCGGCTCGGCCCGATCCCTACACGGTCCCTGGGTCAAGACGCATCGATTGGACCAAGAACCCCCATCTAGATCCCTCTGGATTGACGGGGTGCTACTCGACTAAGACACCTTCGATACGGGCGTCTCAGGCCGACTGTGAGGGGGAAATTCTCCTTACAGAGGCCACGATTCATCCAGGGCTCGATCCCTACACGTTCAGGGAGTTTAGACGCATCGAACCCCCAACATATCTTAACCTAAGGCACAGCCAATCGCTGGGTCCTTACTCGAACTCAGCCATTGGCTCGGCTGCTAGCTCAGTCGATCGATACGATCGACTCAAGCTAACTTAACCCCAGGCAACAATCACATTGGGTTTCTAGATGGCTAAGGCAACCTAGACAACATCCAGGGCTCATTCAGAAGGGCAGAATGGAACTGAGCTTAAGGGAAAAACAATGATGGAAGGCTATACCTAAAGTCGAGCTGCGGGCATAGCCGAGGGGAATTGAGGTGCTCCTAAGCTTCCTGGAGGCTAGACGAAGGTGCACAGGGGGTTTGAACTCCAGACGGGTCCTCTATCAGCAGTTCTAAGCTCTGGAAACACCAGAATTTGTTGAGGAAGACGGGACTCCAGCAGAGCTTCAGCCAGGCAATTGGGGGTTCACAGTGAGCAAAGGGACTCACTGTGAATTCCCAGAGGTATTTATAGGCTTTAGGGATGGACACCATGGCTTGGGTTGGGAAGAATGGCTCGGCCCGAGGGGTTCCCTCAATTTACCCATTTGGGGGGGATCGGGCCTCAGGCTTGGCTGGGATTGCTCGGGAGGCTAGGGCAAGGCCGCAATGGTCTTCCTGACGTGGCACGGGAGTGGCAGACCAGCTAGAAGATGTGGCAGTACGGGGAAATTTTGCTATCGGGCGGGATCTCTTCGGGGACGAAGATCCACAGTGGGGGATTCATCTCCGCCGTCTGATCACGAAGCCGTTGGTAATTGACGGTCTGATGCGGCTTCATATTAATGAAACTGAGGAGAAGATCACGGGCGTCAGATGCTAGATGCCGATCGGACGGGTAGGATGCGATCAAGGCGTGCGGTAAGTGAGTCGTTGGATCGAGAGCGCTAAGATGCGTGCTATCGCATCGGGTGGCTTATACGCATGCGCCCCTATCGGGACCCCGCAGCGGATCTGCCGCAGTCCCGACAGTGAATCCCGTCAATTTAATTTTAATTAAAATTTAATTTAAATATAAATAAAATCAATTAATTAATATATAATTATCCTTAAATATCCTAAATCCAATTTAGGACCAAATGAGCTCCAAAAATTCCCAAAAATTCACCCTTAGCTAATTTGGGTATGAGGAATTCAAAAATGAAATCAGATTTTAATTTAGAGGTCAAAATAATTTATGTATTTTTCAGGGCTTAAAAATAGCCAAAAATACCAAATTTTTCTATTTTAACTCCAAATGATCTCAAACTTCTAGGGTTAGGTTTAAATGACTCATTGAGTCCAATAGAATCAAAAGCAAGGCTTAGTTTAGCTTAAATAATCCAGATTTAGTTGAGATAACAACTAGGGTTGTTACATTGAGGCCCTGTATGGCCTATTGGCTGGTATGGCAGTACTATGTCTTAGGCTTATTGCTACTTTAGCTGGATTGTTCTGTATTATTTTCTATTTTGCTTTGTCACATGCTTCAGTGGCTTTATTTTCAGTACTTGCTCTCTTTGCCACATGTCTCAGTGGTTTTACATTTCATAGATTGCTTTTCTTTTGCCATATGTCTCGGTGGTCTTTCTTTTCCTTTTCTTAATTAGCATGTTGTATGTACACTTACATGGTTTACTTATATATATTGGCATGTTTATGATGCTAGAATTGCATATTTTCAATACTTGTGTTTCTTTTATATACCCAGCATATGTTAATATGATCATAAGCATGTTAGGTTCAGAATTATATTATAGTTGCTATTTCTTTTAGCTTTTAGCCTCACCTTGCTTATTTTACATTGTATGTTCTTCATACTAGTTACTGGCTATAAATGGATAGTTTATAATTATCATTTCTCTATAGCTTGTTGCACCTATTACTGCTTGCATGTTTAGCTAATTTAAATGTGATATCTTTAAAATATTCAGTTCATTAAAATAGCCTAAAATGTACTTAGACAATTGTCTAACTGTAACCTTTTTGTTTTGTTGGCTGGGGCCCTGGCATTTTTGATACTGACAAATGTCAGATTCAGACTTGTTCGTAGACAGTGTCAT
The DNA here is from genome assembly GCA_016760335.1 of Gastrodia elata. Classification (NCBI taxonomy): domain Eukaryota; kingdom Viridiplantae; phylum Streptophyta; class Magnoliopsida; order Asparagales; family Orchidaceae; genus Gastrodia; species Gastrodia elata. Next base: position 3,603,386 of record CM028681.1, on the reverse strand, counting down.
AGAGGAGGAGCAGGTTCAAGAGGAGGATCGTGATGCTGCTATTTAGATAGATCTTGCATTTTATTTCAGTGAGATTGAGAGACATTTTCATTCTCTTTAAGTTCAGTTTGTAATAATTAATTTTGGATGTGTTTCATTTCTGCATTTCGATGAGTTACTATATTATTTTTCCTCTTTCTACTATGTATGCTTGTGGATGTTACTACTCACCTATTGCTTCTGCCACTTTGATACATATATATATATATATATATATATTGATGAATGTTATAGTACTTGGTGATAAGTCATTGGCTTAAGGTAGGTTGGCTTTACCTAACTTTACTTAAGTTGGGGATTTGCCACAGTTGGAGCACCATACTTCCTTATTATTAGTACGGGGGCCCCACACTATGTGAGCTCAATTTTAATTCAAGTATGCCTTAAGATTAGTTCTATTATGCTGAAAGTAGTCCCTAATCCTTTAGGTCACCTGTACAAAGCGATTGGGTGGGCTGAGCTCAGTTCAGATAGCAAGGACTTGTTGTCTAGACCGAGTAACTACCTAATGGAGACAAGCTACTCCAATAGAAGTCTGGGCTTGATTCCAGCTTGATTGTCTCTATGATTGCATCCCTTTAGCTAGCCGAGCTCAATGCAATCATCCTTGAAGCATGAGCTAGTCCAGATCGATTATATTGATCGATTGGGTTTCGGCACCACTCATTGCTAAGCTCGAGTAGGGGTCCAATAGTTTAGCCTCTTCCGTGCCGTGCCAAGTTGGGGATCCTCTTCGCTTGGATGCACTAAATGTGTAGGGATGAAGATGTAGTTGTGTCATAGCCTCTGTGAGTAGAATTAGCTCCCCACAGTATACCCTAGAAGTAGGGCTATGTCGAGTAGGGTTCCAGCATCTCCGACCACTGTACAGAGGGCTTCTTGGTATAATAGGTGTGTCTTATGTCATGGAACATGTAGTAATCAAGATCGATGCGCGGAGTGACCTGGCAACGAAGAATTTATCATTGGAAGAAAACTCTAGGGCTCCTACATTCGGGTGAGGGTCAGGGTCGATGGTGTACAGTGATGGGTCGGGTCACCCTCATCCAACGCCTTTTGGTTTTGGGTTCAGAAAATCAGCCAATTTTCTGAATTAATTTCCTTAAGGAAATTAATTTATTAAATATGAATCATATGAAGATTTAAATAAAAACATTTCAATTAAATTTCTTAAATAACTTTGCCTATATTAATCCAAATGGTATGTTATTATTTACCATTTTAATCAGAAAAATGCAAAGAATCTTAATCTAAAATAAAATTATAGTTTCAGTAATTAGAATGTCTAATTTTGCCTAATTACTCTAACATCTTAATTAGTGAATATTAAATTTATTTCTTGGCCAAATTTTATAATTATGGTATCTAAATGTTCATATGACAGAGGATAATTTAATTATGCCATTAGAAATATTTTAGGAGTTTTAAATTCACTAATCTTATATTAATCCCTCTAAACCTTATTTAGTGCTTAATCAATTTGTTTGAGCTCTAATTTATGAAATCTTTGTGTCAATTATCTCCTTTTGCCTTGTAGAACATATTGATGAACTTAGATATCAATTTTATAGCCTAATTTTATTAATTACTTTTCTTAGTCCTAGAATGTGATTAGTGCTCATTAGATCCATCTTAAGCCCACACTTGATATTTAAATTCTTAATCCTTTCATCAGACAATAATAACCTAATAAAATTGATTATGACCAATTGGGAGCCCTAAATCTTCAAACCCTAATTTTGGACCCTTAAAAGGGGTATTTTGGTCATTATAACCAAAGGTTGATTTAAGTGCCCTTAAACCCTAAAAGTCTACTCAAATGCTTTAAATCAGTAAGATAATTGATTAGGATAATTTCATAAACTCTTAGACTTGAAGAATGGATTCTAAATATCAAACCCTAATTTTTCCTAAAATATACTTATGAAGCTTATTAAGATCCTTAATATTGATCTTAGATCTTCAATATTGCTTCATTAAAAAGTTTTTATTACTTAATAATTAAGTTAACTATTATTTAGAGTATTTCTTAAGCTTATCATAAGTTTATGTCTTAAGTAAGTTATTAAGCCCAACCTTAGTTAAGATCTTAAGAGCTTAAACTTAATTCCTCAAATCTTAAATTTTGGTATTTTACTTTTATTTTACTACTCAATAGTTTTGGCCATCTTAAGATTTACTGTAACAACTCTAGTATTTTTACCCATAAATTAGCGATCTAATTGACTCTAATCATTCTCCATTACTCTTATAATAGTGTTAAGAGCCACTACCTTGAATTTTATGTGATTTGGAGATTGTTTGATAATTTTTAATATTTTCTAATTTTTTGATAATTCTAAGAATACCTGATTTATTTAGAGCTCTGAATAAAAAATGGAGTCCACCATTGGACTCGGCACACCCAAGTTAGTTATGTGTGGTATTTAAGAAGTGTTTGGAAGTCATCGAATTTTTTCACAAATAATTTAATATTATTTGAATATTAAGAAAATTAAGATAATTAAATATATCTCAGATCAAAAATTTGATTTGACTTTTGAGTTTCTAACCCCTCAAATAGGTAAGGGTAAAAATTTGAGATTTTTTGGAGTGTATTTGAATATTTAAATTTAAGAAATAATTAAGTATAGTTTAATAATATTAAATAGTAATTAAAATGATTAGTATAATAATTAATAAAATTTCAAACGGCTAAAATTCCAAACCACACGTATCCTGTGCACGAGTCCAATGCACGGGATAGCCGCATGGCTTCATCCAGGTCATTGCGTGCTTTCTTAATAAGATTGAACGGCTGAGGAGATTTCCAACTCATTTAATTCAATCAGACCGTTCGATCAAATGATCAAACGAACGGTCACGATTAAATCCCTGTAAGACTTCTTCTTCCTTTACGCCTGTGATCGTACTCTGCCCAAAGGAAGTGGAGGTACGACTCCAACTGTCCTAACCGAGACTCTTATCTCCTAATTCTCATTCATATCTTCCATTTTGGATCCTTACGAGACCTAGAAGGTTTGCTGGAATGCTGTGATCATGAGAGTTCATTGATGTCGAAACAAGCCGTGCCATAACTCCCATTTTCTACAAATAATCTCTAGGTACTACTCTAATTTCCTTACTAGCTCTTTCGACTTCGAATCTAATTAGTTTCTTCAATCCTGTAATAAATTCATTATTAAAAAAAAAAAAAGTTCAAAACTATACAAATGGTCGATGTTTAACCTCCATTAATTTCCTAATGTCATTCATTTAGAAATTGCTTAATAATGTAAATTAATTATCTACAATACTTGTACTCTTTACGATTTAAGTCAATAGATTATAGAAAAGTTTTTATATAACTTCAATTTTTTTTTTATTATGTATCTCTCCCATTTAGGTTTAATTAAATTAAGGATTATTAAGGTGAAATTTTTATGCAATGAATTCTTTTCATTATAGATCTTATTCAATCTATTATTTTGTTCTATGAGATATCTTCTTCTCTACGATTTTTAAGAAAGCCTAAAGAGATTAGGGTTTATTTTCTGCATCCCCGTTCACGATAGGGAGAGTGAACTTGGGTCGAGCCCACAGTTCACATTTTTGGGCCCAAGGATTTAATTCCATCCTGGTTTGATTATTGGGTCATGGCCTGCTAGTAAAGTCTGGCCCATTAGTCATCAAGACTCCATCCATTAAGTCTATTGCTGGTGAGCCAAACAATTTTGAAACAATTAAGATAGCAAACATGTCACATTATTTACTTCCCATGTCAATTTTATTGCATGTTTAGAACTTAATTTTTATGTATTAGATGCTTGTACACTTCACAAAATAATTGATTCAACTTACAACCTTAGGAGAGATGCTTTAGGATTTATTTTATAACTTGATTTACTTGTGATTTTAGAATTTGTTAATATACTCAATACATATGTGATTGTAGGTTATGAACCTATTAGGACTAGCTCTTAGTAATTAAATTGGATTCCAATTCACATTTTCCTTAGCTCATAGTCTTCTTGTAAATTCTTTATTATTTAATTTAGAAGTTCCCTAAATATCCTAATCATGTCATAGGTATGTAATAGATTTCATTTAACTTCCAATCTATAAAAAATATAGAGCTTATAGCTTATAATCCTTCCTCTCCTATACTTTTAAACTTCTCTTATTACTTGATAGTAGCTAGACTAGTGATTGATTTTGGGTAGAATCTTCCCATTATAATCTAATTAGATGAGTCTAGTATGTAATATTTTGATTTCCAATTTTTTCAAATATAGAAATTTTTTATCCTTACTTTTTCCTAACTAGTTTTCTAAGCCTTGATTTTAATAAAATATTTTAATTAAGTGATTTAGGATAAGAATAAAACTAGTTTCAAATTGTATTATGATACTTATAAATTATTCTGTCGTTCCATAAATTAAGTTAAACTATTATTTTCCAAAATTCAAATCACTTATATTACTACTTATATTTGACTATAGATCAATATCTCTGAGTCAATTGGGAGTTCAATTTACTCTAATCATTTAATAGATAATTAAAAATTAGATAACTTTGGATATCATATAGTTTACAATTATTTGAAATTCTTTGAATGCTTACTTAGCTTTGAGCCTATTCTTTGAATATACATATAATATTTGTGCATAAGCAAAATATTCATAAGACTATATGGGTTTGATATTGCTGGATGACCAACAACATGCTAAATAGGAGTAAGAATGAGACCTCACATTCTTAGAGGGTGAATGTGAGTGTATATTATCTTTGAAACATCGCTTTCCTTTATCGGTTAGGTAAACGTGCTTAACTCATTGCTTCATTCTGTTTGTGCTCGCAGAATGAGTATTTTCATAAAATAACTTCAATTAATAAAATATGAGTTATTTTACAATCTTATTGATTATAAGATCTCATCATAGCTTTTTAGCTATGTTACTTTTCATAGTCCTAAGCTATGTATATCTTAGACCAAGAGGCTAAGATTTTCTTTCAATTACTATGCTTTGCACTTTCATTTCAGTACTGTACTTTACTTATTTATAGTTCATATATAATGCAATATATATTGTTTTAATTTCAATTAAATACTTCACTGCTTTACTTTCTTATTTAGCATTATTATTATTGAACATATTCATATTTTTATTTCATTTGATTTCAAATACACTTTAGTAATTTCTAACCTTAATTAGGATGCTTTTCACTTACTTTTTTGGTTACATGCTAGAATGATTATACTTGTGAGCTCTTTTACTCCTCTTTCTTTTCTACTATTTTTCCTTACAGTTATATTTACTTCCTTTCTTTATTTGAATGCATTTAAATGCTCTACTGCTTAGTTTAATTATAAATTAGCTTGTGATATCCAATTAAACTTATAAATATTCAGTCAATCTTAAAATGTGCTTAGACTAGTTAGTATAACTATACTTTTTCTTTTCTTAGCTTTACCTTATCATATTTAGATACAAAAATATGATAGATCAGGAGCAATATAATACAAGTGGAACTGGACCTAGTGCTTGAAGAATATAAAAATCTGTTTTCGCATATTTACTTACCTTTACTACTTGTAAGAAAGTGAATTTTTATTATTACTCTTTAAATTTCAAGTTTATAATAATTAAATTTTTGTATTCATTTTTACTTATTCTGTGATAGTTTTATTTCCATGTATAAATGCTTGGTTTGGATAAATGGATGGATGAAAATACATATTTCTTTATTACATGTAAACTTCTAATTACATATGATTCCTTTCTCTTACTTCTAATTGCAAATACTTTTTACTTACATATATTTGCTATTATTTTATTCACATACTTTCCTTCTCTTTCTACCTCCTCCCATATTAACTTAACACTCTGATAAAGATTCTTGGCCACACAGCATTTAATATTAGATTAGCTTCCTTCTAATTCAGTATTAGATGCCGTGGTGACACTCTAATGTTTGGTTAATCTCCTATATAATATTGGGGTCGTCACACTTGCAATATCCATAACATTATAGAATCCATTATGTTTCCAAGTTCCTTTAGGAATCTCCTAAGTGCTTATATTTGAGCCTTATGCCTTGAACATATCAGTTGAACATATGATATTTGATGAGTATCCAACGTTAGTTTTGAAATGCATATACATTATTAAACATAATTAACACATTCAGTCCTTTCAGCTATTAATTCAGTAAAGTATGCTCTAGTTAGTCCACCTCTTCAGTTCAATTCTCTTACAGAATTGACTAGATCTAGCTCTGTGGTTGGCAAAATGATACATGTTTAATTCTAAAATCCAATTGGATCTAGCTCTGTGGATGGCTAGATGATACATGTGGGACTTTTTGTTCAGTGGTTTTATTTAGCCAATTTCTGCTATGAAAGTACTAACTTAAGCACATCTCTAAATTTTAGTGATTATTTCAGTTTCAATGGCTATGTTGGCTAGCTTATCTATTGTAATATGTTTTCTTATTACTTTCTATTTAACATATTTTACTACTATTTCAATTTAGCCCTTACTTCTGCTTATAAGATGCTAGCATTAATTTCATGTTATGCTCAGTTTTATTTTACTTTAGTTCAGATTTATTTTCTATTAAATTGGCATAATCCAGATGATCATATACATATTTTGAATTTTCTTTTAATTACTTTGAGTTGCACTTATAATGGGTTCATTTCTAGATGGGTGATTGTGTATACACATTACTACCAATAGATAGGTGATAATGAGAAATAAGGATTACTTGACACATACTCATTGAGGAGAGTTATTTCTAAGTTTGAGAACACATCTTAGTCTTGCATATGTGCTTGACTCCTCAGCTACTTCTAGTGTCCACAGATATAAAGTAAAATAGTTAAAATTTGTTGCATATGTATTTCTGCCTCTTCAGTTCATTATAATTTTTTGCCTTAATTTTGAGAGTCTAAGTGATATAACATGATACAGTTCTGTTCAGTTCTAGTTTGGTGGCTTATTTAGCCAATTCTTCTGATATGACAATTTTACATGCTTCTTTTCTGCTTTCTGTTTACTTTTACTACAATTCAACTTTTGTATAATTCTTGCTTACTTATTTGTATATTATGATGCTAGTGTTGATTTAGTTTACTTATATATATCATAATCTAATTTATTTTTTGATAATCTGCATAATTTCATATGATCATAAGTATGCAATGATGAGTTTTTTGTTAGTATTTACAATTTTTTTTATATATTGCCTGGCCTTGTTGCAGCTTTTGGGTTGAGGTATATTCTTTTACCTCACTTTTACTTAAGTTATAAATATATTATTTATAGCTTATCCAATTCCTTTGTAGATTGTTGCTTGATCTAACCGCACATCAGGTACCGTCGACCCTTCTGATTTCTCTTACAAAATTGTAATGTTGCAATCTGTACACTTATTCCGCACCCTATATTAAGTCGTGATCGAGTTTGATCGATCAAAAATGGTTTTGATTGACTCAATCTAGGGTCTGCCCTACAGTGCTTATTGTTAGCCGTAGCTCATCCGTAGGTCCTAATCTAGCGTTAGGGATTGCGGACGAGCCAAGCCACCTCCGGTGGCGGTGCAACCGCTGACGACAAAGCCTCACCGCCCCTACTCTCGACCATGCGAACCAGCATCTCCCGCTGCCATTGGACCTCCAATTTGCGTGCCCTAGCGAGGTGTTCGCGGTGAGTGTGTCGGGGAAGGAAGAACACTGGGTCGGGCCGGATCAACCCGGGCCCGACCCGTGTAACTCCGGGTCGCGTGCGCGGTCTCATCTGCGGCTGCGCTTGCAGGCCCCATTGTCTGCCCAGCATATGTCAAGTGGGTCCCACACGTGACTCCTCAGCCTCCGAGACCCCGTCACGTGTCTCGCGGGGCCCACCAATCAATTTTGCAGTGCTGCCAGCGAACCTCAGGTTGCCATGCATCTATGTGGAGCCAGTCGGTGATGATTAAATGAATAACAGAAATGTTTAATTGAAATATTAAAGTTAATTTAAACCAAATCAGATAATTAAGCTTAGAACTTTAATACTCAATAACTTTTAATCCTAACTCTAAATATAATAATATTATATCTTATTTTACTCAAAAAAATGAGAAGAATGTTATGGTAGTATTAATTTTCCTATAAGATGCCTAAATAACCTAGTGATATTTTAGGACCACCTTCACTTATACCCAAATTTTCCTTTAGTCATAACTTTGCACATATTCACCCAACCATAGCCAATATGAGTCTTAAAGTAATTAAGAGAATTTCAGTAATACTTTGACAGTATTAATTTTACCATTTGATCATTATGATGCTTAATCACTTTTTGGACACTACCTTAATTACCCTTAAAACTGTAGAAATTCAATTGATCATAACTTAGTCAATTGAACTCTAAATTAGGAAATCCAAAATGCTATATAAGTTAAAAAATATGTACCAACAGTAACTAAGATAAAATTTAGGTTTTGATTGTTATAAATTATAAGTTGACCAAACTACCCCTAATCTTGGTTAGATTATAACTTGGCCAATTGATGTCCAATTTGGGTCTACTCTCAGTTAAAGTACTCAATGTGATATAAGGAAGCTATAGCCATATAATTTGTTGAATTTGGACATCAAATAAAAAATTTAGATTTTTAACCCCTCTTAACCTTAAAAATTATATAAATGCTCTTAGACTTAAAATGCTCATTACTAATCCAATAGATCTCAGAATTTAGTATTCTTAGACTCTATGGAATCCTTGAATAGAAAACAATAGTAAATCACAAAAATTTAGACTCCACTAAGTGAAATTACCAAAATATCCCATAGGTTAAAATTCTTAATTTGGACTTTTTGGGCTCAATAGTTGTCCAAATTCAATGTACTTACTATCTATCTTCTTGTTATATAATAAGAAATTATTTGAGGTCAAGAAAATCTAGTTTGAAGCCTTAAATCAAAAAGTAGCTTTTTGGATCCTTAAGTAGGGGTAAAATTATTATTTTGCATAAAATTTAGGTTAAGTGTTCTTAACCCCTAAAATAACTTTAAAAACATTAAAAATAATAATAAAGCTCATTTAGAATCAATTTAAGTCATAAATCTCCTAAATTGGAAAAGTTAATAACATTTTTTAACTAAGGCCTAAAATCCCTAAGTGAGGCTAATACACCCTTACTTAGTTAAAATTCACCCATAATCTATCCAAATGAATAAAATTAGTAAGTGGAGTCAAACTGAATTAAATTCCAAAAACTTTTAAAATCTTTCTAAGTCATTTCATTAAGAGCTTTTTTAGGAATCTACACCTCACATTAGGATCTTTCCCTAAGATTAAAAATAGATCCTATATTAGATTTTATTCAATGAATAAAGTGAGTTATTCAATAAATAGAACCTTAATTTTATTAGTTTCTAGATTTTATAACTTAATTCTGATTATTTTATCTTTCAATATTAGATTAAGAATATGAGATTCATCATATTAAGCTTGATTACACTTAATAGAATTTGTCTTAATCATTATTTCACATTTAGACTTAAAATTTTAGTCCTTAAGCTTTACCTTTAATTTATGTGTTTAACTTCAGCTCGTAGTATTTAACTCATAATCCCTAGTTTAGTAGATCTTGATCAGATCTTAACTTATAATATCTAAATTCATCAATTAGGATGTGATGATTCATTATTTAATTTGTAGTCGATTCTAATTGAATTAAATTAGAACCTGATCAATTCTAATTACTTTTAACTTATAAGGCTATGCTTCTAAATTATACTCGATAGTAGGAATTGGAGATCCTGAACTTGTATAATTTAGATTAGTTAGAATAGTTAATTAGATAACAATAGTATCACTATGTGTAGTAGAGTCCTTTGCTCATTATTAATTATTTGTGCTTGCACATTTTTTGTATTTTGTGCCTTAAACCTTGAACATGACATATAAGACAACATTATCGCATGAAATAAAAATTTAGAATAATTAGGATAACAGTTATATTTGATTCAGTATTCAGGTTGATTCTGGTGCATATTTACCTTAATGGACAGGGGTAAGGAGAAATAAGGGATAACTTAGCATTACTCATTTATGAGTGTTGTGCTAAATTTGAAACCCGAATAGTCTTGCAGACGTGCTTGACTCATCAGCTGCTTCTGGACATGTCAATAGGATCAAAGTAAAATAACTAAAATTTATTGTACTATTTATTCTGAGAAGTATGTTGCATTTCCTTTAGGTATTGTGGTAAATTAGATGTACTATTTACTTACTTTGCTTTCGCACTCTGAGTTTGTGTTTACTTAGTGATTGATTCATGTTGCATATATTCTGAGCATATCTCAACCTTATTAGTGGATTATGGATTATACCTAATTCAATAATAAATAATGGATTTTCTATAATGACACACCTCCCCTTGGCTTAATCTTGTGGATTGAGGGGTGGGGCGCCACAATAGCATCGAAGGCTTGGCCATATGAGCGAGAGAGGTTTGAAATCCCTACATTCAAGAGGAAAGCTTCCAGGACTAAAGTCAGTGGACTTGAATTTCCATGAAGACAGTGTATTGGACAAGCATAAAATGTTATATTCTCTAATGTTATAAGAGAGCTGAAAGGTAGGAAGCTTGATTTGGTGCATATAGATGTATGGGGGCCAGCTCTTTTCTCTTCTATAACTGGAGCCACATACTTTTTTACCTTTATTGGTGATCATATAAGGAAGGTATGGGTTTATTTCTTAAAGAACAAATTTGATGTATTTGATGTATTTAAGAAATGGCTTACTTTCGTTGAGAATGAGCCAAGGCTGAAGCTTAAATTCTTGAGATCCGATAATGGAGGTGAGTATTATGACAAAGAATTTAAGAAGTTTTGTGCCTAAAGAGGAATCAAGAGAAAATTTATAGTTCCAAGAACACCACAATAAAATAGTGTTGTAGAACTAATGAATCGGATGATCACAGAATAAGCTAGGAGCATGAGGTAGCATGCAGGTCTCTTGAAGCAATTCTAGGCCGAGGCAGTTAACACATTGATATACTTGTTGATTAGGGACATTCTATACCCCTAAATGAAGGGATTCCTAAGGAAGTCTGGAGTGGAAAGGAGGTGAAACTGAGCTACCTCAAGGTTTTTGACTGTTCATCTTATATGCATGTTGATGTAGGATCTAAGAGCAAGCTTGATGTAAGATCTAGGATTTGAAGTTGTCTTAAATGGAATATGTTGAAAAGATGTTGAACAAATTAAACATGAGCGATTCAAAACCAATTAGCACTCCCCTGGCAAGTCACTTAAGCTTATAAAATGATCAGATATCTAAGACTGAAGAGGATAAGGAACACATACAGAAGGTTTCTTATGATTCAACATTTGGTAGCTGGATGCACGCAATGATTTGCACAAGATAGAATATTGCACATGCAGTGGGAGTGGTCAGCAAATTCATGGTAAATTCAAAGAAGCACCATTGGGATGCGGTCAAGTAGATTTTGAGGTATTATAATGGAACAACAGACAAAACACTTTGCTTTGGTAAGTCTGGCTTTGTAGATTCAGACTTTGCAAAAGCTATTGATAGTCAGAGGAGCACTAGCAGATGGTGTCGGGTTTAAACTATGCATGAATGGTTGACTATGGAGGGGAATTCCCACTCCACAATACACACTAAATGTATAACTTTAATAATTGGGTCTGGCCAAAGTATGGTATCCCAATTAGGGTTTTTAGCTTGGCAAGTGTATTTCAGCAATAGGATCGATTTAAGCCTTTGATGGTGAGTTTTGGTGCTATATGTATCGAGGATTTAGCTTGGAGAGTGTTCTTGAAAACCCTAAATCCTCAATTTCTCGTCTCCTTTCAACGGGGATGATGAACAGCGTCGGGCAGCCCATGACCCGCGCTATTTGCCAGTGCGGACCCATCGGGTCCTAGTCAACCCGTGCAATTCCTCTTTAGGCCAGCCCGTTGGGTCCCGGTCGACCCATCGAAACCTGAGAGCTAAACAATGAGTTATTTTGGAATAATGCAATTTAGCCTAAAGTGCAAACTTTGGGAAAATTTATGAAATTAAGATTTAATAATTTTCATTCATTTGATATTCAAATTTAATGAACATATATACCAAATTGATCAAAAATATATATATAATCTGATTATGCAATAATATTTAGGTTTCTATTAATGTATTTCTTAATTATTTGCTAATTAACTTAAAAATGGATTAGGATTTAAATTGCTAATTTTCTTATCCAAATATGCTGATTATAATCTTGTTTTGTTTACTAAATAGAATAGAACTTTAGTATGTTGTTAAATATTGTTTTTTGTAGTTAATATTGTTAATTATGCCTTAATGATCTTTTAGGGTGATTAGTTTAATTAAGAAGTTAGAGAACTCCAAATTTGAAATTCTTGAAGTTAATCTTTTCCTTGGGATGTATAGATCATTAATGTATGCTCATATTTCTGATTTGGACCTATTTTAATTAAATTAGCTCTTATGCCTTCTTAGTGACCATTTCACACTTAAAATGGTATTTAAGCCATCCTTTAGTGGTTTAGACCACTAGTTTTGCTAAGTAATTTTTTTTTAAATTAATGTGATAGGTTAAGTTAACCTAGAACTATTTGGATTAATCTTATGGTGATCCAACCATAGTTTGGAATGTTTATGCCCTAATTAATGTTAGAACATATTTATTGATTATTAGCACTTCTAGAAATTCTAATTAAGCATTCAAGGTGTCCTTATACTCCTTGGACATCAACCTTCATATTGGAGTAGGATATCATAGTCATCGAGTCCTAAATTGCTAAGTCAACTTTGTGACTTAAAAGCATTTCTATTAATTTAATCTTAAGTATCCAAATTAGTTGGATAGCTTCCTTACCCCATTAGTAAGAATTTAGGAGTGATGTGTATCACTTAAGTTGTTAGTTTGTAAGTCTGATCCTTTAAGAAGAAGTAGACTTATATAATAGTGCCTATTAATTTCATTTGTGAGATTGAATGCGGAGGTTTAGTTATGGAACTTTTAGCTTGACATTAGGCTTAGCCTAATGAAGAAGTTAAGATTAAATTCCAGATCTAGAATCCTAATTGTTTAGTTAACTTTTGACTCTTAATATTGTAGTTTGGATTCCAGTGTAATCCTTTTAAGAAGGCTTAGAATCCTAAACTTGTGGATTAAATCATAAGTTTTGAATAATTAGACTATCCTTAGAACCTTAATAAGATAATTCCATTAGTGTTCTAAGTTAGATTTATTAAAAACTTAGAATAGGCTGATTTCTCTATAAAATTTAGTCTGCTATAAGCTTAAGATGCTAAACTTGTATAAGTAAATGAATTGTTGAGCCAGTTCATATCTATTAATAATTAAATTGTAATCTGTTAATCAGTTAATCCACCATGTGGGACGGGTGATTTTGGGTGTCACTTCCGATGCAGCATTTATATATATATATATATATATATATATATATATATATATATATATATATATATAGTGATAAAAGGGACCACTCCACATTATGATTTAAAGGAAGGACACAATAGACTGCGAGAACTCCAAACACTTCCTCCAATGGCTAACTGAAAAAGCCACTGTATTTCTAAATCATTATATAGTCTTTGAAGATTGCATGAAAACCTATGGTTGGCTGTAATAATATGCAACTTATTAATTCCTTTAAAGACCAATCCATTTAAAAGCAAAGGCCACAATTATAATAAAAAAGGTTAAGTATTGATCCATCTTCTCAGATTCGTATATATATATATATATATATATATATATATATATATATATATAAGTCTCTGTAATTGCTCATATTCACTTGTTTGCTTTCTTCCATTGAAGCCTTGTTCTCATTCCACATTTGAAGAACATGAGAAAATATTTTCTTGAACATGTAGACAAAAATATTTCAATAATGCTTTTGAAATTTTAATGATTTATGAGTAAATTGAGAAGCCCCTTTATATATATATATATATATATATATATATATATATATATATATAGTGATTTGTGCGTTTTTTTATTTGACTTTGTTGATAATTTAATTCAGTAACTAATTTGATTTTGAAAATTTTAGATGTATATCAAAAATTTGATCTAATTTCGACTAAATACATCTATTTTATGCAAATTTTAAAGCCTATAAATATTTGATGCAAATATTTTATCTAAGAATATCGATAACTTGATCTAATAATCAACAGTAAGCAATTATCCATAATCAAATTCTCTGGTGTCATCAATCATAAGATCTAAAAGCATCATTGAGAGCACATATCCCGTAACAAAAGAAAAATTATCACGTCGGGAAAAAAAATCAACAACAATCCGCTGCATGATTGGAGACGCACAACAATATGTCTCTCTGCGCCACGCGCCTGCTAAGCTCACTCCCAAATTTGACGTAGAGTCACTCTCCACTGCAAGACAATCGAGTTCGAAAGCTCTATCTTGGAGGGGATTTATGCAAGTGGATTAAAGCAAAAAAGTAACTCTATGAATGCTTGCTCATATTGAGCTTTAATTTATATTTGAGTATAATTAGAGTGTTTAAATGAAAGAAATTGCTTCGGTGCCCTACCGGAGTCCCGTCATTTTGTTCTAAGCAGGCAGATGTATTTAATGAATTTATAATTACGATTTTGACTAGTGGATCTCAATTAATATCAATTTAATATTATGCATAGATGTATGCACTGATAGGAGTATTTTAGCTGCTCTCTTAAATGAATTTAAAATAAGATGGATAAAATTTGCATATTCTTAGTGTAGAACTTTAAATAATTTATTGACTATGACATAATTTAGAAAGACATGCAAAACTTAGCTGTGGTGATTATGACATAAAGCAATTGAGTGTTTTGCTTAATATTTAATTTGTTATGAATGGAGTTAAATTTCCTTCACATCTTAAAGTTTTGTTAAGCTATTGATGGAAGTAGCAAAAAGTAAAACCAATTATATAAGAATTTTCTTCATATCTTAAAGTATATAAGGTATGTTATCAATTCTACAAGAGTCCCATATGATATAAGAAAATATACTTTTTTTATTTTATGGCAATTATCATCTTTAGAGCTATATGAATTTGTAAAGAAGAGTGTAGCACTATTATGTTGATTGAGCAATTAACAATGACTTTATTGTAGCACTATTAGAGTTTCTTAAATCACGATTAGATCAATTTTATCTTTAAGTATGCGAATTCGTGCGGTTTTGTAGAGTTTAAAGATGTTAATCGATGCGTATTTTTCATTCATTTTTTTGGGTTTCAATTTGTTAATTGTTGTGCGATTCAGCTTTGAAGAGATTCACTGTGTTATTAGGGGAATTTTTTTCTTACATTGTATAATTAAAATTAAATATTTTTCAGCTTTGAAGAGATATTTGTAATCTTTTTCTGCTTAATAAAATTCTCACTTTCTTCGCCTAAGTGATTATCATCGAACCACGTAAATTATTTTCTCACTTCGACGATCCGTTTTTCATGAGATTTATTGCTTTCAAGATCATTGTTGTCCAAATTGTATCCTTAGAGGTATGCAATATGTTGAAATCATTATTAGTTTTGTATAATATTTTTACATCAAGTGAGAATATGAGGAAACCATTTTATTTTGAAGATAGAAAAAGAAAATTATAATGTTAACAATTATTATTAAAATTAGAATTCATAATAATATATTATAATACTAATGAGATGATGTCTATATTTTCATGCATTTTGATCACCAAATTGATTACTTTAGCCTATCCCATAATAAATATATTTTTATAGTTCTCTTAATTTAGTTTATATCAATTTCCCAAATTTCAAAATCTCCTAATTCTACAAAATTATTAAAAGTTCATAAAATCTCTTGAAGATTCATTGCAAATCCATAGATTATGCACTTTTGAAAAATACAAAAATAATATATATATATATATATATATATATATATATACCAAAATAAAAATTAATATTAAATTTATTAGTGTAGATTTTTTGTTTTGAGATTTAACATTTTCCAAATAAATAATAGTGAAATGATGTTTAGACTCGTTAACGTTACATACATTTGGACATTATTTCAATACAAATTTTAAAAATAATATTTGTATTATTTTAATATAAATAAATAAATACTAATAAAATGATGTCTAAATCTCATTAAATGAATTTTTTTAAGTGCCACTTCAACAAGTATAAATAACATTTATCTATCTCACAACATTTTTTACTTGAAAAATGCTTTGATTAGTTCAATTTTGAGATTTTTTAAGGAAATGAAATATTAAAAATAATAAATAGAAAATTATAAACTTTAATTACAAGCTAATTTTACTTTTATGTTAAATTATATTCCTCTCAAATAAATCATAAAAATTAAAAAAAAAATAAATAATAAATTTATTTTTATTTGTTAAGCTTTAAGAAAATTATTTATTTTAAATTTAAACCCAAATTATTAATATTTATTGGAAATAAAATGGGAGCAAAATAATTATTTTTCTTTACGTTTATATAGTTATATATACATGTAAGTTAAGGCTGGACTCAAATCATGGAGAGTACCAACGGGCTGAATTTGGAGCTGGGCGCCCTGAAGCAGGCCTCAATGGTAGAGGAGGAAGAGACGGAGAGAGTATTCCCCTGCAATTTCTGCCAAAGAACCTTCTACAGCTCTCAGGCTCTCGGAGGCCATCAAAACGCCCATAAGGTCGAGCGCAGCCTCGCCAAGCGCAGCCGCGATTTGGCCGCCGCCCTCAGGCCGCTCTCCACCACCGATGCCCGCCTGCCTTCGCCGCCGCTCGCCACCTTCCGCCGGCCGGAGGACGACGACGGAGTCGATTTATCTCTGAGGCTGTGATATCAATCGCATGTATTGTCGTCCCGTATTTTTCAAACCATCCTTTTATATATAATTAAATTATAGGTTTGTATGAATTTTCATTTATGTGGAATGATTGAAATGCATTGCATGATGATATTGAAAATTGTGGAATATATATAGGGCTGGCTTCAAGTGGAGTCAGCTCATACTCGAACTCGACTTAAATTTGTTCGAGTTCGAGTTTGAGTCGAGTTTTATTCGAGTTCTTGTTGAGTTCAAATCATTTCGACTCATTTTAAGTATGATTCGAGTTATTTCGACTCATTTTAAGTATGATTCGAGTCAAGACGTATGACTCGAACTCGACTTAAAAATTTTCGAGTAGAATTTAAGTTCCGAGTTAAATTAATAACCCTAAATATATATATAGTGAGAAAGAGAAAATGAACAGTAGAGGCAGTGTAGGTAGGAGAGGTCGGCTCAGTTTATTTTTCAAGTGAGCACAGCGCTTTCAATCCGTTCTTTTATTTAGGCTTCCGCGCTAGCGCAAGAAGAATATATATTTTTTTTTTTGAAGTGTTGTTATACTTAGATATTAATATATACTAAAATATATAGATATATATATTATTGATTGAATACATTTTTATTTGGAGGTTATATGCAAAATTAAAAAAAAAAATTTATTTGATCCTGAATATTTTTTGATATATATTGTCATATAAACATAATATTTTTCTATTTTTTATTTTTCTCTTTTTTTTATGAAAAATATTACATTTATACTATTATATACATAATCATATTCATTATCAATCAAAAATTTTCTTTTCTATTTTTACATATTGATCCAAACAAAAAATAAATTACACATAAAAAATGAATTATATATTTACATATAAAATTAAAATTATTTTTTGATAAAAGGTTATACAAAAGTACACAAATTTGAAGATATAGTTTAATATGCGGTAAAAAAGAATAATGCCAATGCAGATAGACAGGTCATTAGCATCCGTGAAACATACGCTTCAATGTGATGTCGACGAAGTTTGACATTCATCTCTTAATACAATTTATATTTATTACTCTAATATTAATTGTGTAATATGTAAGAGTAAAATAATCATGAAATATGTAATCCACAATACATCTTATACAGGTTTATAATATGTTGTTAGTTGAAGGAGCATTCATACGTGTTTTTGAAGTTGGAGAATATGGTAGACAAAAATATATGACTAATTTTGCATTTGAGAATAACAGATCAAATATTACTCTTGGTGCTATTGAAGTTAGAGAATGTAGTCTATAAAAATGCATGACTAACTTTGCATTTCAAAATGACATGTCAAATGTGGTATGACACACTTAAATAAAGATGTAATTGAGAAGATTAAGAGTATGATTGATGAGATTAACTCGTATATTTGCATTTTAGGTCACCGCAAGATTTTTTAAGAAAATAATCAAAGTGTTCACCTAAAAAAATTATTCATTCAATAAAAGATAGACAGTATATTAGACCAACATCTAATGAGGTCGCAACATTAATGATTAGAGATGACCAAGATGAAAGCAAGTACAGTGACATAATTTTATTCTCTAAATGTGGGCATTTGCAGCGTATTTATGAAACTGAACTAAGTTATACATCGCTTCAATGTCCATTGCTTTTTCCTTATGATGAAGATGGATGTGCCACAAACATCAAATATAATTCATTCATCAGAACTACATATAAAGCAAAGTATGTGAAAATGAGATAATTTTATTGTTTTCGTATATATTTTTGCTGAGAATGTGAGAACACTTTATTGTCCGCAGGTTGTTTGTCCTACCAATATATTGTAGACTCTTTTGCAAGCAATCAAGAAAATATATTAGGATTCATAAGACGAATTAGCCAAAATTTCATATTGAGTTATAACAAGGCCTAAGAGATGTCATTACTTATGGTGAAATGAGGCGCGAATATTAAAAGGAGATGTGTTCTCTCTTCTTTATTTTTTGGTGGCCCATATTATATGTTTCAAAATTATCAAAATGCAATGATTGTTTTTTGATATATGGGTCATCCAATTCTTTTAATATTTTCACTTGCAAACTTAGTTAGAATGAAATTCAAGGTACTTTGCTTCAAATTCTTGGACAAATGATTGAAAATTCATCAAATATTGTAGTTGGAATCTTTAAATTAAAAATAATCAATTATTGAAGGATGTGCAGCAAATATTTGAAAAGATTATCCAAAGTTAGGAGTTGGTGTAAATATTGTATGTGCAATAAAATGAGGCAACAAATATTGTAGTTTGGTATTTTTGCTGGATGTGCAACAAATATTTGAAAATTGTGGCATTATCCAAAGTTATTATCATAGAGGAGTCACATGCATTGCTGCCTCCGCACTCGTACTTGATAATAACATGACTGCATATCTATTTTGAAGAAAACATTTACTTAGTTATTTGATCTAATAGATTATTTATTTGTGACAAATAATATTTATTTTTTATTGTTACTTTGTTCAGACATAGACAATCGATGCACATCCGCATCAAACCATCCATCTTCTTCACAAACAGTACCGGAGCTCACCGTTGTGACATGGTGAGCTTAATAAGGCCGTGTAGAATTCATGTGAATAATACTCGAGATACTCATATCTTCCTATTTGTGACTATGCACACTTGCTTATTATTTCGATTGTCGGAATTGCATATTCCAGCAAATCGAACCACAATGAGCTTCAAACATCTTCTCCTTCTTGGAATTTAACGATAAGACAATCAAACTCCTAAGCATAGGCTTCAGAGCTCCCGAATAAATCTCAGCAATTATGTAGGCCCGGCAGTTCATCTCCGAGAACGGCCTGCCAGAGAGCACGCGAGTCCACGAAGAATACGAAGCTCTGCTTGACGACCCTGACGTGGACGCCGTCTACATGCCGCTTTCGACGAGCCTCCACCTGCGCTGGGCGGTTGCGGCGGCGGAGAAGGGCAAGCACGGCGGAGCTCGATCGGATTCTGGAGGCGTGCGAGGCTAACGGCGTTCAGACCATGGACGGAACCATGTGGATGCATCATCCCTGCACTGCGAAGATGAAGGCGCTTCTCTCCGACCCCGACCGCTTCGGCCAAGTCAAAAAGGTAAGACCGAGTAGCTCATTTAGGGTTTAGAGTTTAGTTTTAGTGTAACTATGCATCTTAGGGGAAATCCTAACAATTTGTTCAATGCTATCTCATATAATGTGTAACTGAAATCAAGAGAAATTATTTTGAATTTTTTTCAATAAGAGAGAGATCCTCATGTGTAATCTCACTGATAAAGAGTAATCTTACATCATGTGTTGCATAACATGATTGATAATGAACCGAGCAGATAATATTTTAACCCTAAACTGGAATTCTACGGCAGAGTAACTGCCTATTTACCTTCAACGGAGGATCGAACTTCCTTGAGAACAACATCCGCGTGAAGGCCGATCTGGACAGTCTAGGAGCGCTGGGCGACGCCGGCTGGTACTGCATCCACGAAATCCTATGGGCCAACGACTTCGACCTTCCCGGCACAGCTGCTGCATTTCCGAACGAAGCGGGGGTGATCCTCTACTGTCCTGCGATGCCTCCCTCCAATGGATGGACGGCAGGATCGCCACAATCCACTGCTCCTTCCTCTACCACCTCACGATGGATCTCACGATCGTCGGAACCAAAGGAACCCTGCGCCTCAATCCCCTTTCGCCCCGATTCCGCCCCCTTCGCCTTCTCCTTCGGCGCCGGATTATACGATCTCACCACCAGGTGGACGTCGGAGCAATATAGTTTTTGTATATATTTTATTTTATTTATTTTATAAACTTTTTATAAGATATATTAACAAAAAAAATATATATTATATTTACATATTAATATATATTAAAATATATAAATATATAAATGATGTATATAAATATATTATTGATTTTTTGTTTATGCAAAAATTTAAAAAAAATAAAATTTCTATTGATTCTGATTTTTTTTTATATGTATATATTCTTTTGTAAGTATTTAAAAAAAAAACAAAAGTATTTTATGTTTTCTTTAAAATAAATATTTATAAAATAGATAAATATCGATGATATTTGAACTTTATAATACAAAACTATTTTCCAACACTGGTGCAACAGGAGACGACCTTTCAAAGCTACCGGGCGACGACGACGACGAAGGAGGATGCCCATACGGCCAGAAAACCCGGTTTACCTTCCGGTCGAGAAGCTGAGCGTGGGGTGTCCGGTCCTGGACCGACTCCTTGGCGGGGGCATCCCCTTGGGCTTCATCACCGAGATCGCAGGCGAGGCATCTGCCGGAAAAACCCAGCTCTGTCTTCAGATACTCCTCTCCGCCGCTGCCTCGGTATCTTCCGGCGGCCTTTCCGCCGCCTCTCTCTTCATCTCCTCCGAGCCCCCTTTCCCCATCCGCCGTCTCGTCTCTCTTTCACCTGATCCCTTCCCCCTCGACCACATTCTCGTCCGATCCGCCTTCTCTCCCGCAGATCTGTTCATCCTTCTCAGCCACATCGACGCTCTTCTCTCTCTAGACCGCCTCCCTTCCGGCCGATCCATCCGCCTCCTCGTCCTCGATTCCGCGGCCGCCCTCTTCCGTTCCGACTCCGACGACGCCGTTCGTAGATCTCCTGACCTCTTCTCCCTTGCGGCCAAGCTCAAGGAGCAGGCGAGAAGGTTCAATCTCGCCGTCGTCGTCACCAACCATGTAGTTGATGTCATCGACGACGAGGCCAGAGATCTCCGGGTGGGTAATTACTCCAATCTGATCTCCACTGGCAGGAGGGTCTGTCCGGCGATGGGCCTAGCATGGGCTAACTGCATCAATATGAGGCTCTTTTTGTCAAGAGGCGCGGAAGGAGGGAACGGCTTGGAGCGGAGATTGCAGATGGTGTTCGCCCCTCATTTGCCTGAAGCTTCTTGCGAGTTTGTGATCAGAAGAGAAGGTGTCTTCGGGGTGGTGGCCAATCAGGTTTGATTCTTGCTCTTTATGCACTGATTTCTCTCTTGTTTTGAGCAACTTGTGCCTTGTTTTTTTGGCTTATATCAAGAGGTGATGAAGCAGGTTTTGGTTTTTAATAAATTTTCAATGTTTTATAAGATTAATTTTCCTAGATTGATGGCTTTCTTGGAAGGTACATTTGGAATTAGATCAAACCTATTGTTTTGTTGTTCCTCTAAGCTGCTTTTTGTGCCGGTTCAGTTCTGAATATGCTCAAACTTGTTTATTGGTTTATTCATTTGCTTGCAACCAGGCCTGGGGCTGTTTGGCAACTGTCAGGGGATTTAGTTTGAGTTAGATTTACTGAATTTCCTATCTTGATAATGAATTCATAGGATGTAGTTCAAGTTTGATTCTTGTTTTATCTGCAATGATTTCTCTCTAGTTTTGAGCAAGTTGTGTTTTTTTTTTGGCTTTTTTCAAGAGATGATGAAGAAGGTTTGGTTTTTAAATTTTCCATGTTCTGTAAATTATTCATTCTGAGATTGATGACTTTCTTGGAAATTACTTTTGGAATTAGATCAAACCTATTGTTTGGTTGTTCTTAAGCTGCATTTTTGTGCTTGTTCAGTTCTGAATATGCTCAAACTTATTATTGAATTATTAATTAGCTTGCAAGACCAAGGGGCTGTTTGGCAGCAGGCAGGATTTAGTTCAAGTTGAATTTACTGAATCTCTTATCCTGATAATGAATCCATAGGATTTAACTATAGTTTGATTCTTGCCTGCTATTAAATAGTTCTTCAAATGCGTTAAATTTCCGGGAGGCGATGTCTCATGATTTTTACTTAAATGATATGTCCTCTTTATGAAATAATTAACTGATTTGTTTTAGCATAATCAAAGACTAAAAGAAATTATTTGTTAGTTGGCACTCATATTTCTCCCTTCAATAGTCCAATGGAGCACCTACTTATCGGTTGCTATTATCTCCTGACCTAAAGCTAGGTGTACAAACCAATAAGCGAATAAAATGATAGCTATAATGCTTTGGATTTTTAATTTTTCTTATTCTTTTATCATTTATGCAGGTCCCTTCAACCAATTGCCAGCACAAGCTGCATCCTTAAAAAGGATTAAAATTTTGATTATTTCTAATGTTTGGATACATCTCCAAATGACATGTCTGTATGTGGGTGAATTTTTGGATCAACATACAATCATACCTAAATCTTTATTAAATTTTCTATTAATTATTTCCATTGAATGTTGATTGTTCATGGAATTATTAATGTATGCGCATATGTCCTCCATATAAAAATATTGATAACTATTCAGTTGCATTCTTATACTGTGATTGACAATTAACCACAACTTATGAAGGATCACACAAATGTATAAATGCATCTGTAGAGAACCTAACACAATCGTATGATCTGATTACGTGGCACTCCAGTTTATCTGCAACATACTATCTGTTAGTGTATGATCTATCTTAAATAACCTGAAGAACATGGTCTTGTAGATCAGCAGTTGTGAGAATTATATCAAGTTCTAGTCCATGCAGCATCTGATCATTTGTTTCAAGTTTTTAAATCATGTTGCAAGTATGTTCAGGATAAAGATGTCTAAATGAATTTAACATCACTGCAATGAACTACAATATTTAAAATTATTTTGAATAAAATGATTTATAGCCATTAGGAAAATACTATTTAAAAACGACAATATAATTCTAAGTTTTCTAGGCTTTTGTAGGTGAGAAATGTGGGTGACTAGCAACAATGAGCTTAATCTGCGGACAAACGGATATCTTGGAAGTGCATGTCTTGTTATCATTGTTTGAACTGCATCTGCTAATGTGAAGGTTACCTTAACGCAATATGTTCATAATAGTGTACATCTTATCATGACAATTGGTTAGTGTAGAGTTGATGGCTACCAAGGGATTGCTTGCTGACTATGTTCAATCAGCATGCGAACCACAAGTATTTCTATTTCATCCCATCCAACTGGTGGCCAAATAGTTTTAGGATTTTAACATGTGTCAATATTATCGTTTACACCTGTGTGATCTTTTGTTAATTTCTCTCTTGTTACTATCTTCAAATTGAACTACGCACCGTAAAATGAATTTGTCAACTTCATTCTGCTAATCACTAAATCTTGCTAGATCCATCAAAAAAGAAATGATGGCACTATGTTGCTGCATTGCCCCAGTCGAGCCATGTTACTAACTACAACATTCACATCATAGTCAAACTAAGGGTTGGTTCTGTGAAATCGAGCAAGCTTTTGATTAATAATTTGGGAATAAAATGATTCTTTAACATCCAGAGATCGATTTCTTAATTAAGCTTAAATGTTAATGTTAAACTGCAGTAGCTCTATTGATATTTCATCATCTATGAAATAGAGTCTTATGGTTGGATTTTGCCAAATCATTATTATTGTACTTCTCATCATTTGGGTGGGGACTGTAGCAACGATGCATTCCAAGAATATGAAAACAAACTTCAGAGTGAATGAGGGGGTGGGATGATGAGTTGCTTCTGCCAATTGCAGGTGATTTACATTAAATCCCCTATTGTTCTTAATACCATTTGGATGATCTAAGGATTTGCTCAATTAAGTCAATTCATATTTTCTGTTTTCAAACAGCTCAACACACTAAAACAGCAGGCAAAAGCTGAAATTTTGTGCAGCTTGAAGAGAGCATTGATAAATGCTTACAATAACCATATTCATCATCTTAAAGAGTTGTGAAATAAAAAACATATAAAAAGCTTATTTTAAAAATTTCATCATTATTTAAGAATTTGTTTCAAACTAATTATTTTAAGACTGCAAACAAAACCTGTCCTTCGTCCCCTCTACTGAATATGTCATCGATATATCCGAAGAAGAAGTTTCCCAAGGTGAAAAGTAATGGCTCAACTGTGTGGTTGGCATTAGCTTGGGAAGGAAACACACTTTCAAAGCCCTTCATGAGGTCATGGCCAGATCATAAAAGCTTAAAGGTTCCTTTACTTTGTTCTCATTAAACGCTACCTGCTACTTAATCAAACTTTGCTGTGAAGGGGATGTGCAGACCATACTACAGGGAGGCCTTTGGTTCTTCTTCAACACTCCATTCTTGGTAAAGCCATGGAACCGCAACTTCCTGCCGCCAGCCTCCTCCTTTACAACTCTACCGGTATGGATCAAATTCTCTGAACTTCCTCTACACCTATGGTCAGAAGGTATTATTTTAAACTTGCTAGTAAGGTGGGTGTTCCTATTACGGCAGACTCACTAACCGCCTCCAAATCACGACTTTTGCAAGAATGTGTTGAAATTAGCATTAAGTCAGTTCTCCCAGAAGAAATTCAGATTAGAGTTGATGGAAACATTATAAATCAATGCATTGAATTTGATTGGACACCTTCTGGTTGTGCTAAGTGCAATCTTTTCACCAATGCTGGATGTTCTTGTTCAACTACTTCCCCGCCATTGATTCGTGGTAGAAGTTGGTCTAGACGTCCGAATCGACGTCAAACTCGGCCCTCCCTAATCTTGACGGAATCCTCAATCCCAGTCGCTCCTCACTCTCTCCCTTCAATCCCTGAATCTCCTCTCTCTGCTCATCCCTCATCACCTGCTTCCTCACCCGCTCAGCCTCTAATTTCCTCATCATCCTATACAGTCTCTAAATTCCTCAGTCCCCTTCCCTCCAATCAAGACCTCAATGACTCTCCTGAATATGGCCCTAGCGGTAACGACCCGAGGTCGTTACTTTGTAAACTAGGTCAAATACCGCTTTAGAAATCATGATCTCTGAGAATTTTGAATTAGGGCAAACAAAAATACCTCTAGATAGAAATAAATTTTTAGATCAAAGTATCATAGTTTGAGAGAAATCCGGATAACGGGAACTCCCGCGTAATTTTTTTGAACTTTTTAAATTCAGTAAAATCAAGAACATTGAAATATGTGTTCTAATTCATTGATTTTTGTGTCATCATGTTAAGAAAATTATTTAAAAAGCTGCTCCTGAAGTTTCATCATTTTTGGATCTTCGATTTAATCTAAATTAATTTTTGAAGTTTAAAACTTCAGAAATTATTATACAATAAAATATTTATCTGAAACAAAAATTTTTGGTGCGAGGGTGTTCATTACATCATAACACACCTCGGTGTCAAGTTTCGTTGTATTTGGGTGTCAAACGGCAAAAAAATGCGAAAAATTTAACTTTAAGTAAATTTTTAAAATAATTCCTTAAGTTTTTCACCTTCCCCCCACAACCTTATCTTTTGACCCTATATCTTCTTCTCCCCCCCTCTTTTTATTTAAACCCTCTCCCCCTCTCATCTCCCAACTAACAGCCCCCTCCCCTCTCCCAACTAGCAGCCCCCTCTCCTCTCCCAGCTAGCCACCAGCCCAACAGCCATCCCGGCACCCCATTCAAACCCTCCAACCCAACCAGCCCCCTTCTCGGCTCTCCAAAACAGCAACAGCCCTCCTTACCCCTCTCAAACCCCTCCAAACAGCAGCAGCCCTCCTCTTGCCAGCCACCAGCTAGCCACTTCGGCCACCTTCTGCAGCCGTCCGACCCCCTCCTCAGCCTCCCGGCAATCCTATCCTAGGTAAGAGGAGAGGAAAATGAGGTAGAAATGAGGAAATATTTACTATTATATATTATTTTCATATATACTTAATAATTATTATTATGAAAATAAATATGATAAATTTTATGTCATCACAGTAGTATTGTTGTCATTAATTAATAATGATAAACAACTGCATATGTTATAAGATAACTATTTTTTCATTCAAGTACTTTTCATTCTAACGTATTATTATTATTACCTTTTGCAATTTAATTTCTGACATTTCCATTCTGTATTTTACATTTGTATATTATTATTATTATTATAAAAATATCGCTAACCTAATGTAAAAGCAAAAGAAAAACAAAATGAAAAAGAAGATAGTAATTACTCCTAAGAACATTAGATTAAAAAGGCTAATTTAAAAATATTTAAAATCTAAATGCAGATCCAAAAGTCTAACTGTCAAACTTTGGATCTTAAAGAATAAAGGTATCCAGTACATGACATGTATTACTTTTTATAATTTATTGCTGCTTAGCTTTGCTTATTTGTTTTGAGCCAAATTCATTTGAAGCTTGGTTGGTTATTCAGAATCAACGTGATATTATTCGGGGGGTATTACTAGAAAAAAGATATCAGTAATAATATTTGTGGTTAATTACTGAAAAAATGACATTAGTAATAACATTCGTGGGTTGTTACTGGAAAAAAGATATCGGTAACAATATTCGGGGGTTATTACTGGAAAAAAAGATATCAGTAATAACATTTGTGGCTAGTTACTGAAAAAATGACATCAATAACAGCATTCGTGATTTGTTATTGGAAAAAAGATATTGTTAACAATATTCGTGGTGGGTTCTGAAAAAATGACATCGGTAACCTGCATCTTTGTGCTAATAATATTTTTTTGCAGGAAATTATTTATTTCGTTTGCGCTGTTACCTTACTTTTCCTACATTCTTATCCTTATTTCCGTTAATCGCATTTTTGCTTTTATAAAAATGTAATATTATTTTATTTGTTGTGGTGCTTAGTGTATTCTCTAAATACTGAAAATTATAATCCCTGTATTGTTTTGTGAACAATACCAGGTCAGGTACTTTTAGAGGAGCTTGAAGAAAAAAAAAATTAAAAACATAAATTATCAAACTGTCGATGGATCTACGACGGTGCTACTTTAACTTTTTATCTCTTTATTTTCTCTTTTGTTGAACAATGTTCGTGATGTACTATGAAGATCTTTTTTTGTAATATAAAATTTTAAAATGAATGAGAAATAGTATTGACTTTTGTATGTGTATGCTCTCTTTTCTCAAATTGCTCAATATGATCATGCGGTATGTGACCACCCGAATGTCGGGACATCACATAACCCCTCCTCTGGACCTCACTCTCCTAAAGACCCATCTTTTTTATCCTTCACTCTCCCCGGTTCATCAACCTTTGCTTCTGCTTCTGATTCTCATTCTGAATTCATCCCAAACATTCCTAGCCTAGTAATTGGGAAATCTCTCTCTATTGCTAGTGCCAGTGGTTGCTCTTCGACAGATCTTAAATTATTGATCGAAGGTCATAAAAATTTGGAGGGACGAAGCCGTTCCCGTAGGGCTCAGCCCAAATAGTTTTCTTTCTTCTTTTTTCCTTGTTCATTTTCTCTATTTTCCATTTAATTCCCATGTTTAAGTCTAAATTAATGGTTTGGAATGTTAGAGGGCTTCACTCTGACATGCGTATCTCGGATCTTAAATACCATACTCGTCTCAACTATCCGGACATCGTTGGTATTTTGGAGCCAAAAATTAATAATATGGGCATTGCTTCCACTTCTCTACAAGCAAATACACTATGTTTAATAATGAATCAACTGCAATAATTTTGATTCAGTCTCCGTTGGTAGAATTTGGATCAAATGGGACTCCAACGACGTCTCTTTTTTCCCAAGTGTTATTAATCCGCAGTACATTCATGGCATCTTTCTCTAAAACGGCTTAACTAGCTGGATCACTTTTGTCTATGCTTCCAATTATGAGAATGACAGATTGAGTCTTTGGGAGGATCTTATTAGGCTTAAGGATGGGCATCTCGGAACCTTGGTTGGTCACTGGAGATTTTCATTGTGTCAGGTATTCATATGAAAAATCTGGAGGAACCCCCTTGTTGCTAGGCTAAATGCATTTAACAACTGTATAAATGAAGCCGGGCTTATGGATATGCATTATTCTGGAAGTCATTTCACTTGGGATAATCATCATCTTGATTTTCCAATAAAAGCTAAGTTAGACAGATGCCTTTGTAATTCTGAATGAATCACATCATTCCCTGAGGTCATTTGCAACATTCTACCGCCCTCAACCTCCGATCATGTTCCTCTCATAATTTCAGTTCATATGTATAATGCCCCTAGGGTTAGGTAAGGTGTCAACCCAACTACCCTTGGGTACATTCCCGCAGGATCATATTGGCAGTTAAGAGAAAAATAGCATTTTGGACATAAATTAAACAATAGAGCCATATAACAATATAAGCTTGCCAATCATTCAAATTAAAGAATACAATATCTAGATTATTACAAACTAAATCAATATAAATAAATGTTTTTAACTTTTAAGTCACAAGTCAAAAATTATGTGCCAATGCCACATCGTCGTACTTTGAATATTCTATATGTTAACTCAACTTCCTCCAACTGCACCTGACCTGGCATTATAAAAATAATGCCTCAATACACATATCAAGTACAAAGATGTTTACATGTTATACTTAGCAAAAGCGGAAAGCGGAAGATAGGAAATTTTGCAGGAAATAAAAAGGTTAGCAAAATACATAACCCTGCAATTTAGACATTTTGTTTGCCATAATACTGTCACCTGTCATATAATAAGTTTCATGCATGCTTGTTTGTATGTATATGTCTTGATTTCACAAAGCAACGTTAGCAGTTCTGTTGAGCAAATCCAGAACCATGAGGCTGGGTTCAAATAAGAGCAACTCCTTCATCTGGGCCCCCTCAATGGCTCCAGATGGCACCCTTATAACTCCCGATGGACTAGCTCCGTCCCTAACCTAATAAACCACTATTTCGGAACCCTTGCATACATTCACAAGACATAACATATACAGTTCATTCATGACATTATTCTGGCATTCAATAAACATTTCATTTCACCAATAAGGACAAAGCTCAACGCGATGCTAAAGCGGCAATAAAAGCATGTAAGTGTAAACAATAAAATCAATTGTACCTTGGTATTTAAATTCCTGAAGGGTACTCACGAAGCGGATGCGTCTGCAAACATTAAATTTATTATATTTATTAGTCTTTAGGCAATGATGTTTTGCGATTAAAACATATAATTTTACTCTTAAATCTTGGATTTTTAGCTATTGCCTTAGTTTTATGAATTTATATTTCTTATGCCCTTTTAATTTAACTAATCTCCTCTTATTTCTTTTAGGATGATAAATAAGTATAGTTTAATAGAATAAAACTTTAATGTGCTGTATTAAAATTGTTAGACTTCATATGACTTAATGCAAATTTCTATCAATTTTTGATGCTCATTTCTTAGACTAAATTTTCAAGTTCTATATCCCTTTTTCTTTCACAAATTCCTTATTGGCCGTGTTGGTTAGAACTACAATGGATCTTAAGAAAATATGATGCATAAATTTGATTAATTGAGGTTGCTAAATTCGATTAATTCTTAAGTGCATAAATCACACTCTAAACATAAGTTAGCTTGAGATCGATATCTAAGGATCTTTATTATACACCTTCTTTATAAGACTGATTTGCCACATGCACATTCGCAAATTATTGCAACATAAAGAATCATACATGCTTATGGTAAACTTAAGAATTTGCTGAACCATCCATTTAAGCTTTCAAAGAGATATATTGTCTAATTATGCATATATAGAGTGGTGAGCTAATCATGATGCATCTAAGGATAATTTGCATGCAAGGAAATGGACAATTGTCCATCTTTCAACAAAGTTCAGCAAACACATTCAAATATTTCTTATTGCCAAAATGATCATTTTTAAATTCCAAGAATTCAGCCTACTATTTCTTTGCTCACTTTATTGCTATGGTGAGGATCTTATTATCTATATAAGTGTAGTTCATAACAACCATTACTCCTTACTTGAAGGTTATAAGTTCTTTCGGTAATTGCTTAGGCTCTTTCAAAAAATTAAAGCTTCTAGTTGAAATCAAACTCTTAGAAGTAGTTACAATCAGATTTCCTAATCTTCAATTATATTCAAGTATTATAGTTAAGACTACTCCTCTATGTACATCAAACCATCTTCATTGTCTAATCTAAGGATTTAACAATTCCTCATTATTTTAAATTAGGATGACTGAGTTTAACTAGTAGCATATAAATCTTGCAGCCTACTCTTATAAATCCTAAAGTTGAAATGAAAATTTCTTAATTCAAATCAATGTCTACCTAATACAATATTAAGGTTCATAATAAATGCATTTCAGTTGTTGTAATCAGATATACCTTATAAAATCGGATGCCTCTCCAGAAAACGAGAATCGGGCGCAGAAATGTCGAGCGAGGCTTCGGTGGAATGAAGTCGAGCGGCTTGCCGACGGATGAGACGACCTCTGTCGGTGAGCTAGGATCGGGCGGAAGTAGTATTGCAGGCGTAGGACGTCCCCGTCAACTGGGAGAGGCGTCACAGACTCGTCAGGAATCGGAGTGGTTCGAAGACATCGAAGACTGCGACTGCGGCTGGGTTCGTCCTTGTCGAGGGACTGCGGCTGCGTTGGGAGCTTCCGAAGGCTACGGCTGTGGCGAGGGCTTGCGTCGAAGGCGCTGTCGGCTCGTTGATGCGTCGTTGCCTGCGGCTTCGTCGGCTAGGGACAAGCTTGCGGGAAATGTACGAGAGTTGCCGAGTGGTGAGGGATTACGATCGATAGAAATTTCAGGTGTCGAAGGTACCTGCGCCTATATATGCTCCATTGCCTGCCTGAAGCGTCACGCCTCTCCAGCAGGAGGCGCCCTTCGGTTCAGCCGCAGGTGAAAAGGAAAAACAGGTGGCTTTGTTTTCTCTCATTCCATATACTACCTTGTATATATATATATACATAGGTATATATATATACATTTATACTTGATACAGTACATACGCATGTATATATATATACATTTAAACTGAGAAGTAGAAAACAAAAACAATGATCTATAAATTGAGTGAGGATTTGGCGGAATATCAACGTACAACGAAATCCGGCGAGAAAATTGACAGAAAAACAGAAATTTGCGGGTATTAATAGACTATAACAGTATTAACGAACAATTAGGATTGGCGGGGACATTAGCGTCTTTCTTAACAATGACCAAGGGTCGTTACACTATGACTTGCAGAAAGCCATTCCGCTTTTGCTTCAAGAACTACTAGGTTAATAAACAAGATTTCATAAGCATAGTTGCTGCTACTTGTTCATAAGAAATTAGTTCAAACCAAAAAGATCCTTAAACTTATCCACCTCAATCAGTCCTCAAACTTGGCAGAAGTTAAAAGAATTCGAAGGGCCCAACTTGATGCTATCAACCACATTGACTATCACAATTCCAATGCTACTCATCGTCTCAGATTACTGCAAATAAAGCAAAATCTTCAAGAAGCTATTTTTAATGAACTCTCCTGGGCCAAACAAAGATCAAAAGCTCATTACCTCTCTCTCGGCGAAGAGAATTTGAAGTTCTTTTACACGCAAATGGCAATCAGGAAAAATCAACCATACTCCATCTCTCCTCAGCTTAAGGATCAAGCCATTTTATTTTATAGCAAGCTTCTCAACGAAAAAATGGGGCATGGTAATAATTTTTTTCCAACTTACTATGTCATTAATTCCTTCTTTCATAATTACATCTGCAGAGAAATCTCTGAAGAAGATATCAAGCATAGTCTTTTTTCAATCGAGGATAATGTTAGTCCTGGTTCTAATGGTTTTACTTCTCTATTTTATAAAAAAGCATGGGACATCATTCAAGATTACATTTGCAAAGGTATAGCCATTTATTCCGAACAGCCTACATGCCCAAATGGCTGAATCACACTCTTATAACGTTAATTCCAAAAGGAAATGACAATTTAGTTATTGATAATTATAGACACATTGCCCTCTGCAACACTCTTTATAAAATCATATCCAAAATTATTGCGGCTTGCATTTCAACTCATCTTCCGGGTATCTCATCCGGCTCAAGCGGCCTTCGTGAAATGGAAACAGATGTCCCATCATGTTATTCTAGCAAATGAAATTATCAAAACATTCAACTGGAATTCCAACAAAGTTTTCTGTGCCAAAATAGATCTCAAGAAAGCCTTCAACAGCATTAACAGGAACTTCATTATCAACTCCCTCGGGCGAGTGAATCTCCCAACCATGATTATAAATTGGGTTTCAGCTTGCATCTCAAACATAAATTTCTCTATCAATTTGCAAAGTTCAATCAACGGCTACTTTGGTCCCTCCACTGACTTAAGACAGGGCTGCTCCCTCTCTCCTCTACTGTTTATTATTGCAATGAATTTTCTATCCACTGGTATAGACGAAGTTGTTGACAATAAAATCATTAAACCTTACGTCATGGGAGACTTCTGCTACTCACACCTATGACATTCTCCTGTTTGGAGAGGCTTCTTCCGCTAACATGTATGCTTACAAAAATTGTTTAGAAATCTTTTTTGAAGCCTCGGGCTTGAGCTTAAACAAGGACAAATCGAGTATCTACTACTCTAAAGGAGTGTCGAACCCAGAGGATCTCTCTAGAATTTGGCAATTCCCAAGCTCCCAGTTCCCCGTGAAATACTTGGGTCTTCCTGTTTCGCAAGCTTGATCGAACAATATCACCTGTGCCCCTCTTATTTCCAAACTTCATCACCGAATCTCTTGTTGGGCACTCAAATCTCTCAACTTTACAGGTCGTTTACAACTCCTCAAATTTTCGGTTTGGCCCCGCCTTCTTCATTGGTTCAAAGCTATTCACATACCGTTAAGTGTTATAAAAGTCATCAAAAGTCTTTGTGCTAAGTTCCTTGACCATGGTTCTACCGCCAACAAAATTCACATCCTTGCTTGGGAAAAAATTACTACCCCTGCTCGTAAAGGTGGAATTGGTCTCATCTGTCCTTATAAGCTTATTATTAATTGTAAACTCTCTCTTTGTTGGTCTGTGCTCTGCAACACTTCCCTTCTTGCGAGCTGGTGGAAAGGCAACATATTAAAACTTTTTGAAGTTTCATCTCTCTAATAAGATGGCTTCTCCCTTTTGGAGAAAATTAGTTAAGATCTCTCTAATTCTGGCACCACATATTAGTATGGATCCTAGTAGAAACGTTCGCACGTATAAAATCGGTCACACTTTCACTTTTCAATCTTCTTATGACTTGCTGTACACCCATTTCCCTGATATTTCCTGGGCTGACACCTTATGGAGCAAAGGCATTAAGCTCTATATAAAATGCACCATCTGGAAAGCATTGAATCTTTGGCTTAAAACGGCGGATATTCTCAATTCCAGAGGCATTCCTTGCACCCTTCTTTGCCCTCTCTGTCTTCAGAACACTGAATCCCATGCTCACATGTTTTTCACTTGTGACTATACTTTTCAAATTCTAAAAGAGATCTTGCCTTCCGGTCTTCATTACTTTTTTCCTCCTATGACTCAAATCATGAACGACATTTCTCTTTTAGACAAATGGTCCAAAAGAGTCTTCCTTACTGCTATTGGGGTGATTATTTACTTCATTTGGAAGGAAAGAAACGCTCGTATTTTTAATAAAATTGAACTAACGGCCCCAATTATCATATTGAATATCAAAACTAGACTTTTTGCTATTGTTCAAAAGTGGCGTATTCTCCCCAATCAAGCCTGCCTACTAGACTGGCATTCTTTTCTAAGCTCTGCTTAATCCAATCTGTGTCAAATTGGAGCCTCCTTTCTAGAGGCACATCATCTTCTTGACTATTGCTGAAATTTTGCTCTAATGGATATTCTGTCTCACTGTCCTTGTATAGCAGCTTCTTCCTATCATACATGGAAGCCGTTGGGTTTGCTTGTTATCTCCTGCGGATTTTGCCGGATAGTGTTGAAGGTTTTTGGCTTGTTTTCGGCAGTGTTATGTGCAGCTGACGATTTGGTGCAACAGTTTTTAGCACAGCAAGGCGATCTGAAAGTTTACGGAACTGCTCTACCTTTTTCAGCTGAGCTTGCCGGTTTTTTAAGCAGTCCCTTTTGTCATTTGTTCTCTTTTTTTCTATTTAGTCTTTAGTCTTTTGTTTTTGCTTTAAATTCAGAATGTGTTAGTCTAATTTTTGTGCGTACAGTTTAATTTTTGCAAGGTCAACGCCCTCAAAATTACCCAAAAAAAAATTGAAGTGAGTCAGATTTCAGTGATTGATTAATCAGTTAAGACGGGAGCAGAGTCAGAAAACAATGAGTGTACAATGGAATTAGTCAGAGCGTAATGAGAAGAACAACAAAACTTTTTGTTTTTTATTATTCTACTTTTATAGCTGGCGGTTGTCCTCTCAAATACCGTATACAGGACTGCAGCCCACGTAGTGTAGTGATATTTTAACTTATTTTAGCGACTGCCATTAAAAAAACAAAACTCATTTAAAGCAAGCTTCAAACCCTCCCACGCCTATTAAATGGCATAAAGATTCAACCACTCCACTAATTTCATTTTTCTTAAACATCTAACTATAATTGACCACAATAAATTTTTAAAATAAATAAGATTATGTGTTAGTTCTAGCGCCCCAACTGTAGCTCCGCACCTGAATTAAGAACAGATGAAGATAAATAGGTTAATATGGATGTGAAGTGGATAGAGGGTAGAAAAGTCCCAAGTGAAGGAAGAGCTTTGGTTACGAGAAAAGATATTTGGCCCGCTGACGTGGCACCCAAAAAAGCTCAACCCATTAGGATTTGAGCATATTTCAGTAGTGCTTTTTTTTGTATTGAAATTATATCCAAATATTATTGGGTGAACTTTTTTGAGTGCTACGTCAACAGATTCAAATAGCATTTCTCTTTGATTACTCTATCTATACTGATTTTGTCATACAGTTCACACAGTTCACAGGCCCCAAATACAAATTCACATTGAATACATATTTAATACTTGTATAATATCTAATGGGCATATATCCATTTTTTATTGCCTTTTCTCATGCATATTCTTTAAGGATTCATCCGGTTTCTTGTAATGGAAAGCATATTTTAGGAAGCCAAGATTTTTTAGTCTCTCTCATCTTGAGTATTTAAAATTTGGAGAAGATTCATGGTTTTTGAAAGCATATTAGCATATAACTAAATCAATTTAAATGATAGATTTAGCAAGTTTCATCATCACATATCCTGAATATGCATGGGTTTATGAAAGCAAGCTTTATTTATACAATGTTTGATCTATAAATAGCTTCTCTCCCATTCAAAAGCAAGACTTATCTGAATATTTGTGCTTATGGTAATAGAGCAGCCTCACTTGCCTTTTTATTCTTTTTCTTATTCATACAAGTTGAACATGTACTGCTGCTGCTGATATGAAAATGATTGACTATGCAAAAGCTTATCCCATCAATGTATTTGCACATTTTAAAAAGATGCTGCATATAGTAAAATAATTGGGGGTGGCATGTCATTATTACCACTCTAATCTTGTTTGAATTTCCAACATCCATATTATATTATTTACTGAACCAGCAACCAAAATCTAACATCCATATTATATGATTTACTGAATCAGCAACCAAATCTTCATCTCTATACCAAAATTGTTTCCTAAGTAGGTCATTCCGATAAGTACAGGTGGATAATATTCTTTATGTATAGTATGCATAGGTGTTAGTTTTGTAGATGTTAAAAATTCAGGTGCTAGATATGTGTTAGGTGAAACCACATTAATTTTGGCTATGCTTTCGACCAATCCACTCCACCTGCATCACTTTGTCGATGCTGGCACTTGTAGTACTTTGGATTCCTGCATGTCTACCTACTTTACAGAATTGCTATGATTTTATTTCATATATATATATATATATATATATATATATATATATATAGATTTCTGTTGTGATGGAGCAATAGGAGAGAGCGGGAGAGTTTATTAAGGAAAAAGCTAACTTTATCTTCTAACAATATATACTTGAGTGGCACTTTTATAAAATTTTAAAATGGGTTTGTGTAAATACAAAAGATTTGAGTGATATGTGTGAAATTTTCACTGAAAAATAATCTTGAATGCAAATCTGTTGTGAAATTCATGACTAAACAATAATTATGGTGTGCTTACTAAACACATTCAACAGGTTGTGCCTTGGTGCTTGCATTTGCAGTTGATAATCTTCTTATGGATAAGAGTAGAGATTTAATCAATACAAAACTTGAGTTATGATTCGGTTTAGTTGAACATGTTTAGATGACATTAAATGTGTAAAATAGGAATAAATTTGTGTTGTATATGCATAATTTTTTTTTTTTTCTTTGGTTTTTGTGATTTTTTCTGAGTTTGCTCTATAATAATAAAAGGTTGAGTTTTATATACAGAATGATTGGGGCAAGTAGTCATCGAACTTTGATGCAGATTGTGAATATCTAACAAATTTGATTCATTATATGTAGCATGTGATTTTTTTTTATATACAGTGTTGTAGATTACAATTTTGAATCTATGATTCTATAATATGAGTTTAATTACACGCATTTGTTTATTTTAATTGAAGTTCGCATTGATTCATTAATAGAAAAGAATCCTATTTTTAGTGTATTTTCCAGTAAAAAACCCATCAAACTCTGTATAAAAGCAGGTGCTCACCTGGCCGGCGGCCTTACAGCTCAACGACTGAACAATACCCCAATAAACAACCCTCCGCCGTCCATTATCCGCCGTCAACAGCGGAGATCCAATCCGTTTCTGCCGGGTCCACATGTCCTTGATCTGGATCCCCGCCGGTAACCTCACCGCCCCTAGCACGCAGCCGCAGGTGAGCCTCCTTCACCCCTTCCCCCCCATCTTGCGATGACGACGGCTGCGGCGTCTCCATATCCTCCTTGAAGGGAAGAATCCTCCCCCCGCAGAAGAGATCGTCGGCGGTGGAGAACTGAAGCTTTTCCTTCTTTTTTTTTTTTTTTTGCTTTGCCGGATTTTTTGAGGAGGAAGAAATGCTAAAAGATGGTGGAACTCATGAATTTTTTTCTGTTGGATGCGATTTATGAGAATTGGTCGAAGGGTCGATCTTTTTTTTGTTGTTTTGTGCAGCCAAACAGAGGACACTGTTCATATGAAAAAGAAAAATAAATTAAATGCTTTTTAATTTAATTTTAATTAATTAATCTTACTTGCGTTGATCTGAACTGATAATATTCTAATTCATGAGTTCATCTTAATTTTTTCTAAAAAAAAAAAATTATGAGAGCTTAAAAATTATGATCTTAGTTTTTGAATATTGCACTTTAGATGCTCAATGTATTTAGTAGTTATTCTTCTTCTACTTCTTTTTCTTAATTCTTTTATTTTTTATCATTGTGAAAAACTTTAGAATTTAATCAAAATTTACGGGAATTTTGTCGAATCGGACCATAGAAATATTTATATTATGCGATTGTTTGGTTTGTTGAAATGTTGACTCAAATGCTACATCATGTAGTATTATCGGGGGATTGAGACTTTTGTGAAAGCATCTGGACATCATCAATCGGGATTAAACTTCATGGTGTCTGTCTTTAACGAGGAAGTCTAATAGCCTCCTTAGGAGCACATCTCTCGGGTAGCGCTCTCCGCCTCGTGAACGGAGAGTGATTGAGGCTTTTGTTAGCTATGGTTTTGTTATTCTTAGGTCATTGTTAGATTCTTACAATATTTCATCTTCACTGATTATGGAAGATTGCCTAATTATGAAATAACACATTGAACTTCTTTCATCTTTATCTTAGTAGCTTCACACCTCACCGACTGCCCCACATTCTTTGCTGCAGTGCTCCTTATTCTTTCATTATGCGCTAGCAGCGCTACCCTATACAGATTACCATCAATAGACTCGGTTACAAATAGTTATGATAGATGTTAGTATAGTAGTAATAAAATGTACAAAAATAATAATAATAATAATAATTAGCTATGTGGAGTCTCTTGAGTAGGTCGAAACTCTAATTCCCTTGAGTACTCATAACATGGTATTAGCACTAACAAGGTCCAATTACTAATCCCTAGTGTCATTCAATTTTGATGATAAAAGTTTTCAAATATTCTAAATTAAATTAATCTAATGTAAAATACCTTTAGAGTTCATTAAGTTTAGCAAAGAAAATCTTTAGACTTCTTATGATCACAATATAATAATTATAATCTTCAGTTCAATTCTAACAAATTTAATTGTAGATATAATTATAAAATAATATTCTTAATTTATAGTAAGATCCTAATCATATATATATATATATATATATATTTAATGAGTATAATCTTCTCTAACTAAACAATCAAATAGATTAAAAGTAAGTGTTATACCCATCCTATTGAGTGTTGGGGCTTAAAAGGTTGGTCCTAGCTCCACAATCTAGAATGGAATCATCTTACTATAAGGTTCTTTGGATCGAAGTATGCTTAAGCAAATTATTATCTAGAACATTTCTATGTTTCATCCACACTCATCCACCCTTAATATAATTTAGGTAACAATCATAGTCTCACATGACTACATTAATAGCTTGTTGAATGAAAATCTATATTATTCATTATCATAAAAAATAATTTGAATTAGTCATTTTACATCATTATCACATATGATAATAAAAGCATCTTAAACATTAATCAACTCTAGTCCACTAATCTTGGTAGAAAGAATCTTACATTCAATCATAAGATTTATATCCAAGTGGACGTTAAAATTCGCAATCAAGAGAAAGGAGTAATTAGATTAACAATGCATCTATGTTGATTAAACATTAATCACCATGGAATAATTATTATCTACATTTTAATTCATGCATTAATATCATGTAGCTTGGTTAAATATCATGAATAACAGGGAAAGTACATTTGATAACCCTAGACTTCTATTTAGGCATTAGGAAGAGAGGAAAATATG
Source organism: Gastrodia elata (assembly GCA_016760335.1). Taxonomy (NCBI): domain Eukaryota; kingdom Viridiplantae; phylum Streptophyta; class Magnoliopsida; order Asparagales; family Orchidaceae; genus Gastrodia; species Gastrodia elata. The sequence goes on along the minus strand of CM028681.1, from coordinate 3,563,800 downwards.
TACCTTCTCATGTTTGCTTGTGTAAGTCTAAAGGATGGTTTCCAATGAGTCCAAGCTCATCCAGTATGTTCATAAAGTGAAATTAGATCGATCTAACCCAGTAAACTAGCTCAGCAAGCTCATAACATTGAATTCACTCAATGCCAAGAGCTCTCAAGTAGCCAATTGATGTGCGATCAAACGTCGTTAATCCTTCAAACGGGTTTTCCTGGATGAGAGGGATTGCCTAGCAAGTTCCCAAAGTTTGGGTGTTGCTCTGTGACCTTAGCTGATAAGAGAGGTGAACCAAATTTAGGATTTTCTAGTCTAGGAGATGTTAAGGAAATATTTAGCCGATAAGAGAGGTGAACCAAATTTAGGATCTAAAAGACGCGACGGGCGCGACTCTCGCCATCCCGCGATGCTGAAGCCTCTCCTCACCACAATCAACGTCGAATCTCCGCTTTAAGGACCGCACAGACACCCACATATTCACACGATCCGATGAGCCATTTATGGCTCCAAACGACACATGAAATGGTTCTGGATGGGCTACCATTGTGAAGGTCAAGGACTCGATCCCTGTCATTAATCCACACCATAGGTTAGCTTAAGCTAACCCAAGTCCAAGCAACATTGGGCTGGTCTAGCCGACTCAAGTGGAGGCCCTAACCAACCTAAAACTCTCTATAGGTCTTAAGGACATCATTGACGCATTGAAGGGTCCGCGGTCTTAAAACCCTTCAAAGGACGGTTTGGCTAGGCTCTGAATAGCTCAATCTGGCCTCAGTCGAGCCTTGGTTAGGCTAGCCAAATCACCATATAAGGGTGATGTGGATCAGTTCAACCTTCAACAAGCATGAATGGAGCTATTGGTGGACCCTATGGAACCAAAGCCCTTAGGGTTAAATATTGGACTCAATCGGGCTAGCCTAGACTAGCCCAAGTCGAGCCTTGGCTATGTTAGCCCAACCCCATACAAGGATAGGTTTGGTCAACCTAGAACACAACAAGTCTTCACTAGGGGGGCAGGGGAGAGCTCATGGCGTGTCCTCAGGCCCTAAAACTTACTAAGGTGGCAAATGCTTCACTTGAGCGAGCTTAAGCCGGTCCCAGTCTAATCTAAGTGAGGGGTTGATCCAAGCCACACATAAGAGTAGCTTGAACCAACCAAATCACCATTAAGTATAGCTAAGCCCTAAAAATAGCAAATGGATACATAACAAATCCTAAGTAAAAGGAACACGTGGGCTAGCTTGGGGGTAGCCCAAGCCAACCCAATCGACAAGGGTCAAGCCACTTTGCAACGTGGCTTGAACCAACCATAAAGCACTTAACCAATCACAACCATCCAATAGTTTCATAGGATCATGATGAAGAAGGGGGCCACTTGGCGAAAGTTCAATGAAAGAACAACCGAGTTGAAAAGGTCATTTGAGAGATGGAGCTCTATATGAGGAACAATCTTGCTTTATTATTTTATAATTCTAATATATATCTTATAACAAGAAAACTTTAAGATACAATCTTAACAAATACACCCACCTAAATTATAATTTAATGTTGAGAATGGCATCTTTTTGAATTAAGAAAACTAATAATACCCCAACTTAAAATAAGAAAAAATAATTTTTGGTTAGGAAAATTAAATGTTTTGATAAAATTAAAATTTTAATAATAAATTCAAACTTTATCAATATAATTTAAAATTAAAATTACATTTTTAATATTATTGTTTCTTAAAATTACATTTTTCTAATTTTAAAATTTTAAAAAATTACACTCAATTAGATTGCACTTCTTTTTTAATTTTATATAATAAATACTTTAAGCAGCCTAATATTTAATTAAAATGCAGAGAATGGATGATGCAGAATCCATTGCTCGATCCTACGGTTACATTATTCTTAAAACAGTTGAGAGATCTAACGTTTAGAATTAACTCAGTTGAATCAAACGATGGAGATTATCTTTAAAACTGAGAAGTATTTTGAGAAAGTGCATAACAACAAATGATTAGTTATCACAGTCCGACAACTATTTTCACCCAAAAAAATCTGCATTTACATGGAATATTTAAGAGCACAATATATTGTCAAAATAATTTATTCAATAAAATTTGAACATTATTTCATTAGTATTTATTTATTTATATTAAAATAATATAAATATTAAATTATTTATTAATATTTATTTATTTATATTAAAATAATATAAATATTATTTTTAATGAATCTCATACGATAAATTTTCTCGGTGCCACGTTAGTATTTCTCATACTAAGAAGTATGGAGGATCAATAAAAAAAAATTTATCTTTTTTTTAATTTTTATATATAGATCCCACCAAAAAGTGCATTCAACTAATAATTTAATTACACATTAAATTAGCATATCATTTGTATATATTGACGTATATTAGTGTGTAAGTGTAACAATACTCTTAATACATAGGATATTAGTTATTCTAAAAATATCACATCTAATGAAATAGAGTTATCCCATTCTAAATCAAATATGAAGCTTTTGTTGCTTATTTAACCATTCTAAATCAACGGTAAGTCTTTGGTGGGCTCACCGTTGATAATTTGACTCGAAATTTGAATTCGAACTAGAAGTTGAAACATTTTGTTTCGATTCGAACTTTCGACTCAAAAATTTCGAGTGGAACGGTTCAACGCAAACCTTATCTGACTCGATCAAAGTAACTCGAACTCGAACTCAAATGAATTCGAGTCGGACCAAACTCAAAAATTTGAATTTGAGTCTAAGCTGGATTCACACTACTCATATATATTAATGTTTAAAGTCACTGATTTAAATATATATTTTTTATTTGAAATGTTGTTAAAAAAAACATATTTTTTGTATTATTAAAAGGGTTATTTGTTTTTGATATTCAACACTTTTTCTAATATCATTTCTTTTTTTATTTTTAATAAAGAATTTGAGCTAAAATATAATTTATTTGCTATATATATTAAAAAAGTTTGTAATTTTTTTTTATGTATTTAAGAAAAGTTTATTAAATTTTTAAATTAAAAAGAAAAATTGGTTATATTTATATAAAAACATAATATCTTACTGCAAAGATCTGTGGAGTCTTTCCCCGCTAACCCTTGCCTGAACCTCTGCCCGCGACAGCCAGGATAGCGATCAGCCGTCGCACTACCGCAGACTACTGAATTCTTTAAGCTCTAATGGCGGTACTCTCTCTCTCTCTCTCTCTCTCTCTCTCTCTCTCTCTCTCTCTCTCTCTCTCTCTCTCTCTCTCTTCTCTCTCTCTTATTACTCCTTCTCTTCATCACTGTTTCCCGTCTTCTTGTCCTTTTACCCGTTTTCTTTACTGTCGGAATAATAGGTTTCATATTCTCTCACTTTTTATTGGCACATGTTGTAACACTTTCATGATGCGCTGATATTATGTGCTTTGGATATCTGTCACGATAGATTTCTTGTTTTATATTCTGATCATCCCACTACAAAATTGCATACATTTAAATTTAGAGGGCGCTAATTTGAGATGCCAAACACAGTTATGCATATGCAACCACAGAATAGCCTAGCTTCTCTTTGCACCGTTTTTTTAGGAGGTATAAGAGTTGAGAAAATTTGGGATTATGTTCCATTATCCATGTTGAATATGAAGATTATTATGGTTGAACCCTCTTTTTAAAAATTAGGGATTTCAGGATATTTTGGTGATGGCAGTGTGATTCTGCTGCACTTGCTATTTCTTGTGACACTATTTGTTACAGTCTGCATCGAAATCTAATAATTATGCTGTTTGTTTTGCTATTAAAACCTTTTGCTTTCTTCAATTGTTTCTGCATTCTTTCAGGATGGAATGAATAGTAGCAAATATTTAATGCTATATTAAATGTAAAATGCACTCAAGGTGTCCTTTTTGACAAATTTGGTTCTTTCGTAGCATTATTGAATTCTCCATTTTTTGCTGAATGCTTGTTACTGATGGAATAGAAATTTTGTAAGTATCAAATACAGCAAGTTTTTACTCTTTGGGGTTCTTATTTTTTGGCATATTTGATTCTTGATTTATTCATTTTTTCGATCGAGTGCTAGTCCGGCTGACCGAATAATTTTAAAATGGCCAAATGGCAGCACTTTACCACATTAGATTATTCAAAGCTTATCTTGTTATTCACCGAGTACTTTCTTATTGAGTTCAGAAACATATCAATTGAGGGTTAACAGCTTGTTGCCCATTTATTCAGAGGGACTTTTTCTACAGTTGATTTGTAGCTGTGCTGGTAAGTTTCAGTCTGTTTGTTAGAGTGCTCCTTGATGGAATAAACTGGTTCAAATGCCGGCTACTAGAGACGAAGCATCATGTTTCAAGAAATGTGTGCCTGGCCACTGTTTATACCGAATTTAGAAGCCCTTATCTAATAAATGCATGTTCAGAGATATCAGATACAGGACCCTTTTCTACTATTCAGTTTGACTTAACAGACTTAAGGATCTCAATACAACATTCAAGATCATAGATTAACAATATTTCCATTGAAAATTTGAAGAGAAGCCTTGATACACTGGTGTAGTGCAATTTGGCTATTCCCGTTCACTTTTAAAGCTGAGATACTATTAAATAAATCTTCATATCTGGTGTATGAATTTTCTATCAAACGTTTGATGCAAACAAAATTTTCTTGGAGCTGCAATTGGCTTTTGTTTAGGTGCTTGTGGCTGTAAATCCTTAAAATCCCAACTCAAGCTTATCTAACAACATTTTCTATTTGACTAGCACATTATGTATTATTCTTTAAGTGTTTGTTTGCAACTTTAACGTCTATAAATGATGCTCTTGTGAAGTGTTTTTTCACTGTTTGACTTAACATGTAAACTTCATAGTTTAACATAATATTTTCTATTATGGAAGGCTTGTTGGTACTATTTATTTTGTTTGTAGGTACTATTTTCACTTTTATTTAATTTCTAGGGTACTTTAAAATGTTCTCATTTTAAAACTAAATAATTGATTCTAACAAGGCATGAGATCAAATATAAATGTTGTTATTAGATTATGAGTAAATATATTTCATTGAGTGCTATCATTAGTTGGGATAATAAATCAATTCCTTAGTTTTATATATCTAATTTATCCTATAGGAATATAATAACAAAATTTTAATGCCCATCTACAATAAGTTAATAACCGTTGCGCTTTGGATTAGGAAGAGACCATAACAGTCATATTTTTCTCAATTTCTTACAAACATACTCTAGAGATTGAAAATTTTATTTTGAAGAGTAGATTGTTTATCATAATTAATACTATAGTACAAATTTCAACTTATTATTTTACTCTTTGGGATTGTTTGGGACATCTCCAATTGTTTGCAGAAGTCACTGCAGCTACTATTATTGTGGATAAAATAGTTGTTTAAAGCTATTGTGGTTGATATAATTTCAGGCTTAAACTACAAAATTGTTGGTAAAAAGAAATGTATCTTATTACCCAAAAATTAAAAAATATATATATTTTAGAATTTGGTATGTGTGGTTGTCGACACATGTCGTCAACTTGGGGGGTCATAGGTGTGGGATTGGAATGGGGGTTTGCCGACATAGGGTTGTTGATAATGGTAGATAGTTATCATTGGCACTATCGTAAAAAAACAGGGGATGCATGGGTTTATAATTTTGGCAATAGGGTAGGGATCACTTGCATGGTAGGGCCTCAAATGGGGCATGAGTTTGATCAGTGATAGGAGCTCGAACTTGGATGGAAAGGTAGATCATCAACAATTCATTGTGTAGGTGTCACTAACTCGGTGCTTGTTAGCTGAGGATCGACGAATGGGAGAATGGAGTCTCAAAAGATTATTCACCAGAAGACATTCTAGGGCTTGATTTTGGTAGGACAAATTAAACAGTTTGAGCCCTTTATTTATAAAGTATAAAATGCTTAATAGCTGCCCCAAAAAGAATCTTATTTGGGTTCTTTAATTTATGAATCAATAAAATTTTTAGGTTTTAACCATTTTATACCAAAAATAATTAAGCTCATGGCAATTATATGTTATTATGAGAACTAGGTACTAATGATGATGGCATAATCTGATTTAGGAAGAGAGTGAGGTAACATCATCAATATTCGAGCAGTAGAGGGGGTGATATAAGCAACAATATTCTTAATTATGTGCCACTCACTAATGTTGAGGGTTCTAGTTTCTGGTTGTGATTTGGAAAATTCATGGGTATTTGATGGCATTGTTGAAAGTTTTGTGGCATTTGCATGAAGAGGGAGGGGGCTATCGTTTAATATTATGCTGTGTTTATATTAAGGGTTTGCCTATGATATGTGTTGTTTAAAAAGTTAGTTATGAAGCCATTACTGCTGAATTTGTTGTTTCAAGTTATTGCTTATGTTATGGGATTGCTTATGGCATATATTGTTTAAAAAGTTATGAAGCCGCTACACCTAAAGTTATTGTATGCCATTTAGATATTTAGTTATCTGATCATTGCTTATAAAAATAATGTAATTATATGCCACAGTAAAATGATATTGCTCAAATGTGGCTTTTTCTTTTATTTGACATTAATAAAAGCACATATCTCTTTTTAAAAGCAACTCTTAACTAAACTATTGTGATAGATGCAGTAGCTGTTTAAAGCAGTTTCATAAATACTTCATGTTGTCATTTGGCCATTCTGTTGACACCATAGTGCTGTAGTTGCTTTTATTGTAGGGTTTCAAAATATAAAACCCAAATAAAACTAATAAAACCAGCATATTTAAAATTAATTTTTGAACGAATGGACGTTGACTTGTCTTGCCGCTCGTGTGAACAAATGATGTCATGCACAATGGCATGCCTCTTCACAGCTCCGCCAAAGTGCTTCATGTGAAGGAAAGCGTGAACGAATGGACTGTTATCCAAGAAGGTTATTATGTGATTGAAGGCTAAGATTGAGGAAGAGACGATGTACCAGCAAGAAGAAGAGTTCTAGGAAAAAAATAACTCCCGACATAAATTTTTCTTTTTGCTCTCACAATTATAGCAAGAGGTTTTAGTTTTGTATTAGTCTTGATATGAATTTGAATGTCTGTATACGCTACTTATTGCAAAAAGTAAGTCTTGTAACTTTATTTGAAGTTAGTGAAATATTTTATCTCCATGTGGCTATGAATATTGGTGGATCTCGTCGAGTATATATATTTTATGCTTTGTATTTATGCTTTCTGGTGTTATTGTATCATAATATTCTCTTATTTTATTGCTCAAAATCTTTATGCAATCCAAACGTGGAATTTCCCAAACATATTTGTTGCTTTGATCTCATTTTTTTGTTCATGCAATTTTTTTTCCTCAACAGTTTTATTTTAATTTAATAATCTCATATCTCTTCATATTGTTTTATTTGAATTTACTAATTTCATATTTCTTCTTATTGTCTTATTCATCTTTTTTAATGTCTTTTATTAACTTTGATAAATTTAACAAAATTTGTGCTCATATGCTATTGATTATCTCTTCTTTCTATTTCTTTTGTCCGTCATTTGTAACTAGTTATCCCATTTTTTCATTTCCACATGAAGCTTTTTTTTCTTGACTTCTCAATAGCAAAGAGCTATTTTTTTCTCCATGAAACTCTTGCACAATCATATTTATATTTTAATTTAGTCCCTCCTCCCTTTCAAATTATTCTTTATTAACCTTTAGGATTTGCATTCCTTGGTGAATATAAATAAGCTTTCCAACCAAATCAAAATCTCAAAATTGTGGTAAAATGATCCCTAGCAACATTGCAGTGAATCATAAGCTTATTAAAATGAATCATGCATTCAACTATGGGCATTAATCGACTTGGTGAAATGTTGTTTATTCAAAAGTTGGTAATGGTGGTGAATGGTGAGCATTTATGTTTGTGGTTCTCCATTTTGTGTCTTAAGAACCGATGGAAAGTTTGAACCTTTCTTAAGGTTTACTACCCAATTGTTCTTTTAGTCTCAATGTTTGCATTTTGCTGACTTTAATCCAAACTTTGAAGGAATATCTTATTATAGTCCCAAATGGATGAAAAGTTTTTTTTTATTATTTATTTAGGCAAAGATATAGATGCCTTCTTTAAAGTTAACTTAAAAATATTTTTTTGATTCATTAACTTTTTGTTCAAGTGCTTTTTTTGGTCACTGCTGTCATTAACCCGTAAACTCTGGTTCCTTTCGCTAAAAATTAAGGATATATGCGTCTGTCCCGAAGCACTTATTCTACAACTTGCGATTTCTTCTCAGTTGCGATGTTTGCGACCAAAAAAACATTTTCAAGTTTGGAAGTGAGATTAAAATGCAGACTAACAAACTAGAAATGGAAAGTTTGGATTTTTTTGGATGCCAAATGATTTCAGTTGGCTAGAAAATTTTTGGAACTATTGCATTAGTGAATATCACACCTAAAATTCTAATATTAGATCTTTTTTCATAAATTTTTTAAATTAAAATAGTAAAATTGTGCAATGTAATGATAAAAATTCAGAACTCAAAACAATATTTCTCAGTGAAATTGCTTGTTTTGATACTAAATATGATGCAAAACAAATGCAACTCTATGCAATGAAACCAATTAGGATTAGTTACTTGAATGATAAAAACATGACGACAATGGAGTCAACAAAGAAACAGCAACAAGGAAGAACTATGATAAAAATGATTATGTTGATTAAAATTATCATAGGAGTAGTTGTATTTTATAAAGTTGTGCATGTAAGTTTCTGCTCAAGAAATTCCTAATATATTTATAATTTCTTGATAGTCTTTATTCAACTTCTTCTCTTACATAAAAACCTTAGATTACATTTATGTTTTTTGTGTCAAAGTGTTTTACTTCATTCATCATCAAATTCTCCATTTCTTACATAGAACCTCTCCATTTCTTGTATAGAAATCTTAGATTACATAAAAGCCTTTTTGTTTTATAGAAAATCACTGTCATTTATAAGTCAATTTAATATCGTAACACATCTGAAATCTAGCTTCAAGTTCATTTCATATCAATCTAGAGTCTAAATTTCATGGAACTTTTAGTACTAATTGTTAATGCCTGTTAGCTCCCTTTTGTAGCAACATTTATCAGATTTGTTTTGATTATGTTGATTTTTTTGTGGCGTGTATTTTATTTCATGCCTCATCTTTTCGCATTACTTGCGCATGGTATTGATATATTTGGGATGTTTTTTATTTGGTTAGTTTGTTTAAAGTGGAAGAAGAAGAGATTTATTCAATTCTTGTCTCCTGGCATCATCCATTTGGCTTGTCTCCATCATATTTTTGTGATTAAGCTTCATAGATCCGTAGGAATTGCTGGTCCCCATTCCCAGCCCATTTTCATTCCAACTCTTTGTAAGCGATGGTAAAAATTATATGGCGCAATCTTTGGTATTCCAATTGATATCGAGTGAGTTTTATGATTGCATTGATATCATTTACATAGTCTACTCTAGAAACCCTGACAGCCATTGTAAGAGTAAAAAATTCATTGATTATTGCTGAAAGCTTTTTATCTATTTTGTTGAAGGAAACATTTTTGAATGATGATTTAAACATAATCCCTTAAAACCAGTTCTTGTGTTCTCTTTGGTTTGTGGATGTCAGTCTTCTTTAGAGAGGAAGATAAGGTTGCTTCTTATATACATTCTTTAATTTGCATGTTTAAAGATCTTCCTTTCTGTTCATCAAAGTTGTCGATCTTCACTTTTGTTCTTAATAAATATTCACATATTGGCTTTGATACCATTTAGAAGAATATCAAGGTTCCTTATTATTTTCTATACTCTAGTTTGATATCCGCTTTTTAACTTTAAACCATTCATGTATTTAAATGGAGTAGTGTGACTTGTGTGAGGAGAAAAAAATTTCCATCTAAATATACAGTAGCCTGACTCATAATAATTACATTGATAAAAAAAATCATTAATTTATCGTAATAATTATATTATTGTAAAAGGCCCCTACTTGTGTATGTTAGCTTAGATGTGTGCATCTATATATTTATGTATTCAGGGTTACTACATCAACAGAACCTCTTTTTTTTTTTCTTATTTTAAGCATTCTGCTTTAATCTTAGAAGCTGCATCTTTATTTGTATCATTCTTGTAGTACACAATAGATGCAAGATTCTTAAACCTATATATATTGTCACATAATTATTAATGATTAGATATCAATTATACCACTCTCAATTAGGGTTGGCAATATGATCCGAAACTCGAAATTCGAACTCGATTCGACTCGAATACGAAACATTTTGACTCGACTCGAAAATTTTCGAGTCGAGTTCGAGTCATATGTTTTAGCTTGAACCCTATTTAAAATGACTCGAAATGATTCGAACTTAACACGAACTAAACTAGAACTCGACTCGAAGCCAGCCCTACTCCCGACTAATGGAATCACATAAATGTTTAATGTTGGTGTGCAGACTGTTCCAGTGAACCCGAAGCCATTCCTGAACAATTTGACTGGTAAACCTGTGATTGTGAAGCTCAAATGGGGAATGGAATACAAAGGTAAATTCTTTTCCATCTTTAGCTGCTCATTAATGGTTTCAGTCGTTTTTTTTTCTAAGTAATTTTTTATCTTCCTCAGGTTTTCTCGTTTCAGTTGATTCATACATGAACTTGCAGGTATTTGTCTGTTCTACTAATGACCTCACATTGTCTTCTATTTATGAATTATTTCTCACATTAAACTTTTTTCTTCTAGCTTGCAAACACTGAAGAATTCATTGATGGTCAGTTCTCTGGAAATCTCGGAGAGATATTGATTAGGTATATTTTAAGCTCTTCACCCATGTTATTTTTTTAAATGTGAATCATCTTAATCTCCACTTCCAGGTGTAACAATGTCCTTTATCTTCGAGGCGTCCCAGAAGACGAAGAAATCGAAGATGCAGAGTAAATTTGGGTGAAATTGTTTGCTCAAATTAGTATATCATATGAAATGGTTGGGGTGGACTTAGATATTGTTTTGAATAGTATGATTCTTGAAATGATTAGGTGCTTTTTAGTGTTTTCCATGATATGATTTCTCAAGTAGCTAAGATATGGTTAATTGAGGATTATTAATGCTAACATTCAGAATTCTTTTCTTTTGTACTGCTCCTTTGTGATATAATGTTTTGCTGAGAGTGATTATAATATATTTGCTATTATGGCTAGATTCAATTCGAGTTCGGTCGAGATTTAGCTCAGAGTTGAACTAGATATTTTTTAGTTGAGTATGACTCTTCAAGTTGATTTAATTTTGATTAAAAAAAGTTTGAGTTCGAGTTGACTAGAATTTGATTTAAGTTAGCTCGAATCAAAACATTGCAATTTTATAAAATAGCGCACTTTTGACCCAGGAAAGAATCGAAAACCCAAGGTCGAAGGATGAAATTGAAGCGGCGTAATTTCTTCATAAGATGGTATGGGATTTTTTATTTTATATATTTCTAGTGACTCGAAATATATAAAATCTGGGATTTTATAAAACAACGCAATTTTGAGTGACCTAATATTAAGTTGAACTCGAGTCATTCTCAACTTGAATGACTCGAATTGGGATCGAGTCGTTACTTAACTCAAAAATTTTGAGCTAAGTTTGATTTGACTCAGAATTTGTACTAGGTTTGAGTGTTGGGTAAAATTGCTGGCTGCATTTGCTTTTTGGGAGGGCTTGATTTTTGTCTGCCTTTCTGTATGAAACAATGGCTATTTATCGTAAAATATTGTTTGGTTTTAGGAAAAATTAATTTTGGAGTAATTAGTTAAATTAATTAATTGTTACAATTATTAATTAATTTAATAAAAGTTATTGGTTTTATTAAAATAGCAATTAAAGTGTAATGACGTATGAGGCTAATTTTTGTTATTTTTGCATTAAATTATTATTATTATTGTTTGAACTAATAATTTTTTTTTTTAATTTTGATTAATGTCATTGCTTATACACTTATTTATTAAACTAGTATATTTATTGGTGTATTAAATATTAAGCTAGTTATTAATTGAATGTTTTTAATTTTACATTAATTTATTTATCTATTTGTTAGTTTGATTTAATGTTATTAATTATTGGCCATTCATCTCTTTTTATATATTAAATTATTTAATTATTGATTAATTAGTTATTATGCTACTTTTATGATTTAAATAAATAAGTTATTATTCTTAAATGTGAAGGAGGCAACTCCCCGGCCCCAAGTCAGCTAGGCTAACCCCCCGCCAGGGATCACTGCGACTCCTTGCTTCGGATTAGGGATGCTAGCCCAAGGTGAGGGGTTGCATTTCCAAGGGTCTTGTTGAGGTGCAACACAACGATATATGCATAAAAATGAAAAACACAAACAATAACATCCATAATACATACATCATGAATAAAAGTACATGTGTCCCAGAAAGTAAACTAAAAACATATAAATTAATTATTTATTACAGACAGCTTTATATATCAAAACAAATCTCTCATATTCACTAAAGTAAAAGAGTAAAAAGAGCTGCACCGCTGAAGATGATGACACCAAATGGAGAGCTACTCCTAAGCTAAATTCGCTCTCAATTTTGACATGTTCTCAAACTCCTGATTTGACATATCAGCGTCATATGCTATGGTACAACCAAAAAAAGTATAAATATAATTAGACATGTTGTTTAAGTACATATTAGACGTCTGATCTATTTTCTTTTAGGATATCACAATTTATTTTACAATTAATTTAAATGAGCAGGTGCAAAAATGCTAATGACTGCAAGTATGGAAAAAAGATATGATAAACGATAAAATTCCATATAAGCTCGATAAAATGGATAACATGCAGAAGACTGATGAAAAGGCATATATATGTAAACATACAAGTGATGTAAAAAAATAAGTAACAATGCGGAAGTATGATCAAAATAACATATGATAAGTACTCAAGTATTGTATAAAAGTTAGTCTACTAAAAGTAAATATAATAAGGCATATAATAAACTATAAGGCTAAAGCAAATAAGTAAATTGTAAGTAAATAATGTAATTTCAAAAAAATTGTATCTGAATATGCAATTTATTAGATTACTTCTAAATTGAAACGCACAATATTAAGACATTGTACAAAAATATAAATATTTAAATTATATCATATTTTACTGATGTGTTCTGTAGGCACTATACAGAACTACTAAGAAGCTAGGCACGTCTGCCCAACCATCTGAATTTGAGGTTCCTGAATAACAAACACTGTGGCGGCCGCCCCTATAATCATCTGAGATTAAGTGGTGGTCGTCAACAGGCAAACCTTCACTTAGCATTTAGATTAAGGAATAATCTTTTTAATCAAATGTCAAGGGAAGATATGCCCTAATATGAGAAAGAGAGCAAAAGAAACAATCACTGAATGAGCATACTATACATATCAGAGTGCGGAAGAAAGACAAGTAATAACATCCATACAATCCAGATAAGAACTATATAACTCAAATACATAAGCATGAAAAGAAAAACAGTTTAAACATGTATTATTACAAAACAACTTAAAAGTTAAAGCAGTAAAGTAAGGTCACTCAATCCTCATGAAATCAAAAGAAAGAAATAAGAGTCTTCTCCTACACGCTCCTCCTCCTGAACCAGATCTTCAGAAGGTCCTTCCTTAAATAATTCGGAGTTTGCCATTGTCGGTATCACAATAACAGGGCCCCAGCCAAAGAAAAGAAAAAAAAATCTAGTTAGACAATAAGTTTAAATATATTTTAGGTTAAGCATTTTATAATTTTAATGATATCACAATCATCTAAGTAAAGTAGGAGCAGTAAAGCATCAAAGAAAAATGGTGAAGTTATAATTAACTTAATTATAACTCAAACAAAGTATGAAATAAACACATACCTCAATTCAAGCTGTAAAAAAGGGTTAAGTAATAATTAATGAAATCTACTAAGTACAAGAAATTCTTAAATAATATGATCAATTTAATATATGTGGGTTTACAATATAAAATGAAAGTACTAAGTTGAAAATAAAGTTCTAACATCCTAACATGCCATAAAATGAAAACAAATTGCTTAAATAATACAATTTACATGAAATACTTTAAGTACTAAATGAACTGCTTAATATAGTCAAAATATTGTATAAAGAAGAAATATACTGAAAATGCTGTAATTAAAGAAGTATATTATAAATATAAAGTAAAATAGTCTCACTTATATGGACATATTCTTACTTAGTCTTGCCAAAAGTAAATGCCTGTTAAAGGAATCCATCTGAAAATTTCTAAGAGAAATATCCCAGATCCAGTATCACTTAATTCCATCTAAATAAAGTGTCACTTGATTAAATCTGAATATATAGGAGAAACATCCTAGATCAAAGTAATGCCACAAAGCATCTGTTGAGCATCTAGGAGGAACATCCTAGAACAAAAGTAAAGTATCATCTGAGCATTTAAGAGAAGCATCCTAGAGCAAAAGTAAAATTACACTGTCCAAGCAGACTAAGTAAGATATATTCCATTATAAGTTACATGAAATTCTTTACTTTAAATTCTTTCTTATGAATGAATTAAATTAACATAGAAAATGTACCATGTTCTATAATGTGTCAAAGTATAAAGTTTAAAACAAGAAAGCAAAGCATTCAAAATTCAAAGTATTAAATAACACTAAACAAACTTTGTGATATCACTTTATTTCTAATTAAATCATTCTATCTAATCTAAACTTATACAAGTTTAGGATCTCCAATATCCAACTATCGAGTATAAATCCAGAATATCGATCATATAAGTTGAAAGAAGTTAAAACTAATCAAGTTCTAACATATATAAATCACATGACGCTTATTTGAGTTAAATAATAAATCAAACGTCCTAATTGATAATTTTTACGAATCCCAAACCAATTTTGATTAATACAAATCAATGTTGGGGATGTTAAATCCAAGTATTGGATTTTAACTTCTTAATCGAATAGGTTATATTTCTAATGGTATAAAGTTAAACCCAAAATCTCACGGACTATAATTAAAGTTGTCTTATTAAGCAAAATCAATCTTAATAAGATGGATCTCTATTCTTAAATCTAAAGTTTAAAAACAAAATAATCATAAATAAAGGATGAAATTCTAGAAAATTATAAAATCAAGGTCTTCATCTATTAAATACCATTTATATAATAGATGAACTCTAACCTAAATTTATAAGTTAGATCCTAAGAAAATAAGGTCCTAAGAGTTGAAGGAAGAAATAAAGTGAATAATTAAGCTTTGATTTTGATATTACTTAACTATTATTATGAAAATGAACATAAGGAAGGCACAGGGTGAACTAATTCACCTTATGAGGCTTAAATTAAGACTTGGAGAAATTTGAAGGATTTTTAGAGTGTTTCCTAAAATATCATTTTAATGAGTTTAATTAATCTAAAATATTTTTAAATCAGTCACAATACTGATTTTAGAGGTTTAATTATGAATTTAAGGTTTAAGAATATTTAACCCAAATTTTGGTAAAATGATCATTTTGCCCCTACTTAAGGGTCTAAAAATTAACTTTATGAATTATGGCTCTAATCTAGAATTTATTAAAGTGGAAAGATTACTTATTATCTAATATGAGTTTAGGCAGTAAGTACATCTATTTTGGATAAGGATTAAGCCTTATAAGGTCAAATTAAGAAATTTGACTTATAAGGGCAAATTGGTAATTTGACCTAATGAAACCTAAATTTTCTGTTAGTTTATTAAAGATTATTGTCTAAGATTTTCATAAAACTATTATTAAATTCTGATAAGTATTAGCTAAGTTATAGCCAATACAAGTTTTAGGATTAATGATTAGAGTTTAGGGTGATTAGTGAGTGATTATAAAATTAATCACAAAATCACTAAACCAACCACACCACTAAGTTATATTCTACTCTAGGAGTAATCTAAAATTAAATTTTTTTGATTTGGATTATTAATTATGCTAATATTCACTAATCAAGTTTTAAGGTGATTATGACTAATTAAGAGATTTAACCATTGGATCTTAAATATTTTTGTAGTTACTATTAATTAGATCTTCTTGATCAAAATAGTATATTGGAAGACTTAATTTGGAGCCCAATTGACCAGGTTATGATCAAGTGAAGTTCTAGAGTTAATTAGGGTAATTTGGGATATGTCATAAAAGTAATTAAGTCAAAATTAATCCAAATAAAGAAATGAATACTACTATATTATTCTAGAGATTTTCCTAATTACTTTAAGACCCATATTACCTATGTTTGGACTAGTGGTTAAGAAGTTATGAGCCTTATAAGATTATAGTTTTGGTCAAAAAGTGATTAGTCTAAATCTATTTCAAAAAGCAAAATTACCATAACGTGATTAATCCTTAGGCTTTGCTGATTACTTTGAGACCCATATTGGGTATGTTTAAGTAAACACACACAAAGTTATGATCTAATGAAGTTTTGTGGTAATTTTATAATTGTTTAATACCCTAACATGTTACTTGTTAAATACTTATCCAAATAGAGATTTGATAGTTCCATATTATTCCTCTAATTTTAATGATCAAAATGATATTTAATATTGCTATATTTGGAGTTCAGGATTCATAGATATGAGTGTTTAAAGTTCAGGTAATTAATTGCTTTAATTTACTTAAATCAAAGCAAATATTATTTGTTGAATATTAAGGTTAACAATTAATGAACTTTGTGGGCCCCACGGACAGCCTCAAAGCATGAGACATCGAGCTCCATGATTTGATCGACAGCGCCAGGTGGGACCCACTACTCAACACGCGTAAAGGCTCTAGCGAGTGGGCCAAAGGATGAATCGCAGGTCGGGAAAAGTCTGACCCGAACCTAACTTGACTCCATCTCTACCAAAGAGTTGGATGGAGGATTATGGCATCGTCAAAAATTGGCGAATGGAGCTCTCCAAATGCAGTCAAGATGGCAAATTGAAGCTCGAGACTTGGACCTTCTACTGATCCAAACATCAGTCCCCAACTATCCCTCATCCATCGACGATTTGATGCCCTAGATTTCTTAGGGTTAGGGACAACTCGGTCTGATTGAGCAAAAAATTAAGCTCAATCAAACTCGATTACACAATTGAAAATCAATATGCATATAATAATGGTTGAACAAAGTAGTTTAAATGCAATGTTAAATAAAATTGAATGTATATATGTATTGGGAAGGTGGAGTACCTGATAGGCGAATTTGGACACTCCAGAAATCGGGATGATTTGAACCCAAAAGATGAGCCTCTCGAATGCAAGATCTGATGGATTTGAGGGACAAGAATCACAGACTTGAGCTGGAGAAAGCATAATTGTCCATTGGAAGTGGTGGCAAGCCACGCGTTTGCGAAGGAGAGCCACGCGTAGCGACTCCTTCCTGCCGCGGGGACGATGGCTTGGAGATGTTCGATCAGTTCGATCGAACAGCTCCAATCTCACCGTTTAATGGAATGGGAGAATGGACGGCTTGAAAAGGGAATTGGATGGCGAAAGATGGAGCCGTTAGTTAAATTAAATATAATATTATTTAAATATTTAGAACCTATTTTATTAATTAAAAAAAATTAGCTAAACATGTTCCAAAATTTTTCAATATATCACCCCTAGCTAATTGAGGGATGAGGAATGCAACGATGAAGTCAAATTTTTGTTTTGACAAGTATTTAATTATTTGATTTTTCGGAGTATTTAAATAATATTAAAATATTCGATAAAAATCCAATGACTTCCAAATGCATCCAAAATTTCACCCTTAGCTAATTTGGGGGCCGTGGACGCAATGGCAAAGTTAGATTTTTGATTTGAGATCAAAATAAATAGGTCAATTTCTAGGGTTTCTGGAAATTCCCAAAATCAAGATTTGATCAATTTAATTCTTGATTTGGACTAGGTCTTAGTGATGAGTTCCTAATGACTTAATTAAAGCACTAGAACCATAATTATGACTTGGATTAGTTCTAATTAATCTAAGTAATAATCTGAGTTATTACATACACACTCCTTGTGATAACCCCAATATTGAGTAATAATAAATCTCAATATTGATACATCACCACAACATCTAATACTAGATTAGAAGGAAATTAATCTAAATCATTAGGTATTGTGTTTGGCCAAGGATTCAGAAGAGGGTCTTAAGTTAGGATGGGAAAATTTTTGTAAGACTATGTGTGATGATATAATATGATGAATACAAATGCAATTGCAAGAAAATTAAGTACTTGAAATATTTAAGTATGAAGATGCTAATGATGAGCACTTACATTATGAATATACAAAATATGATGTATGTACAATTCATTATATTTATGGAATATTTCCTTAACAATTTATACATTAGGATGAATTCGTCATAAATGAACATTTAAACTAATGTTAAGTTAATCCATAACATGAGATTGTTTATTTCCAATTCTAATAATTTCAACATGACTTCTATTGTATTTTCTCAAAAGAAATACATAAACATTCACATACAAGTCTTCCATGGAAGATTAATTATAAAGATTAACAACTTAAAATTAATATTAAGTCAATCTGCTATATGAGATTGGTTATTTTCAATTCTAATAATTTTATGTGAGAAAAATATATGAAGTAATTTTCTATCCTATGATACACACATCCTATATCATTTAAAATCTTTAAAAATAAGAAATTAACAACAAATTCCAGATAAATATGCACTATAATTTTATTTAAGTATTCATTCATCCAACCCAAGCATTTAAATAAAATATTTAAATTATAACACAAGCATAATAAATATAAAGCAAATGATTTTAATTATTATAAACCAAAAATAAATATTAGAAAGTAAATAAATGTCTCTCTCTCACTTGAATAAAAAGTAAGGACTTTAAAATTTAGGTGGAAGCAATTATTTTGTAAGCATTTAGTCCAGCTCCACAAGCCTCCAAGTGTACCCGATCTATCACATTTTGGCATTTAAATGTGATAGGGCAAAGCCAATAAAAAAAAATTATTAGACTAAACAGTTTAAGTACAATTTAGAATTATGATATATATTTTATTGTTCATTTTGGATATCATAATTAGTTATAATCTAAGCATAAGCAAGGGAGCGAAAATAAAAGCATATAAGTATGGAAAAGAAAGTAAGGAAAAATAAAGAGAAGTAAAGTGAGAAAGAATACTCACATAATGAGACATTCTAACCTACAAGTAAGATGAGGGTAAAAGCATCATAGATAGGCTAGACAAGTATTAAAGTGCATATGAAAGTAAATAAATTAAAGCATATATATATTCAATGAACTTATACTAAGTAAAGAAAAGAAGATAGTGAAGCATTTAAATATGATTTTAATAATATTCACTGCAATCTAAGTGAAATGTAAATAAGTAAAATACAATACTAAAAATAAGGAAAGTACAAAGTATGGAAATTGAAGGAAAATCTTAGACTATTACTCTAAGATTCACATAGTCTAAAACTATGGAAAGTAATATAGCTAAAAGTTATAATGAGTCTCAACAATCAATAAGATTATAGAAGATCTCATATTTTAAATGATTAAAGTTATTTTATAAAAGTATTCATTCTACATGCAAACACGGAATAAAGCGAGGAGTTAATGTGAAGACCCCAATATTGGGAATCACTTAACTCAATATTGATATGTCACCACAATACCTAATATTAGATTAAAAGAAAGCTAATATGTAACAACTCAGGTTATTACTTAGGTCAATTAAGACTAATCTAAGTCATAATTATGGTTCTAATATACTAAATAAGTTATTTATAACTCATCTTTAAGATCTAAATCAAATCAAGAATCAACTGGATCAAATCCTGATTTTTGGAAAATCCAAAAAACTCTAGAAATTGACCTATCTAATTTGGCCTCGAATCAAAAATCTGACTGTACCATTGCGTTCACCACCCCCAAATTAGCTAGGGGTGAAGTTTTGGAGGCATTTGGAAGTCGTTGAATTTTTGTCAAATATTTTAATATTATTTAAATACCTGAAAATTCAAATAACTAAATACTCGTCGAATCAAAAATCCGATCGCACCGTTGCATTCCTCACCCCTTATTTAGCTAGGGGTGATTTATTGGAAATTTTCTATACATATTTAATTATATAATTTTAATTATTATAATTGGTGTAAATAAATTTAAATAAATATTATTTATATTAAGCAATAACGGCGCCGTCCGCGAAAATTCCTAACGCCATCTCATTTCCTTCACTCGTTGTCTGGATATAATGGAGCGTTCGAGCTGTTAGATCGAAAGATCGAACGGCTCCGAAGTCGTCATCCCCGCGACCCACGCGTGTCGCAGAAGGTGACGCGTCGCGCACAAAGGTCCTCCACGCGTCGATCTCTGCCCTTTCTGCCGCTCTAAAGACTAGAATAAGATCTCTAATCAACTCCCTGGCATCCCATTTGCGCAAATTTAATCTTGGCAAGAAGGAAGGAGGTGTTCGAAGTAGTCGTTTGTTCTGCGTCGTTGACTCAGGTACCTCACCGCTCTTCCTATTTGCTTATACGATTATCAATTTCAATATTTGAGATGTTATTTCAACTCTTCGATTAACGACTGACTCTATTTAATCGAATGATAAACGATTCGATCTTCCGATTTTTGCAAATTTCCCACAGTACTTACCGTTATTTCCTTCGACCAGAGCTCTTAATCCTAGGGTTAAGTAGTCCAGCGATATAGACCTCCTCCTCCATAGATTCAACTATCTACGGATAGGTGACATCGTGCTGGAGCTTTTGCCGTACGGGCTAGAGGTTGTCGTCACCGGGAAGCCACCATAACTTCGTGTCCTAATCGTCGACCAGCGGGATCTTAGACGAAAACGTAGGCCGAGTCGGGACGGATCGGGTCAGCCCGACCCGCGTGAAGGAGTGCGGGCACGACACGCGTATCGTCCACGTCATTTGCAGGGCCCACTGGCCACGCATCATTTTTCCATTGTACTGCGGCTGTGGTGGGACCCGCAACTAATCAGCTGCATCAGCTGGTCTCATCCGAAACAGCAGTGGGTCCCGCTCGTCTGTCCCGGCCAACCATAGTATGACGCGTGTCATAATTGGGTCTGCCGTCTGCAGAAATGGAGAATAATTAATATATGTGAATATATTATAAATTAAATTACCTATTTAATGAAATTAATTAAATTAAAAATATCTAAACTTTAAACAGTAATATCTTGATAAATATAAGTCCAAATAATACAAATAAATATACTATTTTTATCAACAAAAATCAAAGAATTTATTGGTAACATTTAATTTCTAGTAGGACTTATATTTGGCATAGTGATATTTAGGAGTATTAAATAATTCAAATTATGCCATAAAACTTCATTTAGCCTTAACTTTACACACACTAACCCAAATATACCCAATATGGGTCTCAAAGTAATCAGCAATCCCTAATGATTAATCCAATAGTGTTGGTTTTGCTGTTTGAGACATATTTGACTAATCATTTTTGGACCCAAACCCTAATCTTCCTAAGCTTATAACTTTTTAACCCATAGTCCAAACTTAGTCAATATAGGTCTTAAAGTGATCAGTGGAATCTCTAGAACAACCTAGTAGTGTTCAATTCTCTATTTGGATTAGTTTGAGCTTAATCACTTTTAGGACCTATCATTAATTATCCTAAAACTTTAATTGACCATAATTAGGTCAATTGAGTTCCAAATTAGGTCTTCCAGTATACCATTTTGATCAAGAAGACCTACTTAACAGTAAAGTATAACAATATTTTAGATCCAATAGTTAGATCTCTTAATCAATCATAATTACCTTAAAACTTAATTAGTGATGATTAGCAAATTTAAAGATCCAAATTGAGTGATTTAAATTTCAGAGAGCTCATAGAGTATATTAAAACCTAGTGTTGTAGTTGGTTTAGTGATTTGGTGATTAATTTCACTAATTACTCACTAATTACCCTAAACTTAGCCAATTTGAGTCCAAATTGAGCCTACCACTAGTCATTGTGATCAGTGGATCATTTGTAATATACAACCAATTATTTTGCTCAATTTTGACACCAATTGGAAAAGTTATGATTTTTGAACCTTAATTAAGAAATCCTAAATTACATTTTTACCCCTTAACTTGTATTGACTATAACTTAGCCAATACTTATCATAATTCAATGATTTTAGATTCTATGGAAACCTTAGATAGTATGCATAAATAAACTAATAAAAAATTTAGATTCCATTTGGTCAAATTACCAAAATACCCCTATGAGTAAAATTCATTAATTCGATTTCATGAGGCTTAATAATTACCCAAAATTAATGTAATTGCTGTCTAATCTTATATTAGACAGTAAAAAACACTTTGCTATTAAAAATTTCAGATTTGGAACCTTAGATCAAAAATTGATCTTTTAGACCCTTAAGTAGGGGTAAAATAGTAATTTTGCTCAAATTTAGGGTTTAGCATTTTAAAGCCATAGAATTACATTCTAAACATAATAAATAGTAAAAATAGTAATTTAAATCATAAATTATGTGAGCTCAAGCCTTATTAGATTATCAACTAAAATCTCATCTTATATCCTTAAGAAAACCTTTAGTAAAATTGTGAGTTCTTTTTTTTTCTTAATTTCTTAGATCTTTTCATATGTCTTAATAACATTAGTTAGGATGTGTGTCTGAGAGATACTCTTAATAATTAAGAGCCTTAATTCTTAGGATTTGGAATATATTTTAGATTAGAGTTCATATATTGAGTAAATTGTGTTACTCAATAGGTAAAGCCTTAGTTTTGATAGTTTATAAATTTTTATAGTTTATTGTTGATTATTCAATATTTAACTTTAGACTTAAGAATATAGATCCATCCAATTAAGTATGACTTCACTTAATAGGATTTGCCTTAAATCTTAATTTATGAGTTTGGGTATTTGAAATTTAGTCCTTTTATTTTCTTAGTCTTTTCATCTTGATTTAGCTAATCAAGATGGCTTGGGATTGCTTAAATTATTAAAATAAATTGATTGATTTATCATTTAATTTACATAATTGACATCAATTTATTTATAATTGGGACCTAGCTAGTCTTATTTATTTTCAATCTATAAGGACATGAATCTGAGTTACACTCGATAGTCTTGTGTAACTTAGAGTAGGTAGAATGATTAAATTAGATAACAAATGGATATCAATTATGTCCTAATAGAGTCTCTTGCTCACTTTGACATTTGATGCTTTGCCTTCCTTATTTTTGAGCTTTATACCTTGGTCACATGTACTAGGCATAAGATATTTAAAAAGTGTTTCATGTCAAACTTGTTTTGCATAGTAGTATTTGCATGTCATTATCATTATTGAGTTGAACATATGATTATTATAATGTAGCCTAATTAGTATGCCTTTTTTCATACATATACCTTAGTACAGTCCAAACCTAGACCTATGACCGACTAGGATGGTATTCGTCTGTCTAAAGTTAGTCTAACCAATCCTAGACCTAAGACTGGCTAGGATGGTATTCGTTAGACTTCATATTATTTTTCCCTTTGTTGGCAATACTAATTTAGGTACATTTCTACTTTAAGTTGATTGCCTTATTTAAGTTATAGCAGTTTCAATTTCATACTTTTGGTTTCATTTTCAGCACATTCTTATTTACTGTTTTACTGCATCACTAGCCTTATTTACTTATAGGTTGCTAGTTTTGTCATTATTCATCTCTTTATAGGATGTTAGTATTGCTTTTTAATTATTCAAATATTTCACATGTTCATTTTACTTTATGTGGATTAGCATATATTTGTATTGATCATAAGCATTTTAGGTAGTTATTTTTTTCAGTTATAATAGTAATTAGTCTTTATTGTATAACTAACTTTGTTGCAGCTATATTTGAAAGTATGTGCTTACTTCCTATATTGTAAGTTATATATTTATAGTTTATAATTACTTTTTTTTATGCATTTTGCTCCTTTATTGCTTGTTATAGATTTATAGGTTATGGTGATATCCAAATAATATAATAAAATTTGTAGCTTAAATTGTGCTTAGACTTATTGTATAATTAGATTTTTCTTTTGTTGGCTAGGGTCCTATCATTGTGAAACTGATAATGGTAGACTCTGAGCTTTTTGAGGTTGGGGAGCCTTCTGAAGACAGGATTCAGGAGGAGGTTCAAGCTGATTGAAGACCCTTAGATTTCATTTTCTGCTTTGTGAGAATGAGTGTTTACATTTAGCTTTCATTTTCTACTTAATCCCTTAAATTTCATGTTGTAATAATACAGGGTAACTTTATTTTACTACTTTACTTATTCTGAGTTGGATATTTAATTCCTTGCACTATGATGAATAGATGTTATGTTTTTGCTTCTGCACTCTACTTTCATGTATATTTCATTTAGTGAAATTTTACTTTGAGAATGACAAATTCCTTAATTATTATGGATTAGGATGTGTGCATATTCTAATTATAAGTAGAAACCTTGTCGTTTAAGTGACCCCTCCACCGTAATCATGTTAACTTAAGAGTTAACAGGGCCACGGTGGGGCAAGGCTGCCACATAATCCAAATCATTAGATATTGTGTTTGGCTAAGGATTTAGAAGATGGTCTTAAGTTAAGATAGAAGGGAATTTTATGAAATGTGTTATGTGTAATACATATGAAGATGAAATTTATGCAAGAACATGTGAAGATGTAATTTTAAAAGCAATTTATGTGAGTACTTGTAATTCTAGATATGAAATTCTAAATATTTAATAAGTGAAACATGAGTCTACAATTTTCCAAATTTTCTCAGTTATTCATTTCTTAAAAATTTCAGCAGAGTTTCTGCTGTAAATGGCTAAAGAAACACCTGCAATGTAGACATACAAGACTTCAATTTCAATGGAAGTTATAATTGAAAGAAAAACAACCTAAAACTAATATAAAATCAATCCATTATATAGGATTATTTAGTTCCAGTTCTAATATAGAGTCAATCCATTACATAGGATTTACTCATTTACAACTCTAATATAAAGTCAATCTGTTACATGTGATTACGTATTTCCAATTCTAAAGTAAAGACAATCCGTTACATGGGATTGCTTATTTATAATTCTAATAGTTTAAAGTGTGAAAACATATATGTAATAATCATCTATCCTAGAGTATGCACAATTCACACATTTAATACATACATGAAAATGAGAAAAGATTCTAAACTTAGATATGAAACTATTTTCTAATTATATAAGTAATTTAGTATACAATAAATTTCAATCAACATACAAATTGAATATGCAATTAGTGACTTAATTAACATTTATTTACATCCATTCACTTACATCCATCCATTTATTCATCACAAACATTTTAATATAAAGCTAAGCTCCAACACAAGTGTAGTAAAAATAAAGTAAATGACATTAGTTACAAACCAACAGTAAACTTAAAGGAAAGTAAAGAAATAAAAGTTCACTTGCAATTAGTTATAAGCTATATTTTATTTTATTATAAGTGGAAGCAACTAGTTTTTAGCACTTGGTCCAGCTCTACTAGCCTCCAAATGCACCTGGTATATCATATTTTGGCATTTAAATGTGATAGGACAAAGTCAAGAAATAGAAAATCTAGTTAGACTAAATAGTCTAAGTATATTTTAAGATTGGCTAAGCATATTATTATTTAATTGAATATCATTACTAGTTTCAAGATAAGCGCAAGCATAGGTGCAATAAAGTAAGCATATAAGTGTGGAAAAATAAATAAGAAAAAGACAGTGTGTTAGAATACTCATTTAAATGTATATCCTAACCTGCAAATAGAACAAGAGTAAAAGTATCCTAAATAGGCTAGAAAGAAACTAAAGTACATATGAATATAAATAAAGTAAAGCATGTATATGTTCAAATGAACTTATACTAAGCAAGGAAAAGAAACAATGAAGCATTTAAATGTAATTTTAACAACATTCACTATAATCTAAGTAAATTGTAAATAAGTAAAGTACAGTACTAAATCATAGAAAATGCATAGTATAAAAATTGAAGGAAGATCTTAGACTATTAGTTTAAGATTCACATAGTTTAGAACTATGGAAAGTAATATAACTAAAAGCTATGATGAGTCTTAACAATCTATAAGATTGTAAAATATCTCATATGTTAATTAATTAAAATTATTTTAATCTGTACTCATTCTGTGGGCACATACAGAATGAAGAGAGGAGTTAAACACGCCTGTTTAACATCTAAAAAAAAGCGGGGTCAAAACCTATAACACTCACATTCACCCTCTGAGAATGTGAGATCTCCTTATTACTCCATTTTAGCCTGCCCTAGACCGATCCATCAATATAAACCCCTATTAATTTTAATGTGAAAGTTTTTATTCATGCACAATATCTTATATGAATGATTCAAATGAATAAGGCTCAAAGCTAAGCAGCATTCAAGGAAAAAACAATAATTACAACTAAGTGATATCTAAAGTTATCTAATTTTAATGATCTACTTAATGATTGGAGCTAATTGAGCTCCAAATTAACTTTGAGATATTAATCTCAAGTTAATTATAAATGTAGTAGTAGTTGGGATTTTGAAAATGGTAGTTTCAATTTAATAAATATGATATGATAAAATAATTTATAAGTAAAATTGATACAATTAGAAACTAGTTCTTATTCACATCTTAAACTATAAGATTTAATTATGTAATTAAATTAAAGTTTAGGTATCTAATAGGAAGAGATTGAGGTAAAAAAAATATCTAACTTAAGAAATTAGAAGTTAAGGTAAATTCATTAAATTTCACTAGCTAGGTTATAGTTTGAAGGATCTAACCAATCAAGTATTAATCTAGCTAGGTTATAAAAAAGCAAAAGGTTTAAAGTAAGCAATTGATAGGACTTAAGAACTACAAGTTCTAAGTATCATAATAATTAAAGTTTAAGGAATTCAATAGGATTCTTAAACTACTATAAGAAAATATGAATTTATATTACTAGCTCTTAAAAGATCAAGAGAAGGATTTAGGAATTAAGATAAATGAACTAAGTTCTAATTTAGTCACTAAAGGCTAGATCTAGTTGATTTAATAATCTATAATTATAAAGGTATTAAGACTAACTACTCTTAATGGGTGTAACTAATAGACTCTAGAGATCAACTACAATTTATGTTTAAATCAATCCTAAGGTTTCCACCTTAGGGTTGAAAGGTGAATCAAGCAAATTTACAATTGATTCACATATCAAGAAAGTGAGATCTAAGCTCACACATAAGCAATCTAATTTGATATTAGGAATAATAAATATGACATGTTAGCTATCCTAAGGTTTTATAATACCTAAAGCATGACATCTAGGAAATCTGAATTATTACAATAACACCTAATTAAGAGTCAATAACCCAAACTCACTAATTGTTGTCAAATGGAAATGATTTATATATTATTAAAATCCTTATATCATAAGGAGAAAAATGACACTAAGTATGTCAAATTTGGACAACATTTGAAATTTAGAATTTCCGAGACTCCTAATTAAGTTTTAAAAGTGATTAAGAAAATTAAAGTTCAAATGTTAAATTTGATTTCATATTATTATTCCTCACGTTTTTGTGAGTGAAATGAACTATTTGATCAATTAATTTGGACATTAAATAATCAAATTAGGTCATATGAAATGATGAAATTAATTTGTAATTTATTAATTAATCTTAAATATTGACTAATTAAAAATATTTATCAAAATAAAAATTTAATTGCATATTATTAATCTACACATTTTTGCGATCAAAATGATATATAAGTTTGCATTATTTGGATGAGTATAATTAAAGTTATAATTAAATGAAATCAACTTTAACTAATTATTAAAAATTTAAATGCTAATCATTTTATCAAATCACAGCACGAAGTTTAATAAATGGCTCAGATTTTAATGGCGTTGAAAATGGGGCCTGGCAGCTGGTGGCGACACAAAAGACGGTGACACTGGATTCAGCACCGTCTGAAATATATGGTTGACGCGACGCTTCAATGAGTTGACACGCATCTTCCTCATAACAAGGGAAGATGGCGCGGTCGACTCGGGATAAACCGGCCAGGTCCAGGAAGGAGACCTGGACCATGGAACACGCAGACTGAACTGCTTCGTCCCTGAAAGGGGTTCCATGAGATACGCCCTAGGTCTGGATCTTTCGGTCTAACCCGAGTGTATGACAACATGGTACGCACTCCGAATTGAAGCCCATTCCAAGGCCGACCTAATGAACCAATTGCTGACCTAAGAGGCCGACTAGAATGGAGATAGAGTGATGCCTTAGGTTTTACCGTCGGAATCCTAAAACCCACTGTGGATGATTCGATCCATACAGACTTGATCTAGCTCGATTGAGTCCGTTCAAGTCTCGGATCGATAGATCTCCACTCAACATAAGTATAGGTACAAGAAATTTTAGGAGAAGAACTAAGGATCGATACCTGGACGGCTTCAAAGGCTTCGGTCATGGTGAAGTTCGATGAGCTCGTGTCATCGGCTTCACAGCTCCCAGCTCCATATAAGGGTCTCAAATGATTTAGCAAACTCTAAGAAAGGGAATGGGGGGTCTCGAGTTGGCTGGGATGAGCTAGCCTGACGGGCCGTGCTATGGCCGACTGCGTGCAGGCAATCATGGCTGATGGGGCGGGATGACGTACAGGGAACCGATCTCCGTCGTTCCTTCGATCTTACGATCGAACGGTTGGATCGTCTTTATCGAGCTGGATCACATATGGACTGTTAGATCTTTCCTAGGAAAGGCGCAATGGCAGGGATGAAGACTCATGGTTGTCCCGTGTGTTGGACTCAAGCACGGGATCCGCACGGTCCAATTTATAGAAATTAAAATTAAATAAGTTATATAATTATATTAATATAATTACTTTAACTTAATTTATTGATCAAAATTAAATAACCAAATGTACTCCGAAAAATCCCAAAAATTCACCCTTATCTAATTGAGGTGTGGTGAACTCAAAAATGCAATCCAATTTTTAATCAGAGGTCAATTTAATTATCTTAATTTTTCTAGGTATTTAAATATTATTAAAATATTCATGGAAAATTCGATGACTTCCAAACACTTCCAAATTACCACGCCTAGCTAATTTGAGTGTGATGAATCCAATGGTGGATTCCATTTTTTATTCTGAGGTCTAAATAATTTAAGCATTCTCAGAATTATTAGAAAACTAAGAAATATTAAAAATTATCAAATGATCTTTAAATTGCATGAAATTTGAAATGGAGACTCATAATACTATTATAAGATTAATGAAAGAGGATTAGAATTAATTAGGTCACAAATTGATGGGTAATAACATTAGGGTTGTTACAGTTAAGCACATTTATTTAATAAGTAAAGGAAAGCAATGTCAAAATAAATAATACTCGCATTCATCCTCTAAGAATATGAGGTCTCCTTTTTACTCCTAATTAGCTTGCCTTTGGCTTAACAAACAATGTAAACCCTTATAATTTTTGTAACAACCCAGAAGTTATTACATGTCAATTAGTGATCTAATTGACTCTAAATCTCTTTCATTACTCTTATAATAGAGATAAAAATCTCCACCTCAAATTTCGTGCGAATTGGAGATCGTTTGTTGATTTCCAGCATTTTTTGGTTTTCTGATAATTTTGAGAAAGCCTAAATTATTTAGACATCAAAAATGAAAACGGAGTCTGCCATTAGACTCAGTAGCTCCAAATTATCTAAGAATGTTATTCTATGAATTTTTGGAAGTCATTGATTTTCCCGGATTTTCTGTTGGATTTCGATCGCTCAAAAATTTTTGTTAAAATAAGATTCTAATTTTAAGTTAAATAAAAATTAAATAAAAATATCCGCTAATAATGCATACTGAAAGGATCCTACTACAAAAATTTGAGCCCATTTGGGATCCCGGATTGTCCTAAATAAATTTATAAAGTTTAAATTTCAAAGGTTAATAATATAAAAAATATAAATCAAAATTTGGAAATTTTTATGTATCTAAGTCAAGCATCATATAAGGATGCTATGTTTTAAGTTTTGTTAAATTTCGAGTTTCCGATTTATCGTAATTAATTTTCTAAATTTTTAACTTAAAAAGTAATATAAAATAAAATACTTGTCCAAATTTAATAATTTTTAGATGTGTGCGTTCGTCTCGTTAAGACTGCCATTTCAATACCAAGTTTGTAATTTTTAGAGCTTAAATGACTTCAGATCTTAGCTCAGAAATTTCATCTGTCTATTTTGATCCAACGGCCTATTTAGACACTAGATTTTTCTTAAATCTCTTAAAACCTAAATTCTATCTTTCCCTTAGCCAAAATCTCCTTCCCTCTTACGCAAGCCGAACTCCTCACGCAAATCCCTCATCCTTATCGCTTGAGCAAGAAGAGAGGCAAGACGCGTGAATCGTGCCGCTCTTCTCTCCAATGGGAAGGCTCGAACCCATGCCGATCCCTCTCCTTATCAACACCTTCGCATCCTCTCGGCAGAATGGGTGATCCGAAGGTAAGGAAACTTGTCTCGAACCCTAGCCGATCCTTCTCCACTCACCGAGCGCCTTTTCTAGCCGCGTCTCAAGAAACAAAGGTACTTCATCTGATTTTATCCCTATTAAGCAGAATTCCTTTAGGATATATGATGGTAACTGTAAATCTCTAATAATCAATTGAGTTCGCATCATTTTTACTGCTCTAAGGTTAAGAAAAGTTGATTTACATGTTGAACGAATTTTGTTTTCTTTCAAAGATATGTATGGTCAGTTGGAGATATTCTTTGAAAGGTTAGAGAAGATATGTTGTTATGCTTTAAGTAGCATATTTAAAGTTGTTTGCTGTTTAAGGAACATATGCTTTTATACAAAAAAAAAAAAAAGAAAAAAAAAAAATAAAAGAGTACCATCTCCCTCTCAATCTCTATCCGTTTAAATTTCAAAATTTTTAGTCAAGTACTGCAGCTCTAAATCTCTGTCAGTATTATTATTCTACTTCCAATTTTCATAAACATATACCATAGTATTCCCTTTAATTTTGATTTCTTTTGACGTGAAAATGTGACTATCATTTTCTTCGATTATTGTTTGCTGAATTTGGGATGAATTGAATCCTGAGAGAGAATGTAGACAATATGAGAGAGAATCTATTCTCATTGCTAATCTTATTAAAGTATTCATTTATAATGAGCAGGTTGATGCCCATGTGCTGATTTATCTTTTCTCAGAAACTGAAGGATTGTCCTTCAGCACTTGTTTAATTTAAGATTAGTATAAGGAGTGTTTATGTATACTATTTTTGACTGGTTCTTTCCAATTGCAATTATTTAATGAAAAGCAAATATTTTATTTATAAAGAACATCATTTATATCATTTCCTATAATAAATGCAAATTTGATAATAATGAAACTAGCCCCACCATTTGAGTAAGATGAGTTCTGCTGGAATAAAGCTTAAATGTTGCCATTATTTTTTCAAGATGGAATGCTGCTATGAATTCAATAGGATCTAAATGTCGTCATCTAA
This sequence comes from Gastrodia elata, assembly GCA_016760335.1. Lineage (NCBI taxonomy): Eukaryota > Viridiplantae > Streptophyta > Magnoliopsida > Asparagales > Orchidaceae > Gastrodia > Gastrodia elata. The sequence goes on along the minus strand of CM028681.1, from coordinate 3,532,288 downwards.
GGGAATGAGAGAGTTAGTACTGACATTTATGTTATTATGAACCAAATGCGTACAGTCAGGCTGATGAAATTTAATATTATCATTTCTTTTATTAAGATCATATGCTGTCCATTCCTTATAGAATCTTATGCTGCCATTAATTAAGTATAAGTTCAAATGCTGTCATTTAATATGTGTAAGATCATGTGATGCCATAAACTATATGAGAGAATATGTATTATTATTTCCCTTGTTAGCATGACATGCTTTACTAGATTTATATGCGGCTCATTATTTATAAGAAATCCAAATGCTACTATTAGTTGAAAGCGAAATAATGTAATATGAGAAATAGATACTGTGATCACATGCTGCCATCTTTTATGTTATCAGGATAAATGCGGTAAATTGAATTGCGTGAATAAATTGCTACTAGTTAATCTATGAGATCAAATATTGTTAGTTATAATTATATAACCATATGTTGCCTCTTATTCTGAAAAGAGATTGATAAGTTCGTATCAAATAAAATACCATTGTTTCTTTTATTAGAATCATATATTATTAAATAGGATTCCATGTTGCTATCTATTTTAATAGGAAACTTAAATGTAATGATTTATTTTGTAAGATACAAATGCTGCCTTTGGACTCATATATGATTAAATTGCTGCCATTTAGTTATGAAATGCAAAAATGTTATTATTTAGTTCAAAATAAATCATTAAGGCTATATTCTGTAATCTCATAACTTTAATTGGTATCCTCTGAATGTTGGACATATATGTGGTACCTCTTGTGTATAGTAAAATACTGCTGCCTTCTTTTTACAACTACTGCCATTTATCATAAGAGGTCAAATACATATTGCCTTCATTTTAGAGGTGATAATCTAAATGCTGTCATCACATATTACCTTTCTTTCCAAATTGAATGGGATAAAATGCTGCCATTTATTCAAAAGCTACATATATTTTATGAGATCAAACATAAATGCTGCTATAAATTGTACATAAGATTATATATTACCATTTCTCTTATTAGTATTGCATACTACCATTTTCTTTTAATTATAAATGCTGCCATATCTCAAAATGAATTCAAATGCTGCTATCTACTTTATAAAATTGAATTGCTGCCATCTACTTTATAAAAACCAAAATGCTGATATCTTATGTTCTTATATGAGATTAAAGGAATCAAATGCAATGGTTAAACTGTTTAATATGTGTTGAGCATAAATCTATTGATGTCAATTTATGTAAGTAAGAAAAAAAACTGCCATTTATTTTCAGATATGATTGCTGCTATGAATTGTACATGAGGATACATAATGTTGTTTCTCTTAGTAATACCACATGTTGTCATTATTCATATTAAGATTCCAAATGCTAAATGAAAACCTCTGTTGTCATGTAGTTAAGAACAATTAAATGCTACCTTTAAATTTAAATAATCTTAGTTTCTTTTATATTTAAATGCTAACTTTATTGATGTTAATACTTTGCAGGTTGAATTATAAAAAAATTAATACATGAATGCTAAATTAAATGCTATGTGCAAAAAGTCACATACTACTGCTCTTATAAATTGCTAATTTCTACATCTTTTTATTAAATTTTTTTATATATGATGTATAAACTGTATAGTTTAGTTTTATATATTTGTAGAACTGGAAATGAGCAATCCTGTAAAAATGGTTGAACTCTATTTTTGAATTGAAAATGAACTCTATTATAGAATTGGAAATGAGCAATCCTATAAAAAGGCTTGAACTCTATTTTAGAACTGAAAATAGTCAATAGTTTGACTTATGTTTGATTGTAAAAATTATTTATTTGAACAAAAACAAATAAGACTGCCAAAATTTCTAAGAATTTTAAAACTTAGAAATTTTTCAGAAACTTTTAAGTGTTCAATTCAAATTATCCATTTCAATGATTCATTTTGAACCTTAATTCTCAATCAACTTAATTGAAAATAATAGTTCCTTTTCTTTTTAAGCTTTAGAAAGTTTTAAATTAAGTTTAATTTATCTTTTCCCTAATTTCAAATTTTATGAAAATACACTTATATTCATTTTAGAATTGACTTAAGATCAAATATCTATAAGTCAATTTGGAGTTTAACTAACTCCAATTATGAGTAAATTATTAAAAGTTTAGATAAACAAGAAGATATCACATACTTTACAATTTTTGTAATCTATTGAATGCTTGCCTAGCTTTGGGCCTCTTTCCTTAAACATTCATTCAAGAGCATTGTGTATAAATAAAGATTTTTCTTAAAATTTTAAAGTGGAATGCCTTATGGCAAATTGAGTATAAAAGAAAGTTCTTATATTAGAACTTCACATTTTAGAGAGGGTAAATGTGAATGTTCATCTTCCCCACTGTATCTGGTTAAGCATACGTGCTTAACTCCTCGCCCATTCTGTTGTGTACTCCTACAGAATGAGGTATTTCTAAATGTAACTTTAACTGATGATATAAGAGATTCTTTTACAAATTGTAAGAACTCTTCATAACTGTTTAATTATGCTTTCATATCGTAGTTCTAGACTATGATTATCTTAGATTGAGAATCTAAGATATTTCCTCATTTCCTTTTGCTTTACACTATTTATTTTCAATATTGTGTATTGCTTACTTCAGTTTAATTTAAATATAGTGTATATTGCTTAACTTAAATTAATGCTTCACTGTATATCATTTTCTTACTTAGCATAAATTCTAATTGATCATATATTGCTTTAATTTCATGCACATATTAGTTTTTAGCCTTTAAAATACTTTCCCTTACCAGTTTTCAGTAATAGCTAGAACTTTATTAAAAGTGAGTATTTTTACTCAACTTATTTCATACTGTTTTCCTTACAGTTATGCTTACTTCACTTTCCCATACTTTACAGCTTTTATAGTACCGCTGCTTACTTTAAATTGTAAATCATAATTGTGATATCTTGTTAATCTAAAAATATAGCCAATTTTAAAATGTGCTTAGACTGTTTAGTCTAACTATATTTTTCTTTTTCTTAGCTTTGCCCTATCATATTTAAATACCAAAATATGATAGATCAATAACCCTTTTATCCAGGTGATGCAGGTCCAAGTACTTGAAGAATTTATAAAGAAATCTACTTCCAATTAATTTTAATAGATTACTTGTTTAGTGAGAGAGAGAGTAATTTATATATTGCATTTTTCTCTTACTTTTAAAGTTTGTAATAAACTATCTAAGTTACTTTTGCCTGCACTTTTAATCTGTGTTGTATCTTCTATATTTAAAACTGCTTGGGATGAATGAGTGGATTAATCTAATTTCTAGTATTGTAAATATTTGCAATATTGCATTTATATGTATCTTCATTTTCATTCATTTAACTTAACAAATGCTCATAAATTGATTTGGCCACTTAGCATCAATCACTTGATTTATTTTCTTCTAATCAAGTGTTGGGTGCTAAGGTAACATTCCAATAATTGGGTTAATCTTCTATCCAATTATTGGGATCGTTACAGTTTTTAATGTGAATGTTTTATTCATGCACAATGTCTTATATGAATGATTCAAATGAATAAGGTTCAAAGCTAAGAAAGCATTCAATGAAAATTTAATAATTGAAATTAGGTGATATCCAAATTTATATAATTTTAGTATTCTCCTTAATGATTAGAACTAATTGAGCTCCCAATTGACTCTAAGATATTGATCTCAAGCAAATTGTAAGTAATAGTAGCAATTGGGGTTTTAAAAATAGTAGTGTCATTACATTTTATGAAATAACAAAATAGTTTATACGTATAACAAAATTAAATAAAATTAATCCTATTCTTATCCTAAACCATAAGATTTAAATAAGTTAACTAAATCAAGGCTTAGGAAATTAGTAGGGAAGGATGAGGTTATGAAATTATCATATTTAAAGAAAATGGGAGTTAAGGTTCAAATCACTAAAGTTTTCTAGCTAAATTTTAGTTTGAAGGAACTATCCAATCAAATATTAATCTAACTAGGTTAAGGTACAAAAAATGAAAAGTTTAAAGTAAAGAAATAAGGGAATTATGAACTACAAGTTCTAAGTTTTATAAAAGTTAAAGTTTAAGGAAATCAATAGAATTCCTAAACTATTCTAACTGAATTTAGAACTCCTATTACAAGTTCTTAAAGAACTTAAGTGAAGACTTAAGGACTAAGGTGAAGTGAACTAAGCTCTAGTCTATTCACATAAAACTAGCTCTAGTTGATTCAAAATCTATAATTACATAAGCATTAATGTTAACTACACTTAATAGATGCAATAAGTAGCTCTAAGGATCATCTATAAATCAATTCTATAGTTTCTATTTTAAGGTTGAAAGATGAATCAAGTATTTTGAAATTTATTTAAGAATTTAAATTATGAGAACTAAGCTCAATCATATGCAATATAAATTGACATGGAAGGAAAATAATGTGACATGTTTGATATCCTAATGTTTTAAAAAAATACCTAAAACATGAAATTTTAAGAATCTAGAAATTATCATAATAATATTAATTAGTAGCCAAAAACATAAAATTACCAATTATTGTCCAATGGAAATAATATACATACACTCAAAATTCATATAACATAAGGAGAAAAATAACACTAAGTAGGTCAAATTTGGACAACATTGGAAAATTAGAGTTTTTGAGACTCCTAATTAGGGTTAAAAAGTAATTATTAAAATTAGAGTTCAAATGTTAAATTTGATTTCATATTACTATTTCTCATGTTTTTGTGAGTGAAAAGGATTATTTAAACATTAAATTTGAATTCCTAATTATCAAATTATGATACAAATAAGAATTGAAATTAATTGTAATTAATTAATTAATCTAAAATAATGACTAATTAAAACATTCACAAAATAAAAATTAAATTACATATTATTAATCTACGCGTTCTTACGATTAAAATGAGATATGATATTGTATTATTTGGATTAGTATTTTTAAAGTTACAATTAAATAAAATTTACAGCAATTAATCATTAATAATTAATTCCAAATCATTTAATCAACACAGTACATAATTAAAAGCACGACACAAAATTTAATGGCATTGAATTTAAGGAAGAGACAGGCACTAAATTCATGGATGAGACGGCTGACGTCGCAAAAAAAGTGCGCGCCATCAGACGCATGGCAAGCCCTGCAGATGCCACGTGTCGACGCGGGTCCCGCAGAGAAAAACTCGCTGACACATGGTCTGCTTAACAAACCGACCCAGTTTAGTGGGGAAACCTGAACCGCAGCGCATGCGGTCTGGACTGCTTCGTCCCTAAAAGGGGACCGAGAGGTACGCTTTAGGGTTAGACCTCTCGGTCGAACCTGGGAGTCTTACGCATCAACCCGCAAATCAGCGTGAAGCCTAAGCTGAGACCAACCCAACGAACCCAATATTGGCCCGTAGGGTCGACTCAAGCGGCAACGGGATGATGCCATAGTTCTTGCCAACTGAACCCTAAGTACAACTGTGGACAGTTCATCAAGTCTAGGTTTGATCAGCCTCGATCGTGCTCGATCGAGGTTCGAAAAGATAAAACCATGGTTGTAATAATGTTTAGGGCAATTAATTGAGCAATAGGAGAAGAGATGAGTACTTGGAGGTGGAAAAAAATTTGTGGTTCTGACGATCCTTTGAAAAGCCCCCACAAGCTCCACAAATGCTCCCAGCAGCTAATGAACCCCTCAACAAGTGCCAAACGAGGTGAGGAGGAGAATAGCGAGGTTAATTATCCAGAATGAGGCCAGCTATAGGGGATCACTATGCAACCTGCACTCTAGCATGCGCATGATCGATCGAAGGACAAGGACGTACAATCCCTGATCCTCAGCTGTGGGGACCGGGGATCGAAGTTCGAGAGTCTCAAAAGAATGATTCATACAATGGAAAATATGTATTTATGAAAATAAATAAAACAAAATATATGAATATCATATTTATATCCAGAGCCATACACATATAAATTTACAACAATTTTTAATATTTACAATAATAAATTAAAACATCTTTATTCTCTCACATATCAACTGCTTCTCTTTAAATTTCTTTAGGTAGATCTTCAAAGCTTTTAATTTTTAAAACCTAAAAAATTTAGTTACCAGTCAAGTAGGAGTACACAAATCATTCTTATAAGAATAATTCTAACATCCTAAAATAGGCATGAATCAAATAGGAAAACTAACTGAATAACTGCATAGCATATATAGAAAAGCAAATTTTCAAGTTGAAGTATTGCTCTATAAATTAGCTGTGAAATTCAATATAAAAAGCATGAAATAAATAAATTTTATCAAATTTTCAAGTCGAGTCCGTAGACTCCTGAGCCCAAATAGGTAAACCCATAGGCATAACCTGTATGAAGCTTATCTCACTACCCGTCGGTAGCTTACTCAAAATAGGAACTGATGATGTGTCATTCTTCTGTATTTGCCCACTTCCTAAAAAGGGCTAAATCCCTCCATATAACTCCCAGGGGCTACTAGCAGGCCCAATCAGTACAGATTCTCAGTGTTATTCTTCAAAGACAAACACCACAATAATATATATCACCTTTAATCTTTTTGTTACATGCTGATTTAATAACATTCTTTTGCAGATTATAAGCGATAAGCAGTTTAATAGCATTTAATCATCAAGTACTATAGTAAGGAAGTCTTACGCATTCTTGTATGATTTTAATATACTTAAATAAGTTAAAATCTACTGAATATCATTAGTAATTGGCAAAGGATATACATTAAGATAGGTATTAAGTAACATCTTAACCTGTAGTTAGGTTTATAGATAATCAAAATTTGAAATTTGAACCCTTTTTGAACTCCAAGGAAATCTTACTGTTGTAGCCGATAGCCCAAATTGATAACTATTGATAGTATTTCAGCAACTGCTGTACAACTAAATTATCAATGGTTGCTGTGGAAAACATTTCAGCATCAATTATTTGTCTTAGATTCACCCCCATTCCAGTTGTTGTACCTTGATCTAAGAATGACAAAAATATCTGAAAGTTATTTCTTAATCTATTAAGGAACAAATGACACCTAACTTCTTCAGTGGTAACCATTTTTGGGGCAAAACTAGCTAGACGAGTGAATTCTTCTTCGTATTCTGTCACAGTATGACTACCTTGCTTTAAGTTTAAGAGTTATTTTCTCATTGTCTGCCTAGCAGACTGGGGTACATACTTTCCCAAGAATGCCTTTAAAAACTGTTGTAAATTTATATGTGTATGGCTCTGGATATAAATGTGGATATTCATGTATTTTGTTTTCTTTATTTTCATAAATGTATATTTTTTATTGTATGAATCATTCTTTTGAAACTCTCGAACTTCGATCCCCGGTCGCCACATCAGCCGTTAGATCTGTAATTTGATCCAACGGCAAGGTCGCAAAGGGGCAACGGGACACTCCACAACCGTATGATTAGCCTTAAGAAATGCGAAATGACCTAGATTGCATTGATCCATTGTGCACTAAATAGGTTTGCGCAGCGTATCTCCGCAATTTTGGATTTTACTGTTAGAATAAATTAAATACATTATATACATAATTAATATAATTACTTTAATTAATAATTAATTATACTCAAAATTAAATAACCAAACGCATTCCAAAAAATCCCAAAAATTCACCCTTACTTGATTGGGGGGTAGGATACTCAAAACTGTAGTCGGATTTTTGATCGGAGGTCAATTTAATTATCTTAATTTTCTAAATATTTAGATATTTTATAAAAATATTTGAGAAAATTTTGATGACTTTCAAATATTTCTAAAATATCACCTATAGCTAATTTGGGTGTGCTGAGTCCAATGGTGGACTCCATTTTCGATTCCGAGGTCTAAATAAATTAGGCATTTTCAGAATTTTCAGAAAATTAGGAAATATTGGAAATTGTCAAATGATCTCCAAATCGCATGAAATTTGAAATTGAGGTTCTTAATACTATTATAAGACTAATAAAAAAAAGATTATAGTCAATTATGTCACTAATTGATGGGTAATAATACTACAGTTGTTACAGACTCCCCTCCTTAAAAAGAGTGTCGCCCACGACACACAATGAATAAAAACAAAGAAATTGAAATGCACGAAGGAAGTCCAAAGAAACAACAACGAAAATGAAAGAACTAAACTACCTAATTAAAAAAAGAATTATGAAAATTTATTTCGCATATCCTCTTTTTTCTCCCATATGGCATCACTAGTTGGATGATTCTGCAAGTGGACTTTGATCATATGAATGTTGTGGTTTCTTAACTGCTTAAGATCCTGCCCCAAAATTGCAACAGGTTTAACGATGAAAGTCAGATTAGGCTGCAACTCGATTGCTAGAATATGAACTTGCTGATTAGGATCTAACAAACACCTTCTTAATGATGAGACGTGAAACACATTATGCGCGGCTGAGAAGTCATCTGGCAACTCCAACCTATATGCAGATGTTCCAGCTTTTTCAATCACTTCAAAGGGTCCTAGATACCTTGGACTCAGTTTTTCAGAAACACCAAATCTTTGCACACCACACATCGAACTTACTTTCAAATAAGCACGATCTCCAACATGAAACTCAAACGGACGATGACGAGCATCATGATATTTTTTCTGTCGATCCTGAGCTGTCATCATATTACGCTTAATAAGAAGAACTTTTATAGTAGTCTTCTCGATCAATTTAGAACCATAAAGTTAAGAGTCTCCTACTTTAGTCCAAGCAACTGGAGTTGTACACCTCCTACCATAAAAAGCTTTGTAAGAAGTCATACCAATGCTGGACTGGAAATTATTGTTGTAGGCAAACTCAACTAAGGCAATATGATCTTCCCATGATCTGCCAAAATCAAGAGCACAAAGAAGAAGATGATCTTCTAAGATCTGATTAATCTCTCAGTTTGACCATCAGTCTGAGGATGAAAAGCAGTACTCAAAGCTAAATTTATCCCCAAATCTTGCTGAACGGCAAACCGAAATCTAGAAGTAAATCTACCATCTCTATCAAAAACTATATAATTTGTTGTACTGTACAGACGAACAATTTCCTTAAGATAAAGCTTAGCTAACTTCTCCACAGGATCTGTCTGATGAATTGGAAGGAAATGAGCTGATTTTGTGAGTCTATCAACTATCACCCAAATTGAGTTAGAACCAAACCTACACTTAGGCAGTCCCACAATGAAGTCCATGGAAATATTGTACAACTTCCATTCAAGAATATCTAAGGGTTTGAGAAGTTCACTAGGCTTCTGATATTCCGCTTTAACTAACAAATAGGAATGGCACTTAGAAATGGAAATGGCAATATCTCTCTTCATACCAAACCACCAAAACGATTTCTTAACATCATGATACATCTTACTACTTTCGAGATGAATGGTATAACCAGAGTTATGGGCTTTTGATAGTATTTGCAATCGTAGACTCTTAGGAGTTCAAAACCTAGTCTTCTGAAAAATCACACATTCAGTATCAAGATGTAATTCAGATCTCTTTCCACTAACAACATCAGAAACTAAAGCATAATAACTCGCATCTTCCTTCTGAGCTTCAACAATCTTGGACATTAGAGAATTATCTGACTGAATAGCAAATAGTAGAGTGCCCAAATCAGCGGAACTGATCGGCTCAAGATTCATTCTAACAAAATCTTCGATCAAAGATTCGTTGCAACAACGGGAAGATAAAACTGTTTTATGACTCAGGGCATCAGCTACCATATTAGCTTTACCCGGATGGTACTGGATTTCCAAGTCATAGTTGCAAAATAACTCTAGCCACTTATGATAATGGTAGTTAAGCTCTTTTTGAGTGAAGATGTACTTCAAAATTTTATGATCAGTAAACATCTCACACTTAATCCATACAGGTAGTGTCTCCATATCTTAAAAGCAAAACTACTCCTACATGTTCAAGATCATGCACAGGATAATTCTTCTCATTAGGCTTAAGCTATTAAGAGACATAGACTATTACACGATGATCTTACATCAAAACACAACTAAGCTCTATCTTAGAGGCATCAGTATTGTAACAACCCGAGTTATTACCATAGTTGATTAGGACTAACCTTGAGTCTTAAACACAATTATAAGTGCTAATTAGGTTAAGTGGAGTCAACCTCTGAGACCTAGTCCAAATCAGGAGTCAAATAGATCCAATCCTGATTTCTGGAAATCCAGAAACCCTAGAAAATTGACATATTTAATTGACCTCCAATCAGAAAATGGACACCTCCATTACGTTCCTTGACCCCAAATTAGCTTGGGGTGAAGTTTTCGTGTCAATCGGAAGTCGTCGAAATTTCGACGAATATTTTAATAATAAAAATACTCCGGAAATTGAGGTATCAAAATACTAATCGGATCGAAAATTTGACTCTACCATTGAATTCCTTGACCTCAAATTAGCTAGGAAAAACTTGTTCAAAATTTCTGGAAAAAAATATATTAAAATAATAATTTATTTTTGACGGCACCGTCAACTTAAACGGACGGCGCTAACGGCACCGTCCGATCGGACGGATCCATCCGGACCGTCCGATCGCGCGGATCCAATGGCTCTCGGCCGCGATCCACATCGCGCGGTCTGGGTCGATCCGGACCGTCCGCGATCGCGCGGCTCTGACGGTCCGGGGCCGTCGTTCTCGGCCCCGTCGCCCGCACGCCCCGCGGCGCGCCCGCCCACCGCCATTTCTGGCCAATCCGGCCCCTCCTCGGCCTCGGCTAGGTCGTCGGCGCCTCTATAAGACCACCGGCAGTCTCTGGGCTCCGGGTTTGCAAAATTCGAGCCCAGATCGAACCCGAGCCACCGCAGTCGTCGAACGCGAGGTACTGGATCTCCCCCATTTTCCATTCGATTAATGCAATTATTATTTCAAATCACTATTCCACAAGCTTGATTGTCGATCGACCGGCTCCGATCGGGGCTAGCCCGACCGGATCATCGGGAAATAGGTTAGGGTGTACAGTAGAAACTGTTAGGCCCGAACCCTAGAAATTAGGGTTTATGATTGTCGGCGATCCCGGCCACCTCCGGCGAAGGTCCGCCCACCGGCATGTAGCCCCCGTCGAGGGCTACCGTCGGCCGTGGGGCCGAGGTGGTCTGGCGCCGGGAAGGCCGGCGAAAGCCGTGCCCTAGCCCGGCTCCCTCGGGCCGTCTCCGCGAAGGAGACGAAGTCCGGGTCGGGCCGGGTCGACCCGAGCCCGACCCGCCCGAGCCGGGTCCGCGTCAGCTGGGTGGGGCCCACCAGTGCCACATGGCAGCCAATCGGCACGCCACGTGTCACGTGGAGGCCCACTGCCCGAGCCCGCGCGGCGGTTCGGCTCCTCAGTGGAGCCCACAACGCCAAGTGGCCGCCTCTGGGACCGCCACATGGTAAGTGGGACCCACTGCCCAGTCAACGGCGGCGGTTCAGCTTCCCATGGGGCCCACAGTGCCATGTGGCAGCCTCTGGCAGTGCCACGTGTCAGGTGGGGCCCACTCCCCAGTCACCCGAGCTGACTCAGCCCCTGTGGGGCCCATAGTGCCACGTGGCAGCCTCTAGCAGTGCCACGTGTCTAGTTAGCCCACTATATGTTAATTAAATTATTAATTAATTACTGTTAGTGTTAATTAATTATATTAATGATTAATTAATTTCAGTTAGTGGTTAATTAAGTTATGATTAGTGTTAATTACTTTTGAACAATAACCTTAATTAATTAATTATAATTAGAGATTAATTAGTATTAATTAAATGTTAATTAAACCTTAAATAATAATTAGGATACTTAATTATTATTAAACAGTAAAATATAATTAATTATTCATAATTAGATATTAATAAATAATTAAGATCTAATTAAACAGTGATTAGCACTAATTACTTTGCTACAGTAAAATATTAATTAAATAATAGATTAATTAATATTAATTAATAATTAAGCCTAATTAATCACAGATTAATTAATTAAGGATTAATAATTTTAGAAATTCTATATAAAAAAATCTTTATGAATGAACAGTAAAATAATTTAAATTGAATAAATGAATAGTAAATTAATACAAATTGTATTTTTGAATAGTAAATCTTAAAAGTTTAATAACTTTTTATAGGATGATCCAAATATAGCCAATATAGGTCTTAAAATACTCAGAAAAATATAAGGAATCAAATAACGTACTGTAAAAATTTATTTCGGGGTACGTATAACGAGGTAGCATTTTATGACCTCTTTAGAATCCCATAACTTTTTACCCGGATATTGAAACATGGTCAATATGGGTCTTAAAATGCTCAAGAGAGCGGCCCCATCACCATAGTAGTATTAGTTTTCCTATTTGGGCATCAGAATAAAAATTCAACCCAGAACTTAGAGTTGACTTTAGTGAAAAATGACTAAATTGCCCTTGGAATTCAAATGGCCATAACTTGGTCAAATCAACTCCAAATTCAAAAATTCAAGAAGCTATCTAATCTAAAATTCCAATTTCATCAACATACTGAAATAATATTTAGGATCTAAACCCTAGAAATTTAGAAAAATGACCAAATTACCCCTAGCCTCATTTTAATCATAACTTGACCGTTTCTCGCCCAATTTAGGCGTACTTACTGTCTATCTTCAAGTTAGACAGTAAGGAATCAATTGGAACTAAGAGAATTCAATTTTGACCCCTAAGTCAAAAGTTGACTTTTTGAACCTTAAAGTAGGGGCAAAATAGTCATTTAGCCCTAAGATTGGGTTAAGTGCTCCTACCCTTTAGATAATATTCCAGAACCTTGAAACTAATGTTATAATCTTCTTAGTACCAATCAAGTGAGTGAAATCAACCCTTAAGTTAGATTCTAATAATTTATGTTAAGTCTTAAGCACTACACCTTAAGGACCTTTCCTGAGATTAGGACTATATCGTAAGTTAGAGTTCACTCATTAGGTAAATGGGTTACTCAATGAGGGAAACCTTGGTTTTATTAGTCTCTAGACTTTTTTTTATTTTACAACTCGTTCTGATTATTTTGTCTTTTAACTTTAGATTTATGATACGAGATTCATCCTATTAAGTTCGATTACTTAGTAGGATTTGCCTTACTAGTAGATCACTTATAGAATAAAACCAAGTACTTAGGTTTTATCCTCTTGGGATTATATGATTAAACCTAAATCTTATAGTGTTTAATCCATAATCCATATGTTTAAAAGATCTTGATCAGATCTTAGTTAGAACGTCTAAATTCACAAAATTAGGACGTATGATTTATTTATTTAACTCGTAGTCGTCTATCTGATTGAACTAGATTAGAACCTGATCAGTTCTAATCCTTTCTAACTTATAAGGACGAATTTCTGAGTTACACTCGATAGTAGGAAAATGGTGATCCTGAACTTGTGTAACTTAGAATAGTTAGAATGGTTAAGTAGAAAATAAATGATATCACCATGTTTAGGAGAGTCTCTTGCTTCTATTTGATATTTTGTATCTTACGCGTTCCTTGATTTTTGTGTCATATTTCTTTGAGCATATCATATAAGATATTTAATGCATGAATAAAATGTTAGGAAAATATGGAGACTCCTTAGATTCCTTGTGAAAATATTAAAGTAATTAATGAGAATATAATGATTTGATGTGTTTGAGCTGCCTCTCAGTGTTCTTTTGATCATATCGATTGTTGCCCTAGCCGTATTGTGCTAGGAACCGCCCTAGCCGTACCGGTGCTAGGATCTTTCGGGTATGACTGTTGGTGATCTAACTGTATCGTGCTAGGAATCGCCCTAGCCGTACTGTGTTAGGGCCTTCTATGTTGACTGTTGTTGCCTTAGCCGTATCGTGCTAGGAACCGCCCTAGCCGTACTAGTGCTAAGATTATCAGCCCTTTTTGGTGAGCTAAGTAGCTCTTTTCTGTATGGCAGATTGTACACGTATGGTTTTATATGCAGTTGTTGTTGTTTACTTTTCAGTATTCTTATTCAGTTAGCTATTTTCTTGTACTACTTTTATATATATTTAGGATGTTAGAATCTTGCTGCTATTTATATGTACCACTGCTGAGTTGTCTATTTTAATTAGCATATTTTCTGTTAATCACCAGCATGTTTAGGATGTAGAACTTTTTTTACAGCACTTGTTTAGTTATGTATATTTATATGCCCTTCCTTGTTTAATTTGTATGCGAGGCATGTCTCAGCCTCTTTCCTTTTCTTTGTTTAAGTTATAAATGATGGTTTATAGCTTTACATTTTCTTTGGTACTGCTTGCTGCTCCTTTACATATATATATGTTGCTTAGATGTTGTCAAATAGTGATATTACTTAACACATATAATAATTCATCAGCTTAAAATGTACTTAGATAATTGTCTAACCAGATTTTTCTTTTCTTTGGCTGGGGACCTACATTGTGAAACCGACAATGGCAGACTCCTTTCAGTTAGACGAGCAGGAGTTATGTGTGGAGCCTTACCCAGAGTAGGAGCCCGTGGAAGAAGCTACCGTCTAGTTCCTTTATATTTCGAGTGAGGATGAGTGGTTTACATTCTATTTTTATTTAAACATTTAAATGATGTAATAATGCAGGTACCATTAACTGTGTATTTGGATTGTATGCTTATATATTTTGAGTTATATTTTGATATTTATACTGTGATACTTGGATGATTTATATTTCCTTAAATCGCTTCCGCACTCTGTAAGTTTACTTATTTAGTGACTGTTAGATTGATTCTGTGTTAATCCTTCCCTAATTAGATAGATTGTGGAGTCTATCCTAATCCAATAGTAAGTGAGGGGTTAGCCAGAGTGACACCCCACCCTTAACCTAATCCTTTGGCGGATTAATGGTGCGGGGCACCACAGTTGGTATCAGAGAATTCCATAAGGTGTCAGATGAGAATTTGCATTCTTATCTACCTAATGGATTATTCTTCTGCCAATTCAGTCACTATGTCAGAAAATATTAGAGTCCCATCCAAGGAATCACAATGTCACACTCAGAATAAGAAGATTGATAATCAAATACACAACCATTAGTACTAAAACAAAGTTTTAAATGCTAAAAATGGTTAGATACGCTAGAATGACGATTAAAAGGCATCTTCAATGATTCAATGAAAACTGGGAAGAACTTGTCCAATTCTACCAAGGACTCGACCTGTACGTAGAAGGAATATCAGATCCGGAAGTCATGATGTTGAACCAATTGCTCCGAGACAGCACCTTCAGAGGACATGATCTCCCCGCATTGGCCGAGAGATGGCTAATGCGGACAGATGATATAATGGGGACGATGGACATTACGGACAATGTCAAGTTTGCCCTCATAACACGCCTCCTGCAGGGTAGGACTAGAGACTGGTGGCACGTTACCCTTAGTGCCCTCACCTATCGGCGCGAATGGTTGCAGCGCGATGTCACCTTCGAAGATTTTTGTCGCGTCTTTTCAGCCCGATATATCAAATAGGAGTCTTAGCTTTATTCACATGATTTTGTATTCTCGCTGTAACCTAGTTTTTAAGAATTAATTCAAAGGTAATTTTTCTTTATAAATTCTAATTTGGATGTCTAGGATACAGTGCAAACATGAAGGGACAAGATCTCTTCGCCCACTTTAAGGACAGGTGGACATACGATGTATTCCTGGCAATGAGATATAGGAGAAAAGTTCATGGAGTGCAGATGATATAATGGGGACGATGGACATTACGGACAATGTCAAGCTTGCCCTCATAACACGCCTCCTGCAGGGTAGGGCTAGAGACTGGTGGCACGTTACCCTTAGTGCCCTCACCTATCAGCGCGAATGGTTGCAGCGCGATGTCACCTTCGAAGATTTTTGTCGCGTCTTTTCAGCCTGATATATCAAATATGAGTCTTAGCTTTATTCACATGATTTTGTATTCTCGTTGTAACCTGGTTTTTAAGAATTAATTCAAAGGTAATTTTTCTTTATAAATTCTAATTTGGATGTCTAGGATACAGTGCAAACATGAAGGGACAAGATCTCTTCGCCCACTTTAAGGACAGGTGGACATATGATGTATTCCGGGCAATGAGATATAGGAGAAAAGTTCATGGAGTCTCCCCAGCGGGAGCCAGCGTTCTGGAAAGGATGCTGGAAGGTGCGATATATAGGGGACTAGACTTCCCCATCCTGGCCAGAGAATGGTTGCGCAGAGTGACCCAAATTTTCAAAGAACTGGAATTCCCCAATGACGCGCGACTGGACATCCTAGAGATCCTCCTTCAGGACTACGCAGAAGAATGGTGGGCATAGGAAGTATGGAGGTTCGAGCGACGACACGCCCACCGCCGTCGAACGCTGACCTACGCTTACTTTACTCATGCTTTCACGAAGAGATACATAGGATAGATCATGTGTTTCATTTTCCCATGACTGTCTTTTATTTCATACTCTGTTTCCAAAATTGTACCCTCCATTTTTATTTAATAAAAAGAAAAGCTGTAATGTTGACTCCTTTTTTTAGAATGCTAAATGGGTGTCATCTTTTATTTAGATTTCGAGCAAAAATGAATCATGGACAGAGCCCTTTACCTGCCCCATCCAGCACCGCATCTGGTGAGGTTGACGCCTTACTAGAGGCTGTAAAAATGATGATAGAATCCCATCAGCGATAAGCTGAGGAGGTAGCCAAGGCCCAGGCCAGCCAGGCGAAATGCATGGAGCGCCTTCTGGTATCACAGATTAACCAGAATCGCGCATTAACAGCATCTACCTCGGCACCCCAGAGTTATAACCAACAATTCACCCCGTCCGCTGACACACTGTTACATAATTTCCTCCGATTTAGGCCTCCCATGTTCAATGGGAATGCGTCAGCTGTAGACACTGAAGATTGGCTGCGAATGGTGGAAAAGAACATGACCAGCCTTAAGTGCCCCGAAACAGAAGTGATCCAACTGGTCACTCATTTGCTATACGGAGAGGCCGAACATTGGCGGCACCAAACACGCACCACCAAGTTCGAGGGCATCAGCTTGGAGGACATTTCCTACGATGAATTTGAGAAGGTGTTCCGGGCGGAATATATTCCATTGTCCGAACGCCGCAGCATGGCGAAGGAATTCCTCAAGTTACAACAAGGAGACCGCACCGTGGCTGCGTATGATGCAGAATTCCAAAGACTCGCCAGATTCTCCTCGAGTCTGGTACCCACCGAAGAAGACCAGTGCCACCGGTTTCAAAACAGTCTTCAGCCGTCCATACAGACTCAGGTTGTGCCCTTCCGCCTAACCAATTATCAAGAGCTGCTGCAAACTGCAAATGTCACTGAAAAGTGCCAGCAAGGGGGGGCAAAACGGCTTACCAGCTCTGCCATGCTATGCCAGGAGAACCCAAAGCGGGCCCGGGTGTACCAAATCGAATCAGAGGCCCCTACTGCGGATCCTTACAATGGCTGTGCTAGACCGCACCCATACGGCAGATGCTTCCATGGGCAACGGGTATGCTACACCTGCAGCAGGCCAGGGCATGGCTATACCCTGTGCCAATACACTGAGATGATTGACGGCACGCCTATCAAGCGGGTGCAGGGCTAGCCTGTGTTTGATCTGTACCGCGAGCCCCTACCATCGCTACAGCACGTCCAGCCCTGCCACCTCCTGCACCTCGACGGGAAGTTCCTACTGCTCCTCGTCCCAGTACCTCCAGCCCGCCGACCAAGCAGCCTTACCATAATAGGCCCACTAGCCAGGCGCGTATATGCCCTCACGCCAGCAGAAGCCACTGAGGACAACCATGTGGTGTCAGGTACACACTTCTAAAACAATTCAACAGTTTTTACTCATTCATGCTTAGTTATAACCAGTAAATCCTGCATCTATAATTAGGTACAATATATATAAATAGTAAGCCTTGTAACATTCTATTCGATACTGGAGCAAGCCACTCATTCGTTTCCGAAAGTTGGATAAAATCCCTCAACCTACTAGTTCACCGATTGACGACACCGCTAAGCGTAGGGCTGCCATCCGGAGCACAGCTTCAGGCCAACCAGTTTTGCAAGTTACAAGTTCCCTTTGGAGGAGCAAAGGTTGGGGCCAAATTGATAGTATTGCCAATTGCCAACTTCGATGTTATCCTGGGCATGAATTGGCTAAGCCAACACGATGCCACTATTAACTACCAGAAGAAGAAGATTACCTTAGGCAGTGGCAAACACGCAAAGTCCTTTGTAGGGAACTTTAGCACTCGAACTTCCCTGTTTAATGCTATTCAGGCAAAGAGACTTGTAAGCAAAGGTTGTAGGGCATTTCTAGTAACTATACTAGGTGAAAAGAAGGAAGAGGTTCCTCTCTCCCAGAATCCTGTCATCTGCGAGTTCCCCGACGTCTTCCCTGAAGATCTTCCTGGTCTTCCACCTGCCCGAGAAGTTGAATTCGCCATTAACGTGATTCCTGAAACTCAGCCTATCTCGAAGGCGCCTTATAGGATGGCGCCCAAGGAGTTGCAGGAGCTACATAAGCAACTACAGGAATTGCTAGAAAAAGGTCTTATAAGACCAAGCTCTTCTTCATGGGGAGCTCCAGTCCTGTTCATAAAGAAGAAGGATGGGTCAATGAGAATGTGCATTGACTATAGATAGCTGAATAAGGTCACAATCAAGAACAAATATCCACTACCTCACATTGATGACCTATTCGATCAACTGGCCGGAGCAAAGGTGTTCTCAAAGATTGATCTGCGATCAGGTTACCACCAACTTCAGGTGAAAGACTCCGGCATTGCAAAGACGGCCTTCCGAACCGGATACAGTCACTACGAATTTCTAGTGATGTCCTTTGGACTAACAAATGCACCTTCCATATTTATGGATTTGATGCAACGTATTTTGAAGCTGTATCTGGATAAATTTGTCATCGTGTTCATAAACGATATTCTGATATACTCCAAATCCAAAAGTGAACATGAGGGACACCTCTGAATTGTATTGGAAGAGCTGAGGAACCATCAACTCTATGCTAAGTACTCGAAGTGCGAGTTTTGGCTAGAGTCTGTCGCCTTTTTAGGCCATATTGTGGATGCTCAAAGAATCAGGGTGGATCAGAATAAGATCCATGCAATCCGGGAATGGGCTCAGCCCAAGACAGTGATAGAAGTCCGAAGTTTCCTGGGATTAGCAAGTTATTACAGAAAATTTGTGAAGGGATTTTCTCAGATCGCCTCCCCTATCACCAAGCTCACTCAGAAGGGAGCACCACTTGAATGGTCCCCAGCATGTGAAAAAGCCTTCCAAGCTCTCAAGGATGCACTTACCTCTGCCCCCGTGTTGGCCCTTCCGAGGGAAGGAGTAAATTTTCAAGTATACACGGATGCCTCGGGCATAGGCCTTGGAGCCGTATTGATGTAAGAAGGAAAGGTCATAGCTTATGCCTCGCGATAATTAAAAGTCCACGAGAAGAACTACGCAGTCCACGACCTTGAACTAGCTGTCGCAGTGTTCGCCCTGAAGATTTGGCGACACTATCTCTATGGAGTCCAATGCTCAATCTTTACCGACCACCAGAGTCTAAAATATATATTCACGTAGTGGGAGTTAAACTGTAGACAAAGAAGGTGGTTAGAGCTGATCAGTGACTCTGACCTGGATATTCAATATCATCCAGGAAAGGCCAACGTGGTGGCTGATGCCCTTAGTCGTCAGGCATCCCTAAATGCCATTGTATCAGAAGGCCCGTTGGTAGAGGAATTTTGCAGAATGGGTATCAAGCCTATCAGCGGGGACAGGCTCAGCCTAACTCTATCGAATATCAATGTAGAACCTACCTTCCACCGGGATGTGTCTGTGTCACAGACCAAGGATGAGGAGTTCTTGAACTTCAAGATGGCTATCGAGAGTGGTCGCTGTACTGATCTTCGCTTCCACAACAGTGCCATCTATCTGGGGAATCGATTGTGGATACCTAAGTCCATGCAGCGAGAGATACTGATTGAAGGACATAATTCAGGGTATCAAGTGCACCCAGGAAGCACGAAAATGTATCAAGACCTAAAACCATCGTTCTAGTGGCCAGGGATGAAAAGAAGCATAGCAGACTTTGTGGCAAAGTGCCACGAATGTTGCCTAGTAAAGGCAGAGCACCAAAGGCCAGGAGGCCTGCTTCATCCGCTAGAAATCTTAAAATGGAAGTGGTCGGATATATCAATAGACTTCATCATGGGTCTGCCTCATGTGAGATCTAGGGCATACACTATCTGGGTCATCGTTGATCGACTGACTAAGTCTGCGCACTTCCTTCCAATCCAACAAACTAACTCAGTCGAAAGGCTTGCCAAGTTATATGTCAAATAAATAATTCGACTTCATGGTATCTCGAAAACCATCGTATCCGATAGAGACAGCCGATTTACATCAAAATTCTGGCAGGCTGTTCATCAAGACTTAGGCACCACACTGGCCATGAGCACAGCTTTCCATCCTCAGGCAAATGGCCAGACTGAGAGAGTAAATCAAGTGCTGGAAGACCTACTTTGCCTCTGTATTTTAGACTTTGCTGGATCCTGGGAAGACCACCTTCCCTTGGTGGAATTCGCATACAATAATAGCTTCCAGGCCAGTATCAAGATGGCTCCATACGAGGCACTTTATGGCAGGAAGTGCTCTACACCCATGTCTTGGGTCGAGACCGGAGACGTTCAGTTGTTCGGCTCAGAATTGGTCAAGGAGACGAACAAAAAGATTAAACTTATTCAGCAACGTATCAGGGCAGCCCAGGATAGGCAAAGTAAATATCATAATCTTCGCCGTCGACCCTTAGAATTTCAAGAAGGAGACTCCGTATACTTAAAGGTCAGTCCCATGAAAGGAATCCATCACTTCGGGGTTGCCGGTAAGCTTAGTCCAAGATATGTTGGACCATTCAAAGTCCTCCAGAAGATTGGGTCAGGTGCCTATCGAATAGACTTGCCAGAGAATTTCACAGCAGTGCACAATATTTTTCATGTATCATCCCTAAGAAAGCATCTTCAGGACCCGTCTTATCTTGTACAGCTTCCAGGGATTCAAATCCAGCCAGACCTATCATTTACCGAGGAACCAATTAGAATCCTGGCCCGTGATCGCAAGCAACTCAGGAATCGTGCAATCGACATGATTAAGGTCCAATGGAAGAATTGTTCCTGCAACGATGCCACCTGGGAAAAGGAATCTGATATGCGATCCAAGCACCCCAAACTCTTTGAAAACCCAGGTACTCCTATTTCCTAGTATTTTGAACACTTAAATTTCAATACGAGTCATGCTTAGTTCCACTTGAGTGATGTCGAGGACGACATCTTTCTTAAGTGGGAGAGTCTGTAACAACCCGAGTTGTTATCATAGTTGATTAGGACTAACCCTGAGTCTTAAACACAATTATAAGGGCTAATTAGGTCAAGTGGAGTCAACCTCTGAGACTTAGTCCAAATCAGGAGTCAAACAGATTGAATCCTGATTTCTGAAAATCCAGAAACCCTAGAAAATTGACCTATTTAAATTGACCTCCGATCGAAAAACGGACACCGCCATTACGTTCCTTGACCCCAAATTAGCTTGGGGTGAAGTTTTTGTGTCAATCCGAAGTCGTCAAAATTTCGACGAATATTTTAATAATAAAAATACCCCAGAAATCGAGGTATCAAAATACTCGTTGGATCGAAAATCCGATTCCACCATGGAATTCCTTGATCCCAAATTAGCTAGGAAAAACTTGTTCAAAATTTCTGGAAAAAAAAATAAAATATATTAAAATAATAATTTATTTTTGACGGTGCCGTACGGAGCCGTCAACTTAAGTGGACGGCGCTAACGGCGCCGTCCGATCGGACGGATCCATCCGGACCGTCCGATCGCGCGGATTCAACGGCTCTCGGCCGCGATCCGCGTCGCGCGGTCTGGGCCGATCCGGACCGTCCGCGATCGCGCGGATCCGACGGTCTGGGGCCGTCGTTCTCGGCCCCGTCGCCCGCACGCCACGCGGTGCGCCCGCCGCCATTTCCGGCCAATCCGACCCTCCCCGGCCTCGGCGAGGAGGCCGGTGCCTCTATAAGACCACCGGCCGTCTCTGGGCTCCGGGTTTGCGAAATCCAAGCCCAGATCAAGCCTGATCGAACCCAAGCCACAACAGCCGTTGAACGCGAGGTACTGGATCTCCCCCGTTTTCCATTCGATTAATGCAATTATTGTTTCGAATCACTATTCCACAAGCTTGATTGTCGATCTACCGGCTCCGATCGGGGCTAGCCCGACCAGATCGTCGGGAAATAGGTTAGGGTGTACAGTAGAAACCGTTAGGCCCGAACCCTAGAAATTAGGGTTTATGATTGCCGGTGATCCCGGCCACCTCCGGCGAAGGTCCGCCCACCGGCGTGTAGCCCCCATCGAGGGCTACCGTCGGCCGTGCGGGCCGAGGTGGTCCAGTGTCGGGAAGGCCGGCGAAAGCCGTGCCCCAGCCCGGCGCCCTCGGGCCGTCTCCGCGAAGGAGACGAAGTCCGGGTCGGGCCGGGTCGGCCCGAGCCCGACCCGCCCAAGCCGGGTTCGCATCAGCCAGGTGGGGCCACCAGTGCCACGTGGCGCCTTCTGGTCCTGCCACGTGTCCAGTGGGACCCACCAGCAGAAGCCGCGACCCTTCGGCTTCGGCCGTGGGGCCCACAGTGCCACGTGGCAGCCAGCCGGCATGCCACGTGTCACGTGGGGCCCATTGCCCTAGCCCGCGCTGCGGTTTGGCTCATCAGTGGGGCCCACAGCGCCACGTGGCAGCCTCTGGGCCCGCCACGTGGTAAGTGGGACCCACTGCCCGGTCAACCGCGGCGGTTCGGCTTCCCGTGGGGCCCACAGTGCCACGTGTCAGGTGGGGGCCCACTACCCAGTCACCCGAGCTGACTCAGCCCCTGTGGGGCCCACAGTGTCACATGGCAGCCTCTGGCAGTGCCACGTGTTTAGTGAGCCCACTATCTGTTAATTAAATTATTAATTAATTACTATTAGTGTTAATTAATTACTGTTAATGATTAATTAATTTCAGTTAGTGGTTAATTAAGTTATGATTAGTATTAATTACTTTTGAACAGTAACCTTAATTAATTAATTATAATTAGAGATTAATTAGGGTTAATTAAAGGTTAATTAAACCTTAAACAATAATTAGGATACTTAATTATTATTAAACAGTAAAATATAATTAATTATTCACAATTAAATATTAATAAATAATTAAGATCTAATTAAACAGTGATTAGCACTAATTACTTTGCTACAGTAAAATATTAATTAAATAATAGATTAATTAATGTTAATTAATAATTAAGCCTAATTAATCACAGATTAATTAAGGATTAATAATTTTAGAAATTCTATATAAAAAAAACTTTATGAATGAGCAGTTAAATAATTTAAATTGAATAAATAAATAATAAATTAATACAAATTATATTTTTGAATAGTAAATCTTAAAAGTTTAATAACTTTTTATAGGATAATCCAAATATAGCCAATATAGGTCTTAAAATACTCAGAAAAATGTAAGGAATCAAATTTATTTCGGGGTACGTATAACGAGGTACGTATAACAAGGTAAATATAAAAATAACTTTTTATAGGATGATCCAAACGTAATGTAAAAATTTATTTCGGGGTACGTATAACGAGGTAGCATTTTAGGACCTCTTTAGGATCCCATAACTTTTTACCCGAATATTGAAACATGGTCAATATGGGTCTTAAAATGCTCAGGAGAGCGGCTCCATCACCGTAATAGTATTAGTTTTCCCATTTGGGCATCAGGATAAAAAGTCAACCCTAGAATTTAGAGTTGACTTTAATGAAAAATGACCAAATTGCCTTTGGAATTCAAATGGCTATAACTTGGTCAAATCAACTCCAAATTCAAAAATTAAAGAAGCCATCTAATCTAAAATTCCAATTTCATCAACATACTGAAATAATATTTAGGATCTAAACCCTAGAAATTTAGGAAAATGACCAAATTACCCCTAGACTCATTTTAGTCATAACTTGACCGTTTCTCGCCCAATTTAGGTGTACTTACTGTCTATCTTCAAGTTAAACAGTAAGGAATCAATTGGAACAAGAGAATTCAATTCTGACTTCTAAGTCAAAAGTTGACTTTTTGACCCTTAAAGTAGGGGCAAAATGGTCATTTGGCCCTAAGATTGGGTTAAGTGCTCCTACCCTTTATATAACATTCCAGAACCCTGAAACAAATGTTATAATCTTCTTAGTACCAATCAAGTGAGTGAAATCAACCCTTAAGTTAGATTCTAATAATTTCTGTTAAGTCTTAAGCACTACACCTTAAGGACCTTTCATGAGACTAAGACTAAATCATATGTTAGAGTTTACTCATTAGGTAAATGAGTTACTCAATGGGTGAAATCTTAGTTTTATTAGTCTCTAGATTTTCTTTTATTTTACAACTCGTTCTAATTATTTTGTCTTCTAACTTTAGATTTAAGATATGAGATTCATCCTATTAAGTTCGATTACTTAATAGGATTTGCCTTACTAGTAAATCACTTATGGAATAAAACCTAGTACTTATGTCTTATCCTCTTGGGATTATGTGATTAAACCTAAATCTCGTAGTGTTTAATCCATAATCCATAAGTTTAGAAGATCTTGATCAGATCTTAGTTAGAACATCTAAATTCATAAAATTAGGACGTATGATTTATTGATTTAACTCGTAGTCGTCTATCTGATTGAACTAGATTAGAACCTGATCAGTTCTAATCCTTTCTAACTTATAAGGATGAATTTCTGAGTTACACTCGATAGTAGGAAAATGGTGATCCTGAACTTGTGTAACTTAGAATAGTTAGAATAGTTAAGTAGAAAACAAATGATATCACCATATTTAGTAGAGTCTCTTGCTTCTATTTGATATTTTGTTGCTTACACATTCCTTAATTTTTGTGCCATATTTCTTTGAGCATATCATATAAGACATTTGATGCATGAATAAAATGTTAGGAAAATATGGAGACTCCTTAGATTCCTTGTGAAAATATTAAAGTAATTAATGAGAATATAATGATTTGATGTGTTTGAGCTGCCTCTCAGTGTTCTTTTGATCATACTGATTGTTGCCCTAGCCGTATCGTACTATGAACCACCCTAGCCGTACCAGTGCTAGGATCTTTCGGGTATGACTGTTGGTGACCTAACCGTATCGTGCTAGGAACCGCCCTAGCCGTACTGTGTTAGGGCCTTCTATGTTGACTGTTGTTGCCTTAGCCGTATCGTGCTAGGAACCGCCCTAGCCGTACTGGTGCTAAGATCATCAGCCCTTTTTGGTGAGCTAAGTAGCTCTTTTTTGTATGGCAGATTGTACACATATGGTTTTATATGCAGTTGTTGTTGTTATTTATTTTTTAGTATTCTTATTCAGTCAGCTATTTTCTTGTACTGCTTTTATATATATTTAAGATGTTATAATCTTGCTGCTATTTATATGTACCACTGCTGAGTTGTCTATTTTAATTGGCATATTTTCTGTTGATCACCAGCATATTTAGAATGTAGAACTTTTCTTACAATACTTGTTTAGTTATGTATATTTATATGCCCTTCCTTGTTTAGTTTGTATGCGATGCATGTCTCAGCCTCTTTCTTTTTCTTTGCTTAAGTTATAAATGATGGTTTATAGGTTTCCCTTTTCTTTGGTACTGCTTGCTGCTCCTTTACATATATATATGTTGCTTAGATGTTTGTCGAATGGTGATATTACTTAACACATATAATAATTCATCAGCTTAAAATGTACTTAGACAATTGTCTAACCATATTTTTCTTTTCTTTGGCTGGGGCCCAACATTGTGAAACCGACAATGGCAGACTCATTTCAGTTAGACGAGCAGGAGTTAGGTGTGGAGCCTTACCCAGAGGAGGTGTAACAACCCAAGTTGTTACCTTAGTTAATTAGGACTAATCTCAGTCATAATCTTAATCCTAAGTGTTAATTGAGTCATTTGGAGTCAACTTCTAAGACCTAGTCCAAATCAGAAGTCAAATTGATCGAATACTGATTTCTGGAAAATCCAGAAACCCTAAAATTTGACCTATTTAAATTGACCTCGGATTGGAAAACGGACATTGCCATTGGGCTCATTGACCCCAAATTAGCTTGAGTGAAATTTTCGTGTCAATCAGAAGTCGTCGAAATTTCGACGAATATTTTAATAATAAAAATGCCTCGGAAATCGAAGAATCAAAATACTCGTCGAATTGAAAATCCGACTTCGTCATTGCGTTCCTCACCCCTCAATTAGCTAGGAAAACATATTTAAAATTTGTTTTCGGGACTAAATAATAAATTGAAATTAATTATAATTTAATAATTTAATTATATTATTTAATTATTTTTCCCTTAAACAGCGCCGTCAAGTTAAAGACCGCGCCGTTACTGTTCGCGGACGCCGTCAGTCTCGTCCGTCATCTCCCGATCCGGCTCATCGGACCGTCCGAAATGGACGGTCCAGATTTCGCCGTCCCCGTTCACGAAACATGTGCGAACGCGTGGCAACCCCGCACTCGCCGTCGCCTCCCTCGTCCTCGACGCCTCCGCCAGGCCCCCATTAAGGCCCCGCGCGCACCCAGCCTCTCGAGGATGATGCGCCGAATCCTCAAGGAAGCTCCGAGAGTCGTCCCCATGAAACCCTAATCCTGTTCGAACGACGGCTTTCGACCAGGTACTTCTCCATCCCAAACCTTTAGCTTGTTTCATTCCTTGTATTGCATGCAATAATCTAGGATGATTGTTTCAATCGATTGGATTGAGTTGGGGTTGCATTTTGCAAACCCTAATTCGGTTTGCCCGTCCGCTCGATGGAGGGGGGAGGCGAATCGCCTCCCCGATTTCGGGTCGAGGCGGGTCATGCCGACCCGCAGATCCCATTCCGGGTCGAGCCCGGTAGCGCGGCGGGTTTGGTGCGTAGCACCCGAGGCGGGGGGACCCGCTGATGCGGTCGGCAGACCGCGCGTGTTCCGCGCCCGCTCACGTGACGCCGCGTGGCAGCTGGTGGGCCCCGCGCGCAGCTGCGCAGCCAA
Source organism: Gastrodia elata (assembly GCA_016760335.1). Classification (NCBI taxonomy): domain Eukaryota; kingdom Viridiplantae; phylum Streptophyta; class Magnoliopsida; order Asparagales; family Orchidaceae; genus Gastrodia; species Gastrodia elata. The sequence continues at coordinate 3,505,236 of CM028681.1, read as the reverse complement.
TGCCTGCGGGCCAAATGGCTCTGGCGGGTCCCGCTTCATCATAACCTGCATAAGTAAATTAGAAAAATAAAAATAAAAATAAAGAAATAATATAAGTAAATATACATATGTATTTATATAAAACTTTAGGATAATTATATGTGTATATAAATGTATAACAGAACTTTAGGTTATAAAATATAAACGTTAAAAATTCATAAACATTTATAAATATATATTATATATATATACTAATGCATATTATGTTACCTAATTAAATAAACTATAGTTAATATATGTATATATATAACTGTCAGTATAGTTAATTAGGTTCAATTAATATAATTAGGATTATTACACAGTAACAGCAGTAATTGGTTAGTCAGTTAAGAATAAATTAATTAGTCTTAATTAAATAATCATTAGAATAAATATACAGGTAAATGATTAATTAATAGATACTGAATTAGTACTAGTATTAAGGAACAGTGATACTGATAATAATCTTAATAAACAGAAAAATAATAATTGAATATAATTAATTAATATTAAACTTAATTAAATAAGTAAAGTAATTAAATTTAATATTAATTAATTAATTAAATAACAACCTATTTAATAATTAATTAAATGCAGATTTTTAGTAAATATAGTAAATTTAATTTGAATTTTAGGAATGAATAGTGAATCAATATAATTTGAAAAAAAAATAAAATAAATAGTAAATTAATTCAAATTGTATTTTTGAATAGTAAATCTTAAAAGTTGAATAACTTTTTATAGGATGATCCAAATATAATCAATGTAGGTCTTAAAATGCTCAGGAGAGCGGCCCTATCACCGCAGTAGTGTTAGTTTTCCCATTTGGACAACAGAATAAAAAGTCAACCCTAGAATTTAGAGTTGACTTTAGTGAAAAATGACCAAATTACCTTTAGAATTCAAATGACCATAACTTGGTCAATTCAACTCCAAATTTAAAAATTTAAGATGCTAACTAGTTTAGAATTTTGATGTCACCAATAAACTGAAATAATAATTAGGTTTTGAACCTTAAAAATTTAGAAAATAACCAAAATACTCCCAACCTTAGTTAGGACATAACTTGACCATTTGAGGTCCAAATTGGGTCTACTCCCTACCAACATACTTAGTACATTATAAGGAAGCTATAGAAATTGAGTTTGCTAAAATTGGACTTCAAACAGAAAAGTTCGGTTTTTGTCACCCGTTGACCGACTCGAAATTACCAACTTGCCCTTCAAACTTAAAACGTCCATAACTTAGTCAATTGACTTCAAAATGCAGTGTTCTCAGACTCTATGGAATCCTTGAACAGTAACCTACAATAAACTGCATAAAAACTTAGTTTTTAGTAGAGTGAAAAATCACTTAAATGCCCTTAAACCGAAAATATTAGTTTGAACCTATATGACTCGTTTCTCGTCCGAATTGGACAAACTTACTGTCTATCCTCAAGTTAAATAGTAAGAAAGCATATGGAAAAGAGAAACTCTAATTTGGGCACTTAGATCAAAAGTTAACTTTTTGGACCCTTAAGTAGGGGCAAAATAGTCATTTTACCAAAAATTTAGAATAAGCGTCCGTAGCCTTTAATTAGTCTTTTAAAACACTAAGACTAACATTATAACCATATTAGTGGCATTTAAGTAAGTAAAATCAATAGTTATGTCAGATTTCAGAATTTTCCTAAGTCTTTAACACTACACCTTAAGGACCCCTTCCTGAGACTAGGACTAGATCATATGATTGATTTTATTCATTGAAAAATGGGGTTTTTTAATGAATAAATCATTGGTTTTAATAGTTTCTAGAATTTTTTTAACTTATTTTTAATTATTTTATCTTTTGACCTTAGATCTAAGATAAGAGATTCAGCCTATTAAGTTTGATTACTTAATAGGATTGGCCTTGACTATTAGAACATTATTAGAATGAAACTTAGATCTTATGTCTTATCTTTTTTGGATTATGTGATTAAGCTCAATCTCGTGGTATTTAATCCATAATCTATAGCTTATTAGTTTTAGTTAGAACGTCTAAAACTTGTCAATTAGGTCATAATGATTCATTATTTAACTTCTATAGTCGACTTTGATTTGGTATATTAGGACCTAGCTAGTCCTGATATTTTGTAACTTGTAAGGATGAATTTCTAAGTTATACTTGAAATGTGGGAAAATGGTGATCCTGAACTTGTGTAATTTGGAATAGTTAGAACGAATAATAGAAAATAGATGGCATCACCATATTAGTAGAGTCCCTTGCTTATTTTGATACTTTGTGCTACGCATTCCTTGTATATTTGAGCTTACTTTATTGGACATTTCATTAAGATAATTTTGTGCATGAACATGAAAACTTAGAATATTAGGATAATAGTTGCCTTTGGGTCCGATTTGTGGAGATTATGGTGCATATTTGCCCCGATGGACAGGGGTAATGTGAGATCAGGATACATAACATTCTCATTGATGAGAGTGTGTTGGGCTTGGGACCTGTATAGTCTTGCAGATGTGCTTGACTCCTCAGTTGTTTCTAACAGTTGTCCATAGAAACAAAAGTAAAATAACTAAAATATGTTCTATAAGTATTGTCTACCTCTTCAGTCATGCAGTATGTTCAGTATGTTTGCAGATTAAGATATATATATATATATATGTGTGTGTGTGTGTGTAGGCCAGTTTGGCCAAGTTTTCTGATATGGCAGTCAGTATACAGAGTTTGGATTTGCAGTTGTTATATTTGGCTATGTTTTGGCATTATTTATTTAGTCAGCTATTTATTTGTACAGCAATTATACAGTAGGATGTTAGATTTTGTTGCTATTTATATGTATCATTACTGAGATTTATTATTGTGATTTGCATATTTCATTTGATCACCAGCATGTATTAGGATGTAGTATTTTCTTTCAGCACATGTTTAGCTACTTATATTATATGCCTTACTTTGTTTACCTAGCTTTTGAGGCATGTCTTAGCCTCCTTTATTTAAGTTATAAATGTTATTTATAGCTTTTCCTCTTTCTTATTGTATTACTAGTCGCTCCCTGATATATTGTTGCTTAGGAAAATTGTGTAAAGTGGTGATATTAAAAATATATGCAAATGTATCAACCTAAAATGTACTTAGACAAATTGTCTAACCAGATTTTTCTTTTTTTGGCTAGGGCCCTACATTGTGAAACTGACAATGGCAGGCATAGAGCAGATAGAGGATCCAGCACCTGAGGAGGAGCTATTTATAGAGGAGGAGCAGCAGCTCGGACCAGAGCATATTTAATCTTTAGAGTTATTGTGAGGATGAGTTCCTTTGCATTTACTTTTATTTAAACTTTAAATATTATAATAATTCAGGTACTCTTGACTGTGCATTTGGATTTATATGCTTATATTCTGAGTTATATTTTGCACTTATGTTATATTGTGATGCTTGGATATCATTTATTGCTTCCGCACTCTGTACATTATAGTGACTATTAGATTGATTCTGTGTTAATCCTCCCCTAATTAGGTGGATTGTGGAGTCTACCTAATCCAATGGTAAGTGAGGGGTTAGCCAGAGTGACACTCCACCCTTAACCTAATCCTTGGTGGATTAAGGGTGCGGGGCGCCACAGGAGGAGCCCGTGGAAGAAGCTGCCGTCTAGTTCCTTTATACTTCGAGTGAGGATGAGTAGTTTACATTCTATTTTTATTTAAACATTTAAATGATGTAATAATGTAGGTACTATTGACTGTATATTTGGATTGTATGCTTATATATTCTGAGTTCTATTTTGATATTTATACTATGATGCTTGGATGATTTACATTTCCTTAAATTGCTTCCGCACTCTGTAAGTTTACTTATTTAGTGACTGTTAGATTGATTCTGTGTTAATCCTTCCCTAATCAGATGGATTGTGGGTCTATCCTAATCCAATGGTAAGTGAGGGGTTAGCCAGAGTGACACCCCACCCTTAACCTAATCCTTTGGCGGATTAAGGGTGCGGGGCGCCACAAGTATAAACCTGAAAATCCTTATCCTCATGAGGTAGTACTATAATAAGAGCAGAAATTAATAACTATTTCAACTTCTAAAAAGATTCTTCACATGCTATGCTCCAGATGAACGGAACTTATTTTCTAGTTAACTGAGTTAATGATGAAGCGATTAGAGAAAATTCAGAAATAAACCTTCTGTAATAGCTTGTGAGTCCTAATGAACTATGAATCTCTATTACAGGTTTAGGTTGGACCCACTGTTGAATAGCTTAAATTTTCTTTTGATCTACTTTAATGCCTTCAGCATCAATCACGTGACCCAGAAATGCCACGGACTTGAGCCAAAACTTGCACTTCAAAAATTTAGTGAACAATTTATTCTCTCTTAACAACTCTAGATAGACATGTAGATGCTCTTCATGCTCAGCAGCTAACTTCAAATAGATTAGGATATCGTCAATGAAAATGATGACAAACTCATCGAGATACGTCTTAAGGATACGTTGCATCAGGTCCATGAAATGGAAGGAGCATTAGTGAGTTCAAAAGACATGAATAGAAATTCAAAATGCCCATATCAGGTCCTGAATACAGTTTTAAAAACATCTTCATCCTTGACTCAAATCTAGTAGTAACCTGATCTTAAGTCAATTTTGGAAAAGATCTTCGCTCTGGCAAGCTGATCAAACAAATCATCGATCCTAGAAAGATGATACTTATTCTTTACATCACTTTGTTAAGCTATTGGTAGTCTAATATCCGCATTGAACCATTCTTCTTCTTGATGAATAGGATAAGAGCTCTCCAATGTGACATACTAGGGCAAATGAATCCTTTCTCTAACAACTCTTGTAACTACTCTCTAAGTTCTTGCAATTCTTTTGGTGTTATTATATACGAAGCCTTAGATTTAGGTTGAGTCCTAGGAATAAGTTCAATAGAAAACCCTACCTCACGCAAAGGAGGTAGTCCAGGCAAATCTTCATGAAACATATTTAGGAACTCTCTAATGATAATAGTCTCTTCTGGACTACTAACTTGCTTCTCTTCGCTGATTAAAGTTACTAAGATTGCATATCAACCTTTACTAATGAGGCGTTTGGCTTCAATTGTATTGATTAAAGATGCAATCAAACCAAGCTTTCTTGCAAAAACTTTAGGTTTCTTTCCAACCTTAAGTGAAACTCACTTACGAAAGCAATCTATTACGACATTAAACTTACTTAGCCAATCCATTCCTAAAATTATGACGAAGTTTTTAATTGACATAACAATAATTTTGGATTGAAAGAATTGGTTACAAATTAGGATGTCTACTAAACATAACTCACTAGCACATATTTTTGCACTAGATGACATCTGCACTACCAAGGAATTTCCTAGGTTGAAATACTGAATATTAAGGGAATAGGCACAACTCACAAATATAAAAGAGTGACTAGCACCAGTGTCAAAAAGTGTGTCACAGAATTGACTTTTAATAATTAGAGTTCCTATAACAAAGAAAAATAAAATCTAATTATAACTAATAAAAATTAAAGCATAAATTACTGAAAATAAAATGCAGAAGAAATAAAAGAAAGAACATATGAAAATGAAATATATAACGTACCGATAACAATGATGTTGTCTTCTTGAGCAATTGAAGGAGACAAAGCGTAGACTCATGGTACCATAGGAGATTGAGCAACTAACTTGCCCTTATCCTTTATGTTGTAGTGGCCTTGCTTGGAAGGAGATGGAGGTACACCCTTCTGATGTTGTGCACTTCCACTAGCAGGAGGAGGCATTAGGGAAAGTGTAAAGCTTCAGAATTGAGAGGAGCAGGGTTTTGCATAGAAGGTTGGCAATTAATCTTCTTTTTATCCACGATCCAGTTGGCATGACAGTCTCAATGGCGATGATTGGTTCTGCCACAAATGTAACACCCACCACCAGTGTGGTAGCACTTCCCATAGGGATGTGTCCTGATACATCTTGTACATAATCTTCCTTGTTGATTCTGTCTCGAATTCTGATTAGGATTTTTCCATGAGGTAAGCTAGAAGACCTTAGGACCATGAGAACGATTTCTCTTGAAAGGTTCAGATCTAGAAAATTGGGGATGGGAATGCGTCTTCAATTCCATATGAGCTTGATAGTACTCAACCATACGAACACCTTCAAAAAGCTTAAGAAAGTCATCATGATATTGAGACATCAGATGAATCTTGATGAAATCTTTTAAACTATATAGAAATCTAATACACCCTGTCACATCATTGTGGACTAGATTAGGAGCAAAACGGGCAAGTTTGTAGAATTCCATCTCATAATCATGCACAGAATGGCTTCCTTGAGTAAGTTGCATGAAGTCATTCTCTATTTTGGTCTGGGCAGATGGAGGAATGAATTTCTCATAAAAACTTGCTCAAATTCATCCCACAGGATGCCCTCTAACTGAACACTTGAAAAATGGGTCTTCAATTCACCATTCCACCAATACTCTGCTTCACCATGGAATAGGTAAGTGGCAAGATGAAGGTACTCACTTTCAGGACACTTTATACTAGCTAAGGTGTTCTCTATAGCTTCTAGCCAGTCAATGGCTTCAAAGTGAGAAACATAGCCATTGAATGTAGGAGGATTCATATGAAAAAAGGTTAGGAGATAGGCATCCACAACAGGACCAACAGAAGGTTGTGGAGCCACAGGAATTTTAGAAATAACTGGAGAAGAAGCTTGAGGAGTAGGACAATGCTGAGATGGAGCAGGAGAAGATTGGGAAGGATTACAGGATGAGGCCATCCTTTCAGCAGCATGGGTTTGTACTTCAATCATCACTCGCATCAACTCTAACAGATTCTACATCTGATCGGTGTGGGAAGTTGTAGTGGAAGTAGGTTCTTCCACTACAGGTTTAATAGGAATATTGAATCGAGATTCATTCTAAGGAAAAAAAAAACACAAATTCAAAAACTTAAAAAGGTAGGAAAATAAATTCTCATTAAACTTGAAACATTTAAGAGATACAACTTTGGAGGAAAGAGGAAAAAGCATATATTTGGATAAGTATTAAAAAGATTATTTAAATAATTTAAATTGTATTAATTATGTCTAAAGTTTAAATTTAATTAAAACTGAAATATTCCAAATGGAATATTCTCTTTGTTTAATTCAACAGAGGCACAGGTTGAGTTTATGGGTTTTGCTGAATCGGGCCACTAATCATGAGCCCAAAAAGCAGTGTTGTGTGGGTCACTGTTGACCCGCCCAACCATGTTTTTCTCTTACCCGAGCACCAAAGGAGGGGGAACCTAAGGTTTATACTTTCTCAGCATACAGATCGAGTCAAGACACATACTATATGTCAAAATGAAGCTTGGAAGATGACCTACACAATGACATATAAAGCCCTAATTGACATTGTCTCTATCGCAAAAATTCTAATTATTTTTTTTGGTGACATAGGGTATAATGTGGAGGGGAAATACTCTCTCAACAGCAACCCATTTACCTCAACTAAGGTCCCAACAAGTTCCTTGGGTCAGGGTCAACCCAAGGAGCTCAATGGTGGCTGCGAGGACCAATGGGGATGTTGGAAGGCTTCAACAGGATCTCGGGCACATCACAACACTGTTCATGCCTAAGCCTGCTTGGCCTCAATTGAGCTCACCCGAGCTCAATTGATGTCGACAATCGATAGCATACAATATAAAATGGAAAAGTGAAATGTTAATTGTGTAATTGAAGTGGAGGTAATGGTAGGAGGAGAGTACCTATATTCGATGATGGTTGGTTTTTGTCGAGTCAAGAGAGTAGTTGAAAACGTTGGAAGAGCCCTTCGTTTGCTAGTTAGAGTACAAAGGTTCATTTGGTGATGCCAGTTGGGACTTTGAAGCAGCAAATTAATGGGGAAGGTGGTTGTTCCGAGCGAATCGTTTGCGATCTCAAGCGGTTGTGGCTGAACTGGAACATGCGACAGGTTTACAGTGCGCTGTCGCATCTCAGCTGCCTGATCAATCGAACAAGCCCGATTCCACCCACGGTCTGACTACTTGCGTTTGAGTTGTTGGTCATTGGATTAGAGCATTGATCCAACAACTGGATCACAATCTAGCCACGGGACGAACCTTATCATATGATCTAAAATCCTAACATCGATCAGATGACGTAGACGCAGCGGATTCGCTGTTCGGTGTTCGAAGTTGAATAGTGGATCCTCGGCTACAATAGTTAAATTCGTTTTAGAATAATAAATATAAATAATTAATTATAATATTATTCATTAATACCAATTGCATTAATCAAATTATTTTAAGCTATGAGCTTCAAAATTTCAAAAATTCATAAAAATTCATAAAAATTCACTCATAGCTAAAATGAGTGTGATGAATTTAAAAATGAAATCAAATTTTTGATTGGAGGTCAAAATAATTATTTTATTTATCTATTTATCTAAATTGATTAAAATGTTCATTTTAATCAAAAGATTTCCAAATTCCTCCAAAACTTTGTTCGATCTTAATGCTATTTTGAAACAAATGAAAAGAATTTTATGTTAATTAGGCTAACAAAATTAAGTAACAATCTTGAGTTATTATAAAAAATGACATCTTCTAATTGATTTTTTACTTTAGATCCTAGAAATTTTCATCTTAGTTGATCCAAAATATAATATATTGAGCTTAAGTATTGTTATAGAAACCCTAATTTCGATGACATAACTAGTGATGGCTATATGCTCAAATATAGCAAAAAAGTTCAAGCATCTTTGTTTAATTTTTCAAAATAACGGTGAAATAGAAAGCGATGTGATTAATATGATCAAAGTTAATTCGATAAAATGTAGAAGCTCTTTGATAATGCAGAGAAAAATCCTAATCAAATATAAATTTTTTTATAGATTAGCTATATGATCGATTATGTTAAAAGAGGTTAAATGTTTAGCCTACAAAGAAGAAACTTATTAATAAATTAAGTGTTACATAAATACAGATACTAAGGTGAAGGAATTGGTATATTAATAAGGATAGAATGGGAATGAGTACATCCAAGGAAATGTGGACTAACTCAAATGATGAATAGGTTAGAAAATATTGTCTTAGATGGTTTAGACATATTAAGCATGGACCATTCAATGTCCCATTTACAAAAATTGAGTACATGGATTATTCCCGTATTAAAAGAGGAAGATTAAGATAAAAATAATATGAGTATAAATCGTTAAAATTATTTATCTATAGTGTAATTGAAGTAACAACCATTTTGGCGATTTTCCTCTACTTAAGTAGAGACACAATAGAAATAAGAGATTCATGTAAATGACTCCACTTGTGAGATTAATGCATTGATATTAGGAAGAAATTGATTTTAATAGCATATATATATATATATATATGTGTGATTTATAGGATATTAAATAGTAAGAATTACAATAAAAAATTTAAATCATTAAATTACAAAATATTTTTAATAGTTGTAAAGTAGTATTTAAAAAGCTTTTACTTTTTATATATTTTTTATATGCTCTTAGTTTTGATCGTGTTAAGATTCTTTTTTTTCCTTTTAGCTATGTTCCAAAAAAAGACTTGCGATATATAGGTGTCGCTTATGTATTGGCTTATATATAGATATATAAATAGGTAAATTCGAATATGAAACAGTTAAGAAAAAAATAATATATATATATATAATAAATATGATTAGCACAAAATCTGAAATAAGAAATAATAAACTCTATTTTGATATTTGAAAATTTTGAAAAAAAATTGTTGGATCGCAGCATTTTTGCGGAAAGTTGATCATATCGGGCGGCTCTGCAGTCCCAGTTTAGCCGCCACACAATTGGCTATACGAATTGCCATTTTGACGAGCCACTTCGGCTTGTTTAGGATTCAAGTATCCAAAGAATCAATGCCTCACTTGATTCATCCTCCAAGGTCCCCCTCCTCACCGAACCTCCTCCCTCATTGCAAAGTCATCTTGGAAAGAGGGAAGAGAGGGAGGGAGAGAGCTTTTCGGTGGATCCAGGTAGAGATGCAATCAGAGGCGATGAAGTCGTCTCCGCTGGATCTTCCTCTCCGCTATCCTCACCGGCAGACGAGGCGGGGGAGGGCGATTCCATTCCCGGGAATCAAGAGCTTCTTGTTCTACTTGCGACTTCAATGGCGATGCTTGTTGGCTGCGTGCTATTGATACTATGGCGCCGTTCGTCCAATAAGAAATCTGCTTCAAAGCCGAGCCACCGCGGCCGGCGGCCTTGAGGGTGTCCCTGGAGCCGGAGATTGACGACGGGAAAGAAGAAGGTCATTGTACTCTTCGGAACGCAGACCGGTACTGCTGAAGGGTTCGCGAAGGTAGGATTAAGGAATTCGATCTCGGTGCTACTTGTATTGTGTATTGTCATCTTGCTATGTGACGAAGCTTCATTCGCAGACGTTGGCGGAGGAAGCAAAGGCACGGTACGATAAAGCCGCTTTCAAAGTTGTTGATCTGGTAACAGTATTGTTCTTTTTTGTGTTGATTGATTGATTTGCTGATCTTTCGACATCCCGTACCTCTAATTGGTGTTTATTATCTGTATGCTTCCAATTATCGGTAGGATGATTACGCAGCTGATGATGATGAGTATGAAGAGAAGATGAAGAAGGAGACTCTAGCCTTGTTCTTCATGGCAACGTTAGATGAGTGTTTAGAATTTTCGTTGTTTTTTTTTATTTTTGGGATTGTACTTTCAGCTAAATTTTAGCTGTGACTCTAGGTATGGAGATGGAGAACCGACTGATAATGCTGCGAGGTTCTACAAATGGTTTTCGGAGGTGGGATTTTTGTCCAAATTTTCATTTTTGTATTGCTGTACTTTGATATGGATGATATTGTGATGATTTGTCTAATTTTAGGGCAAAGAGAGGGGCATTTGGCTAGAGAATCTCACATATGCGGTATTTGGACTGGGCAACAGACAGTATGAACACTTCAATAAGGTTATGCTAAATTATATGTCCGTATCTTTACTTTATTAATTAAAATTTGAAGCTAACAAATTTTGTTTAGCTGGCTTGATTGCACAGGTCGCAAAGGTTGTTGATGACATCTTAGCTGAGCAAGGTATTTAACCATGGAATTTCCTAATGTTTACAACTATCACTAGAAGTTCTATTTATTTGTGCAACTTTCTTTGGTGAAATTCTTGGCTTTATTAAATCTTGGATCATTTTTTTTTCTAATTTTGTGTTTTTAAGGTTGTTCACATGATTGGGATACATTATATAATATTTTAATTACTTTGAGTCTAGAATTAAAAGGCTTTACTAATCCATTCAGCTTGCAATGCAGCTGTTATCTATTGCATTAAGTACCTGTTAGAGACCTTTGAACAAAAACAGTTTATTTTGGAATCTACCATGTGAGACGCTTTCTTTCAATGAATTTATTAATTACAGGCATATTTTAAGCTATGTATGTCTTCATAACATGTGTAGTTTCATTTTCATATAGGATTGTTAAGTATTTTTAAAGCATTTGCATGAGGCGTTTCTTTTAAAGCTGCATTAGCAAATTGTTGATTACTACCTATTGGCCGGTTCAGAAGTCATTGTACCTGCTCTTTCTCTTGGCTGCTGCCTGAAAAGTTTTCAATATTGTAGTTTCTTTCTTGGTTGTTGCTCAGATCCGTCCTCATAGCATGTCCTTATTAATTCCTGTGGCAGTTAAACTGGCAATCTGTGAAAATGCAGTATTGATCTAATTCATTGAAGTTGTTGATTGTTATTTTGGGTTGTTGCACCCTATTATTAGAAAATTTTGATGAAAACAAACAATTTAGATATGTTGTAGCTTTGTAATCATGCAGCTTTGCCGGTCTGTATGATAATATAATTTTTTAACAATTCATTTCATTCTTCTTGTGTTTGTCAATGTAGGCGGAAAATGTCTTGTTCCTGTTGGCCTTGGGGATGATGATCAATGCATTGAGGATGATTTCACTGCATGGTATGTGACTACTGCTTTGTAAAAGGTTTGAGGCTGCTTCATATTTCTGGGTTAATTTCAAATTTAATATCTGTTAAAGCATCATATTTTTATGAGCATGTAATGCATTTTCAGGAAAGAACAGCTCTGGACCGAGCTGGATCAGTTGCTTCGAGATGAAGATGATGTAGCAGGCGGAACTTATACTGTTGCAGTGCCTGAATATCGTGTTGTATTCATTGATTTGCCAGAGGCATCACACACAGAAAGGGTTGGAATCTTGTGAATGGAAGTGCTGTTTGTGATGTTAACCATCCTTGCAGGTAATTAATGAATTCATATTGTTCTGAAATAAAATTTGGAAAACTATCTACGTTTTCTATTGATGATATAACAACATTGATTCATCACGGTTCTTTCCATACAGGGCAAATGTAGCTGTAAGAAGGGAACTTCATTCTCCTGCTTCAGATCGTTCCTGCATTCATCTGGAGTTTGACATACATGGCACTGGTCTTATGTAAGTTTTACTTTTGCGTCTCTTTTTTAATGACCAGCCATACTATCCTATCTTTTCAACTGTTGCACAGGAACCCCTGCTCCAGTATATGTACTTGACACTTGAACAGTTCTATTTTATTGTTTCATGTCTCATTAACTATATTCACATTTAAATTGGGGAATGCAATACGTGTGGTTTCAAATCCTCTTGATCTTCTATCATAAAACTACTACAATGTGTTTTCATTCGTAATCTTTTGTTCACAAAATGGTGATCCAGTTTGGCTATTAAGTCACGCTAAGCACGTCACATGAATTTTAATGTTTTTGAAAGCTATTTGTGCAACCACCCTTTCTTTTTATAACACCATTAACATCATGATTTTAAAATTTATTTGCCCTGTCTATGTTATATGTTCGTGTTTCTTATTTTCTTTTTATAAACAGGTATGAGGCAGGAGATCATGTTGGTTTATATGCTGAAAATAGCTTGGAAACAGTGGAGGAAGCAGAAAAGTTACTAGGCTATGCACCAGATACATTCTTTTCTATTCATGCTGACAAAGAAGACGGGACACCACTCAGCGGTGGTGCTCTTGCTTCTCCATTTCCATCTCCCTGCACATTGAGAACTGCGTTGGCTCGATATGCTGACCTGTTAAGTTCTCCCAAAAAGGTTTTTTTTTCCTTCACAAAATCATTTACTTCGATAATTACCCAGTTTTTGAAGCCATGGGATGTTTATGTATAAAGGTTTTATGTACAGGCTTCTTTAACCGCTTTGGCTGCTCATGCGTCTGATCCAATTGAAGCTGAACGGTTGAGATTTCTGGCTTCCCCTTCCGGAAAGGTTGACTTTATTTGCTCTTTAGCAATTTAATGTCATTAATGAGATTTACAGGCTCAAATTTATCTCTTCTCTTCAGGATGAGTATTCTCAGTGGGTAATAGCTAGCCAGAGGAGTCTTTTGGAAGTAATGGCCGAGTTCCCTTCAGCCAAGCCACCTCTAGGTGTTTTCTTTGCAGCAATTGCTCCAAGATTACAGCATCGCTTTTATTCTATATCATCTTCTTCAAGGTTAATATTACTTTATTTATAGTACTTAGTGGATAACACTTTTTATTGAACAGCAAATTCATTATTTATGTTTTGCAGGATGTACCCAACTAGAATTCATGTGACATGTGCTCTAGTGTACGGACCAACACTGACCGGAAGGATTCATAAGGGAGTATGCTCGACTTGGATGAAGGTATTATTTTGAAATATTTATGGCCTGTTATGTTATGTATCTGATTGCTAGTATATAAAATTTCAAGTTTGGTCTTTGGGCTTGTTTAGGCTGAGTTGCGTTTAATTTTCTCTATTGTGTTACCGTTGTGATTTTATCACTCAGTTGCTAAGATATGCAGTTTTTTTTGACAGACTTAAATTACGTATGTCTGCATTCGCATGCAAGTGTACGTGATCCGAAGTAATATGGGATGGTAAGATCCCAAGATTTATCGTATTCTGGGATTGGTGCTTAGATTTGTTACTAGAGGGTATCTAGTTTCAATAATATTTAAGAAATCAACTTGGTTGTTCTGAGTTCGTAATTTACGATTCCTAAATTAATTTGATTTTGAAAGTTTTGGAAAATTTGGAAGTGTTGAGGTTAAACATGCAGCTCATCATGGTTCATACTAGTTATTGTTCTTTTCAATTCTATATCAAGTAAGTGGAGTTTATCTCAATTTCATTATCAAGAAATTTAGTATTCTAAAATGCATACATTAAATGTATTAAATCTTATCTAGTGCTCTGAGATGAACACAATGAGGTTCAATCTTGACACATAGACAATCATGTGATCTTTTTAGTTAATAAAGTTATTTGTTCCGTCTTAGCGATTAAAATACTCAATTTTAGTTAAGTATCACATGATCTTGATTCCACCTATGACTCACATGTATATATTCTTAATTTAGCTAAGGATATGAGCTGCGAAGCTAAATGAGTTTGTCACATCACTCATAGCTTAACTCGCTCAAAATCCTCGCATAAATCAAGAGTGAGCTGTGGACCTCTATAGGTAGTTCTCGGCTCATATGCGTCACGTTCATACCACAAATGGTATGAACCGAGCTATGGAGCTCAGATAATATTATGTTATATTTTTTCATAGCTCAAATGATCAAGCTTTTGTTCTAAGTTGTGCACGGGCTGTTTTCGCACAACGAATGTTGTCACGGCTATTCACGGTGTTAACGCTCGGGAGTGCACAATTTTTTGGGCAAAAGCGATCATCAAGCTCAATGAGAATTTCATTTAAATATGTAGTAAAAATTTGTATTTAAAAAGATTCATCATTTTCCAACTTGTGCATACAATAAAATATTCAAATATTTTCAAATTTAAATGGCATTTCATTCATTAGAATAGTTACAAACATTACACCATGATTTTTATATGCTCTTGCCCAACCCTCCTCAAAGGGGGTTTAAGCTGCCATCACAAATAATAAACAAAGAAAAAGCAACAAGAGATGCTCAGCATTTTCATTGCTCTTACAAAGAAATATCAAGAAACAAATTGAGAATACGATACTCAGGAACAATTATCAGTATTGTGTCTTCTTCTCTCATTATTCTTCTTCTCTTCTCCTTGCTCTCTATGTCTTTTTTCTTCTCAAACTGCAGCCTTCTCCTCCTTAGGGTTGGGAAGTCCTCCTGAAGTATTTTTTTCCAAACCGAAATCAGAAATCTTACTAAGTCTTTAATCTTTTTTTATAATCCTCCATCCAACCTTCCTCTCTCCTAAGCTACCATCATTCTCCCTCTTAAAACTTGGATTTGCATTCAATAATATTCCCTTATTCTCTTGAAAATTAGGGGGCGTAATGCTCTACATTAATTTAATCTGTGGGAAAATGAAGAGTTTTAAATATTTGAGCTGCCCCAATGCTGTCTTGGAACTAGTTTCCAAGACAGTTTGACGACACACGCTACGGCGCACTGTAGTGCCTTGCTTTCGTGAGTGGGGTGTACACTTTTGTGGCGATTTGCTTATTGTTCGTCGGGCGCTACAACGCACTATAGCGCTTGAGTCTCTGGATTTCTGGCATTGTGGGTTGTGTGTATGTAGAGCTTAGTCGGGAGGTTGTGCGTTGTGATGCGTTGTTGTAGCGCCCGAGCCTCTGGATTCTGGCGTTTGTTTGTTTGTTGGTTTGTAGTATAGTATAGGAGTTGGGGTTGTGGAGCGCTTTGTTGTGTGTTGTTTTGTTTGTTTTTGTTGTAGAGCCGAGAGTCTCTAGAATTTTGGCGCGCTGTGGCGCGCTTGTTGTTTGTAGCGCCTTAGTCTAGGGGCGTTGGGCATTGTGGCTCGCTGTGTAACGTTTGAGCTTTTGAATTTGGGCGCGTTTGTGTTTTTTTTTTGTGTTTGTTGTAGCGCCTTAGTCTTGAGACGTTGGGCGTTGTGGCTTGTTGCAGCGCCTTACTCTTTGTGAGTTTGGCGCTATGACGCGCTGTAGCGCATTGCTCTCGGGAACAAGGGCGTTGTGGCATGCCATAGCGCGTTGTAGCGCCGTTTTCTTCAAAATTTCTTTTATTTCAATTTGATCTATGCTTACCTGAAATGTCAAAAACACACTAAAGTACAACTAATCCTAAGAAAAACATAAACTCTAACAAAAAATTTCTTATGTTTATTGGGTTTATCAACCAACACCGACTGAAAGGATTCATAAGGGAGTATGCTCGACTTGGATGAAGGTATTATTTTGAAATATATATGGCCTGTTATGTTACGTATCTGATTGCTAGTATATAAAATTTCAAGTTTGGTCTTTGGGCTTGTTTAGGCTGAATTGCGTTTAATTTTTACTCTATTGCGTTATCGTTGTGATTTATCACTCATTTGCTAAGATATTACAGTTTTTTTTTCGTTTTGATATAATAACTTGAACCACTGTGATCTTAAAATCTGCATTTCACTACTATTATGCGGTGAGTTGTAAAGGAAACAATTTAAATTTTTTGAAACCCCATTTACTTCTTATTTGGTTTATGGTTGATTCCCTTATTATTTGTTTGGCTTAATCTTAGCTAACAATCTTATTTTGTTTTGTGCTAAGAAATCTAAATGAGATTTACGTTGGTGCTATTGCTTGTTTAAACTTAATGTGATTACAGTGGGGTTGCTAATTAATATTAGAAAATCACTAATTGACTATAAATTGATACTTATTAAATATTTTAATAATATTATGAGATTAATCATTAATATTGTGAACTTAAAATTTCCCAAGATTGCAGCAATTGTAAACTTAACAATACTAATTATAACTCTCCCAGTGAAAATTATGATAAAAAGATGTGTTGTGAACTAGTTTAAGCATAATAGCGATGAGTATTGGAAATATATAATTAGATTATCTTGAAGACTATTATAGTAGTTTGTGATGGTAAGATTGCAGTTTTCAAGAATTTATATGATAAATTGATATATTGAGGAGAGAGGATACATATATATAATATTATATATATAATATATATATATATATATATAAAAGCTAATCAAATTAGTATATAAAAGAACAAAAGACTTGATTCAAATAAAATATATTAAATGATAATAAAATTTTTTTTTTTTGGATGAAACTATTTGATATATATGGATAACTATTTTATTAAGAATTTTTAATGAAAGTTGTGCTAATAAAATTAATATGAGCATAATTGTTATAATTATTTGATGTTTTTTAGTATAATTGAGATTTGGGATGATTTAAAAGGCTGAAGAGTGAAAAAACAGTTTGATATGATGACATACCCTTGTTAGTGTGGAAATATTTATGTGATGCAGGAATTATTCATGTTTATACGTTATTTAATGTTATTTGAAAGACTGAAATAATGCCATATGAAGTGAAGAAAGAGTATTGTGCACATATTTACTAGAATAAAGATGATGCTCAAGGCTTGTGCAGATTATTGAAGAATTATGTTAATGAACAATACTTTGAAGTTTTGGGAGAGTGTTGAATATAAATTACTAAGGGATAGTCATATTTCATGGAGAAATTTACCATGGAAGTCATGTATTTAACTGAAAGATTTCATGGAGAAATTTAGAAAGAAAGAAAAAATACCTTATATTTATTATTTTTATTATTTGGAAAATGCTTATGGTTGGGTACATGAGCGTTCTTAGAACTTTGATAGAAAGGAATTTGGTGTAACATATATTGATGCTATTAAAAAAATGTACATTGGGGATATAACATGTGTTTGATCACAATACGGCTCTTGTCTATTTTTTTTTAGTACTAATTGGATTATGTCAAGGATCTACTCTCAGTTCATAATATTTTGTTTTTAATTATGAGTGTTATTGGTTGTACACATTTAAGAAAAGGTTTCTTTGTGTATGTTATTTGTAGATAACGTTATTAATTATAAAAAAAGGATGATTTTAAAGCAAATTTGATTACTTTATTAAATATAAAAGTTTTTTGCCTTTCTAGATCTAAAATAGAAATAAATGGACTATAAGCTTAATCATAATAGAAATGCCTCAATCTCAATGACAATTATTGAGGATCATGTCATCGTGTAAAAAATCAAGAATTCAAATCTTACTAGCTATATATTTGCTTTATTAAAGCTCAACTTTTTAAAAATAAAGAGCAAGAGGTTCAAATATTTTTGGTTCAATCATTGAAAATTATGTTGAAATAGAGAGCGATGTGATTATTGGGATCCAAGCTTTGGAAGTGTTGTGCTATCAAAAATTTCCACTCAAAATTAAAGGATAATTTTATAGAGCAGTTGGAGCAGTTGTGCGACCGATTATGTTATACAAGATTGAATGTTGGCCTACAAATACGAAATTTACTGATAAAAGTAAATGTTATAGAAACATTAATATTTATTTTTTTAAATTAGTATAATATTAATTATTACTTTATTTATAATTATGGAATTATTATTGTCAAGAAAGTTTGTTGACATGTATTTTATTATTTTTCATTGCGTAATAATTATTTTAAGTAGGGATTTATCTCATGGAAATATACAACTGTATGCAATTTTGTTGATAATACCACTTAATAAAATTATGGAATTATTTTTTAAATTAGTATAATATTAATTATTACTTTATTTATAATTATGGAATTATTATTGTCAAGAAAGTTTGTTGACATGTATTTTATTATTTTTCATTGCGTAATAATTATTTTAAGTAGGGATTTATCTCATGGAAATATACAACTGTATGCAATTGTTTGATAATACCACTTATAAAATATTTTAATTGATGAGCCACTGCATATTTAATTTTTTTTATTACTTTTTTATCAATCATGTGGGTTCATACCATGTGTGTTCACATGCTGTGGGGGAAGATTTTTTGATTATTATTGCTTCTCTAGGCTGTTTCTTAAGCCTGAATGCTTAAGCTTGGAAGAACCTGTAGATAGGAAAACTCTTATGTGCCACTAGTATGCTTTACAAAGTTTCCTAGATAACAACGGGCTGACACAAGCGTGCTTAGTGAGGAGCAGTGTTTTCAAATTGCAATACAACGATCCTTTTTTAGTTTAGCGTGCAAAGTGCAAAGTCAAGTGCACTTTAGAGTACCGATCGCCTCATAATAATAAAGGTTTTTGCTGGTATCTAGTCTTGATGCTATCTTATAGTCACATAAAGATATTCCATTTACAAAAACTTTTATTGAAGTTTTAACTTTAAAAACATTTATAAACCATTCATTTGCAAACATACCACTTTTGTTGAGATGATCACATTGTTTATTGAGAGCTTGGGCTTTTTTGTTGATCACTCAACAAGCAAAATAGTTATTGCTGAATACATTAACCCACCAAATCACGTTGGTGAATTGCGACTGACTTTATATGCTCATGCATTGCTTTGGCACTTTGCAAAATAGCAACTTCTCATAATGCAACACATAGCACATTGTTATGCTTTAAAAGTGAGCAAGTGCATTCTTAATGACATTGGTTAGGAGTATAAAATGGTTGTTTGACGATTGACAGCTTAAGATACGCTTAGCCCCAACCAAACATCCCCTTATACTAGCACATATGTTTTGTTTGATTTTTTGCTCTTACGTGCATGTTCTTGCTGCTCTAGTACTATTACTGTCAAGCTCAACTGCCCAGTTGCTCGTGTAGACATACCTGAGCAAGGTGGTGCTTTAGTATCTCACTCTTACTAGGTGGGTGTCATGAATATGGCATTGTGTTAATGACTACCCTTGGTTTAAAGCTCTATGTAGTAGATACTTTGATTACTTTGCGTTAATTACTGTCAAGTTCAACTGATTTTATTATTTTCAAAACATACAATTAGATTATGGAATGAAGATTGTAATTTCATGGATGGAAATGATTGTGTTTGATGAAGAAATTGAAATAGAATGTAGGAAAATTTTAGATTAACTTCTTTGTCGTTGCTGACAAATCAAGATTTTATTGATTGTTTAAATTTTGAACTTAATCTGTTTTTTGGGCTTTCTAACTTGGATATTTATTTTTAAAAATTTGTTGTTTTGATTTTGATTGCACTTAAACTTAAAACAACGTGTTTACTATATTTTGGGAATTTATTATATTGTTATTATTCATATTTTACACCACAAAAGTATTTCTCATGATCAAAAATAATTTGATTTTTAGATGGCTTATTCCAACCATGGTTCTATGCTCGGACTTGTTAGACTCGTCTACAGTGCTTAGGACTTATGTCAAAAAGGGCATAATATTAGATGAGAGAGCTGAAGAGGCTATTAAATGATCCCATACTATTAGTTGACGTGGTTGCAGGGCCTAAATTTTTATCTCATTTATGTCAATTGTGATTATGTTTTATTTTATATACATTATAAGTGATTTCTTTTATTGCACAACAAAAACATTGCGCATATAACTATGTTATGATATACTTATTGATGTTGAGGTTGCGAGGAGGATTGTGCACAAGGATAGGGAAATTAGGATGAGAGGAAATGCAATGAATTGTTGAAGAAGGTTCAGTTCTATTCATTATTCTGAAAACCAATTTAAGTCTATAATATCATTTAAATATCAAGTATATAATCATTAAGGGTAGCCTCAATACTCTCTTGAAGGATTCTTAAAAGCCTGTCAGGATTGGGAACTTTTATAACACACAAAAAGTTGCCATGTCGGGTTAAAAAAGCACAAAAACTCACACTTTGATTATACATGATGATCAAATAGAATATTTCTAGGCAACAATAAAAAGGAAAAATATCATCTTGTCTTTCTCCCATCGTTCTCATGAGCTGCTCCCAAGTTTTCTTAATGCATGCCATAGAGCTATGTTATCTTCCTCAATAATGAGACTATAAAGATCGCTCATCCAATCTTGTTAAGTTTGTCGAACAAGAAGAGACCCCTAAATCTTAGCTTCAATGGGAGAATGTGCTTGAACCTGAGCGCCTCAAGCAGCACTGCATACTCTTTTTTCTCATCATGAAAGACAATATCTTAAAAGGCTCTCTGCTCCTCATATAGGAAGGGCACATCACGTCACCCTTTAGCCACTTGGGTGGGAGGGGCGCCAAGTGAATCTGTGAGTGACAATACTTGAGCTAATTGAGATCCTCAGGAGCCCACACAAGAGACTAAGATCACTGCCTTCAGTACATGCTAGCGCAAATTGCCGGGGCAGGGATAGAACCCCGAGCTTTTGGCTATTTGTTTCTTCATGACTGATACTGTGTGAAAATATAGATTTAGCTGAAATGTCTGCGCCTAGGCATTATATCTCTCTTTTCAAATAGCTTTAGAAGATCACTCAAGTACTAATGGTTGGAAGAGCAGTATCTCAAATAATCAAGGTGTCATGGATTGCACATGTGCTTAAAGCGCTCAACAAAATGCTCCCTATCCTCCACCTCATCACAGCCCCAAATGTACTCAGTAGATGAAGCCAAACCCTGCACATTGAGCCATTCATTGGTAGGGATTGCATTGCGTAACAATCTCCATAAGAAGCAGCATTCATAAGGGTCAATATCAAGCTTCCATTTCCCACATAACCTTCATTCATTGGCCTCCACCTGCAAGTTGTAAAGGTTGGTCAAAACTTCTCAAGTGAGGCTCTGAAAGCTCCACATAGAAGCATTAGGCTCTTGTGGTTTGAGCTGCATCGAGCCTAATATGGTTCAGCTTAGCAATTCTCAAATCAAGATCACCTTATCTTTGGTCTTATCTCTGATTATGCTCTATAAAGAGACCAAATGTGGTGGCACTAAATCATCAATGTTCTTCATAGTCAATGTGTGCTCCAAGTCCCCCAGCCCAGTCCAATTATCAAAATATATATGAATGGCTGATGCATCTTTCACCCGTCAAGATGTGTATTGTTGGACAAGCCTCCAACCTTTGCAATGAATTCTCTATATGGCAGAGTTGTTATACTTAATTTCAAAGATTCTTCTTCTCTAGCAGAAGTTGTTCTCCATTGCATGCACTCAAAGTAAATCGGCTTTATTAACAAAATTGAGGGTATGTCGTGTGACAAGGGCTCATTGCCAAGCTCTTAAGTTATGGATTCTTTGTCCGCCATCATGTAAAGGGAAGCAAACTTTTTCCCATCTTTTGTAGTGCACTCTTGCCTTGTGAACCTTCCTTGAGAAGGTACACATGATCTTCTCCACCGCAAGTAAGCAAGATTTCATAATGGGGGACAATATCATAGCATACTCCGGGATGGAGGTAAGGATAACCGTGATACAAAAATTCATGCTGCATTAATTTACAAAAAAACCCTGTTGATTATTCAGGTGCATTCATTTGAAAACAATGCATATCATATTTATAAAATTTAGGTTTACAATATATATTACATTTAATTTAATTTAAATTTGATTATTCGTTTCAGCTATGTTTTACTATACGAAATTTAATTAATTCATTTGTTGCACAGCAAACTGCATATTGATGAATTCATTAATGTTGAGTAGTGAGGAGAATCGCGTTTTAGGAAAGGAAAAAGAGGGAAGGAGAAAATGAGAATGATATGAAGAAGGTTCAATTCTTATTACTCAACTGCATTCTATTTCAAAGCATGATTGTCATCACATTATAGAAATTAGGCTTACAAGATAAGCTTACATGAACTTATTTCAGTATTATTTATATCCAATTCCTACATTTAAATTCAAATTAGTTTTTTTCTAAAAGCATGATTAAAATTATCTCGATTAAAATATAACCACAAAGCTTCAATTTAAATAAATGATTGAACTAAGTCTATAACTATAAATAGTAAACACCATACCGTTATACTAATATCTTGTAGAGTCTAGCACATAATGTACATTTTCTTGTTCTACAAAATAAAAAATAAATTATGGTTAACATTATAATAATTTAAAAAAAAACTAGTGTAAGAATGCACTATCAATC
The DNA here is from genome assembly GCA_016760335.1 of Gastrodia elata. Lineage (NCBI taxonomy): Eukaryota > Viridiplantae > Streptophyta > Magnoliopsida > Asparagales > Orchidaceae > Gastrodia > Gastrodia elata. Next base: position 3,482,348 of record CM028681.1, on the reverse strand, counting down.
TCATATAGATTGAAACTAGGAATGTTTTTGATAGAGTAGTGGGGTGGTAGAAGATAGACAGCTCGCTAATGTGGGGAAGATGTATGGTACTGGCACTGCACAAAAAGTTGATTTGCTTAAAGTCATTGCTGAGGAAGCCTCTAGGTTAATTGGGATTCAACTCAACTTTTGTTCGACAATATATTCTTCTTTTATTCATAATCTCCTATACAAGGGTTGGTGGAGGGACAATAAGGATGTAAATAAAATGTTAAACAAAATAAGATCAAAAGGTATTTAGTATATGCCATAGAACTTAAAAAAGTTATACAATAAATGTCTAATAATAATGCTAAAAAAGTTTATTTGAAGCTATGCTATATCAGCTTTACCATTTTTGTTGTTGTAAAGCCATATTATTTGGTAAGCTAAATCATTTATCAAGAAAATCATCATCTCCACATTTAAATATAATAACTATTTTTTTGTATCAATAGCTTTAGTCTACCAAATTACAATTTATTTCACTCAATTTTTATATTTATTTACTGTAATGAAAGGCCTTGATGAGATTTCTTATGAATCTCATATATCGATGCTATTTCATGTTTCAATATTTCTAGTTAACATTTGTATAATTAAATTATTGAAATGTAATTATTTTATTTAATTATGGCATGAATCCTTTGAGAATTAATTTTTTAAAACTTTTAGTTATAATTTGTTTATGCATATTATTGAATAAACATTTATGCCATGTATCAATATGATGGGTGCATTCTTTTTTTTCTTTTGAATGAATCTTGAGTTTTTTGGTAATATTTTTAGTTTATATTAAGATAATTGTTAGTTATTTAAAGGAGAAGATTCAACCTTAGTTTACATATGGAAATTTATTGTATGCTTAATTTATTGAAAGGTAATTAGCTATTTTTGTAGTTTATATCTTTAATTATATTATTTGCAATATTTTAGCATTTTAGTTTGCAACTTAAAAGATCAAAACTGATTGATACCATATTCAGCTTAATAATGAATTAACATAATGGATATTATGGATGCAAGACAAATAAAATAATGTTAGGAAGCTTACAAGGATCAGAAAAAATTGGAGAAAGAAAATACCCAAAATATTTTTCTTCAGCATTTCATGTTATTAACGGGCACACCATTCATGCCACCTTTTGCTCGATATTGATTTTAAGTATATTTTGAGGATTGTAATGCTGATATTTAAGAGTTGGTAACATGGTTTCATACTGCTTTATCTTGGTTTTGTAAATTATTATTAAAATATTACATTTATTAAAAGTGAATTATCCTTATTTATATTTCAACAGTTTGTCAAGATTTTAAAATCATGGAAAGTACTTGTGAGTACTGCTTGAGCTTGTTTATGATAGTCTCATTCTAATTTGACTCGAACTTGATTCAAGTATTTTGCAAAGTTCAGGCTTGGCTTGTTTAAATTTGGTCATGTTCGGATTTGGATTGAGCTTAGCTCATGCTTTATTTATTTATGATTTGCTAGATCTTATTGACATCTTAGTTGGTATAGTTATTGAAGAATATTCGAGCTTGTTATTGATCAAGCTTTGTTGAGACTATGATCAATTTGTTAGATCAAGGATTTTAAATCTCTAATAAAAGATTTTGGTTTCTTGATACCTAAAAAGTATTTTGAATGAGTTTTTGAACCAGCATTAAATAAATATGTCTGTTTATTGTTACCAAGCTTTTCATGAACTCAGTCAATATCATGCTTTTCGTGAACATATTATAATTCTTTAATGAACATATTATTGAACTTTAAACAAGCATGTTATTGATTCTGAACTAGCATATTATGAGCAAGTTTGTGAATACTAAGACAAAACTGCTTATTCAATCTTGTTCATTTAAGAGTGTGTATTTCAAAATATATTCAAGCTTGCTTATTATGGCTAGTAAATGATCATGAATGATTTCATATTTAGCCGAGCCACAAATAGTTTATCAAACGTTTGGTTCATTTGCAACTTTAATTGTGAGGCGGGTTGTGGGCTGCTACATCTATGACAAAATTATATATATTTTATGCCAACTAAATGTATAATGTTACTTTAAATTGAATTGAATTGCGAACAATACATTAAAGGGCATATATGGAGCATATTTTGTATGCTATTTTGAGATCTCTTTCTTTGTTACTCAGATATCACACGAGGTATTCCGCACTAATACATTTGCATTGCTATAGCACGCACTATATATTTACATATCTACAAGTTTATATGACTGACAGTAAATAAACAAATAAATGACTAAAAATCTTAAATTATAATTTCTATGAATGGTGCTGTAATGTAGTGGTTAAGGCTTTCAATTTGTCTAATTAAATTATTTATATTTAAGAAAATATTAATAGGCTTTGAAAAGTGGAGGAATACAGTTGTTTGTTTTCTTATATTGTTATGAATACATATACAAAAGTTTATAAACTCATGTGCAGTATGTAATGTTTAGCATGAAAGATGTTATTTCATAAGCATCTTATTCTAAAGTCAACAGCATGTGGAAGGAGTTAATTCTAATTACACTAAGAATATAGAATTTGTGACTTAACGTATTGTTTTGCTGTTCATGAATTGATTTGTTGCCCAATGATTTACTTGGCAGGAAGGTTGCAATTCTTGTATCACTGAGTAGGTGCAACTAGTGTCCTACTTCCCGTATTGAAATGTTCTCGGTTTGATCCTTATTAGTGAAAATTTTGTATCACAGGCTTTCAACATGTAACGACCCAAAGTCGTTACTTTGCGAACTAGGTCAAATCCCGCTTCAGAAATTAGGATTCCGGAGAATTTTGAATTAGGGCAAACAAAAATACTCTTAGATAAGAATAATTGTTAGATCAAAGTGCCATAGTTTGGGAGAAATCTGAATAATAGAAGCTCCCACTTTATTTTCTGAATTATTTAAATTCTATAAATCAAGAACATTGAAATACGTGTCTGAATTCATCATATTCAGTGTCATTATGTTAAGTATATTATTTAAAGACTGCTCGAAAAGTTTCATCAAATTATGAGCGCCGGTTTGATCGTGGTTAATTTTTGAAGTTTTAAACCTCAAAAATTATTATAAAATAAAATATTGTTCCGAATCAAAAAAATTTGGTGCGAGGGTGTTCGTTATGTCATAACACACCTCGGTGTCAAGTTTCATTTTTTTTTTTGAACGCCAAGCGACGGAAAAATGCGAATAATTTAAGTTTAAGTATTTTTTTTTAAATTTCTTGCCAAGCGCCCGTATAGGCGCAGAGGCCATGTGCCATTATGTCTTGGCGTAGGATACCGCCCTCCTGCGCCTATTTAACCCATCAGCCGCTCCGTCTTTCTCCCCCACAGGTTCCTCCTACTAGCCCTCTCCCCACACAGCAGCCCAGCCCCTCTCTTCTCCTCCCTCTTCCACAGCTAGCCAGCCACCTAGCAGCCCCTTGCCAGCCCTCCAGCAGCAGCCGACCACCCAGCAGCCTTCTCCTGCCACTGCCAGCCAGCCCTCTTGCTGTTGTTACCCCGACCAGCCGTATGGCCACCAATTCCGACCTCTCTCTGTTTTTCGGCGATCCTAATCTTGAAGGTAAGAGATATTCTTCTCTTAACTTTTTTAATGTTGGAGGAAAAGAAAGATTCTAACGCATATTACATTATGAGTAGAGGCAAGCCAAGTCGAGCTTAAGTTGGCTCCGGCTTGAGCTTGAGCTCTATTTGTTAATAGAGCTCAATCTCAAGCTCGAGCTAATTTTTTTAAGAGCAAATCAGCTTACGAGCTGGTTAATTAGTAATTGATGGGATAAAATGACTTCTCCATAATGAAATATCATTTAAGAGCAAAATTATAAAATATCAAAAGAAGATAATATTTCTAAGAATATTGGCTAAATGCTAAAATATCAGAAACTTAAATGCAAATTGAACGAACTATCACTCATCCGAACTTAAAGAACAACATGTACCCAGTACATGACAAATTATATTTTTACTGCTGCTTAGCCTCGCTTTCGAGCCAAATTCATGTTGTAGTTTAGTTGGTTATTCGAAACCAACATTCGGGGTTGTTGCTGGAAAATGACATCAGTAACATTCAGGGTTGTTACTGGAAAATGACATCAGTAATATTCGGGGTTAGTTATTAGAAAATGACATCAGTAACCTTCATTTTGTGATAATACTTGTTGCAGGAATTGTTTATTTATTTCGCGCTATTGCCTTTTCCCACATTTCATTACTGCCTTATTTCCGCTAATCGCATCTTTTAAAGTGTAAATATTATTGTGTACTGCAGTACTTAGAGTATTCTCTAATTACTGAAAATTCTAATCCCGGTATTGTTTTCTGTGCAATACCAGGTTAGGTGCTTCTGGGAGAATACGCGCAAGAACCCTAATGCTTAAAATTTTCAATCTTGCTGATAGATCCACGACGCTGTTTTGCTTATCTTTTATCTTTTTATTTTATTTCACTTTTGTACGAAGATTACGATGAAAGATCTCATATTCTTAAATATTGAAATAAATGAGAAATACATTTGGCTTTTGTATGTGTGTTTCTTTTTTTCTCGTAAGTTGTTCAATATGATCATGCGGTATGTGAACACCCGATGTCGGAACGTTTTCCGCTGAACTAGCGTCGGGTCATCACACAACATTCCCCATAAGCTAGGTGGTAGATGTTTTCTATTACAGATGTGTTTATTAACCCTTGAGATGCATGACTTCGAAATTCTTATGTTTGGATTTCTGTAAGGCACTCTTCAATTTAAATATTAAGTATACATGATTCCTCTTTTAAACCTTTCTTTTTTACCAGTTGAATAATATTTGTAGCACAAATTTAATCCATCAACCCTTTCCTCCTAGTTTTGAGGTCTTTCAAAATGATTTTAAGTTATTATAGATCACCTATTCTTTGCACCATGGCTGAGATTCAGTTTGTGCACTTGATTTAGCTGTTACATATCATTTTTTAATCCTTAATGTAATGAAAATTTTTCTAAGCCGATAGAATATCTAGTTATTTACCTGCTGTTCTCCATAAGCTTTGCATTGTCAAACTCTAAATAACTCTCTAGGCCCAAATTTTTTTTTGTTAACATAATTTCTTTTACAGGTTTACTTTTTATATATTGTATTATCATATAGGTCATCTCTGGATATGGCTCTCTGTGAATTATACTGACTGGCACTCACCAAGCTATATGTCTAGATGAATGCAGGATAAATTGATTAATGTATTCATCAATCGTTAATTTATCCCTTTGTTCAGCAACTTTTCATTTGCTTTGCTTTTGTGGGGACCTCAGCTTTTTTGATTTGTGTTTGCTCAGTTTAATGATGAAGTTTCATTACATACTTTTTGGCTTGCAAGAATGTATTTTCTTTTAATCAAAAGCCACTTTCATTCCCAAAGTAGTTTGACATTCCTTGGTATTTGATTTGAATTCCTTGACTAGATATTTTGCCTTCCTCTATGGCATTCCCAATAATGATAATATCTTCTATTTAACCTTGTAATATTGTAGTTCTATCCAAAGTTGTGACTTTGAAGAATTGTATGTGGACTCCTTAGCTTTACTTGTAGTCCACGGTAACCTTTGCTTTTATGAATATTACACGCTATGCTCTATATGATGACAGAGGCTTTGTTTAGTTTACACTTCATTTTCTATTTTTGTTTTGCCATCTTTGAGGGAGAGGCAAATAAATTTCTACTTTAAAATCTCTTCTTTGATGTAGAGTTGTACAGTTACGTGAGTTGTTAATGAAAGAAGTATACTTGCAATGTTCATTTTTTTCACACGTGCATGTCTTGAGAACTAGTCCCATTATTTTGGGTGTATTCTATGGTAGCTAGCTTTATTTGTACATTTCCAGTTGATCATCAACTTTATATTTCATTGAGAAGACCGTTGAATTTTAAGTAGTTTTTTCTTTCCATGGCAGCTTACTATCTACCTAGACCTGCATCCTTTTGTGTGTGCTATTATACTTTTACGAACTGTATGCATTCAATGCCTACCCAGAGACTTAGATATTGCATGTGATACATATTTAGTATTAACGTGACTTGGATATTGTATGTAATATAGGTTTAGAGTTAAGATTAGGGGTTTCCGTGAGTGGAAAAGCAGTTTTCAAATACAGGAGGGTAATGAAAAGTTTAATGAGGGAATTTTTTTTTTTGTTTTCTTCAAAACAATAGATAAATCAAATTCCAAGGTACAAAACCAACCATCACCTGCTATATTTATTCATCTTGACATACGTTCTATTTTAGTGTTTAAAACAGATTCTTTATTTGGGCTTTTTGATTAGATGCAAGTCTTCTTATCATTGAGTATTCCTAATCAGTATATGAATTTGGATGTGGATCATCAATTGTAGGTTCCTTTTGTATTTGGAGGTTTTTCTATTTACATGTTACAATGTTGATAGATCTGGGGTAAGCGAGTCATAAAGCTTCTTATATTTCCTTGGAATTCGTTTGTGTGAGTTTCAAGTAGCAAGGAAGTTTCTACTTTTTATTTATTTATTTTGTTTGTTATTTCAATGTCTTAATGGCATCTATATTCTTGGGCATGTCTAATTGCCATACTTATTACTTTATCCTGAAATACATGAATTCTTCTGGGATGTTATATTGAAGTTCAATTGATTTGTAAATAATTTGAGCTGACCTCAGTAAGGTTATTTTGGGACATGTTAGGGCCCTTAGGATTATAAAGCAGCTTAAGTTTCTTACTGTCCTTGCTACTGCTTCTTGTGATCAATAGTTATTTGTTGGGTTTTATTATTTCACATGTGATAATGTTATTGAGTTATAGGTGCTATATAGATATTAGATAATTTTGAGTTTTATTTCGACAACCCGAAGCAATGACCTTTTAGTAATAAAGTTAAATGAAGAAAATATAGCATGTATTTGTTTGCATGCTATTTTAATATTATTAAAAGATAACATAATATCACTTGAAAACAAATAGGCAACCAAACAACCCCTTAATTGCATGTTGATTCAATTCCTAGTCGATTCAACTATCAGGGCCTAATAAAGTGCATATTAAATGGAGTGTCATTATAATGTCTGCTAATTTACAATTTAATTACATATTATTTTGATTTAGAATTGACTTATTGGTCTCAGTGAACAATACTCTCTCTATATATATATATACATTTTTATAGTCATTTGAACTTTCTATGGGTTGCAAATTCTAAAAATAAATTTTCATATTCTCATTTCACATTTCTAAAGAGATTTAAGCTTGATGCCGAAGCGAATTCCGAGTATTTTAATGAATAAATCCCCATTTAGGCCTATTTTAAATTAATTCCAATTTTTTTAAATGATACATGGCTCATTAAAATGCATTATTCATTTTTACCATGGTTATTCCCATAGTTAATTTCTAAAACTAAATTGAATTTCAACACAATTTCTCTCAAATTATAACCCACACATATCACCAATTTTACATGTTTTAGATACATCTCTACAAGCTTGGTTGAAACTCTTGATGTTGTAATCATGTCATCTCATTGAACCTTTATTAGTTTATGCTTTAGACTCTTTGAATTCTACAATGTTATATTTCTTGTCTTTGAATTATTTAGAGGAGTATAACTAGCTCTTTGATAGTGATGGTTTGATGTTAAACTCAATGAGAATAATACACATTTCAACCTAGTTGCTTAGAATATTTGGGATAAGGTAATTCATGAATGCTACTGTTGGCATACTGGTTTGCTGGTTGATCCAGAATGAATTAATAATGGGACCTTGATTAGGTCTACATTTACCAAAACATACCCTATCTTAACCATGAGTTATCTTTTAGACATTTAGCACAATGCCTGACACATGTTCATCTTTAGCCTATCGAAGGGGTAATCAACTATAAGAAGTCTTCAACCCTAGATTAAATAAGTATTGACCATTAACCGGGATAAAGTTTCCTATAATATTTCTATGAAAAATATATTTCTTGAACCTTGTCATGAAATATTTTTTATTCTGCCTTAGTTTGTTGGGCTTTTAATTATTTTTCTTTCGTTTTTTTTTTTGAATTATTTTTAGTATTAATTTCAGATATGAATATTCTTAGTAACGTTAAAAAGTGAATCTTTGATTTTAAAATTTCTCTTTTCAGAATGCAATTCCATTGGAGGGAAGCGAAAATTGCAGCTGGGCTCCTATATTTGTAAGGCAATCAAATTTTAAGCTGCCTGCAGATACCTCAGTGCCCATTATCATGATTGGACCTGGAACTGGCTTGGCCCCCTTCCGTGGCTTCCTACAGGTTAGCTTCAAATTTCAATCCCTGCACCATTAACCCCCTTGACGTGACCATGATTTCTTTATTTGTTTGGGGCATTTACTAGTATCTTTAAATAATACAAATAAAGCGCTCTAATTTTACCAATCTTAGTGGAATTGAGCTATTATGCACTTCAAAGATGTGTGGATTAAAATTCTTATTTTGTAAATATTAAATTTTAGGTGCTAGATATGTTAATATTTAAAATTTTGAATGTTATGTGCATAAAAATTTCAATTTTATCTTTTTTTTTATTTTGACATTTTTAAGGAGAGGCTGGTGTTAAAAGAGTCCGGTGCTGAACTCGGCCCTGCTATGCTCTTCTTTGGATGCAGGAATCGGAAAATGGTGTTAACCTAATCTTTCAAAAATTTTATTCTTAATCCTTTGTTTAGCTTGGCAGTAATCAAGATTAATATATGTGTCTGTATATATATATATCTGATATTTCTATCTAATATTTTCTTAGGATTTCATTTATGAAGACGAGCTTAAGAATTTTGCTGAGGCTGGAGTGGTTTCTGAGCTCATTGTGACTTTCTCTCGGGAGGGAGCAACAAAGGAATATGTGCAGCATAAAATGGTCGAAAAGGTCTCATAATACAAATTTTTTTTGCAGCTTCTTACAAATACAATACCCAAATCTTTATTATGTACGTATTCAATATCCAAACTTTAATGAGGAAATGGAAATGGTTGTCTATAAAATTTTAAAATTAGGATTCTAAATGCTTAAATTTTTATAAAGTTTTAGTTGCTGCGTTGTAAATAGGAAGTTCCCCTTTTTTCAGGCATCTGATATTTGGGATGTTATATCTAAAGGCGGTTACATTTATGTATGTGGTGATGCTAAAGGCATGGCCAAAGATGTTCACCGCACTCTGCATACTATTGTTCAGGAACAGGTAAATAACCTTTCCTTAATTTATGTATTTACATACGTTATATCATCATCATAATAATAATTATTCAATATATGCAAAGGTAAATATTAATCCATACATGCCACGGAAATTTTTAACACAAATCTTAAATTTTATAAAAAATACCACCTAATTTAATATCTTCTACTCATACATGATTTGATGTTCTGTTAATATTAATATTTAGGTATTAAATATATAAATAAACAGGTTTTATGGCGTACAAGTAGAGCTGGCAATTTAACCAGAAACTAGAAATTTGCTCGAATTTTGAATTCAATCGAACTCGTTAAAAAATTTTGAGTTGATTCTCTTGTTGAACGAGTTGACTCGATCCCAATTCGAGTCGAGTTTGGGTTCGACTCGAATCAAATTAAATTCGAGTCACTTGAAATATATAAAATAAATATAAATATAGTTATATAATATTTGTAAAATAGCAGAGAATGTTAGTATCCGATGGTAAAACTCTGCGTTTATTCTTCCGGGTCTCGGGTTTGATCCCCTAAAATGGTAATGAGCTTTATTTTATAAAAAATCTTATTAAAAAATCATAATTTCGGTCATCACAAGCATCGAACCTTGGGCCAAGAGATGAAACAAAGACGGCAATACCAACGAGCTGCGAAATTTTTTCTGTAATTATTTTATATATTTCGAGTCTGACTTGAATGAAATTCATCAGCTTGAACTCGAACTTTTTTTAGTCAAAATTGACTCAACTCGAACTCGATTCGAGTTGGAGTTGAGTTAAGTTGAACTCAACTCAAATTTTTTTGAGTTCGAGTCTTACTTGACTGAACTAGAATTGAATTCGGCTCTATGTACTAGCAATTATTCTATTTTGAGGTTGTATATATATATATATATTATTATTATTATTATTATTATTATTTTCTATTATATATTATGAACAAGTGCACATGGGTTCAGGTTTTGACTGAAATGAGCTCGTCCTGAAATGGGTCACCTCCAAAGTGCCAAACCCGAACTTGGTTCTCCTCGTACCCAAATGATACGAACTCGACCCTTTTTACACCTAGAAGCTTTATAGAAAGCTCAAATCTTACCGGTCTAAAATTTTAACTAGAACTCAACCCGAATACTATTCGAGTCAACCCGAGTCTTGTTTTCACGTCAGATCATCTCCAAATTTGCAAGAATGGGCCCCATTTATGAATCAGATGTAATAACAGGGCTATATTGATAACCTGGATTTCTGAATAACAGCATAGTTTTTCTTTGTTCTATTGTTACAGGGCTGTCTAGATAGCTCGAAGACCGAGAGTCTGGTGAAGAACCTGCAAATGCAAGGAAGGTATCTGAGAGATGTCTGGTGATCTTTCTTAAGGGCTTTTTTAATACCCCACAGTGCAAGGGCATGGTGTCCAAAAAACAAGGTATCCCAACAGCTCTCTCTCGAAAGTTTTTATTATAAAATAATGTCCCGATTCTTCCTTCCTTTGTATTATACTTAGTTATCTATATTATTCACATACCATATAGTTTGTTCATATATATATATATATATATATATATATATTGAAGCTATTAAAAAGGTCTTCTCTATTTTTAGTTTGAACTAAAGGAGGGGTTTCTATTTGATCATATGCACAATGGAAATAAAAGATTTTTGGTTTTCTTGACTATATTTTGAAAAGTGAACTAAGCATTTTATTTATGTATCAACTCTAGTGGAAAGCAAAAAAAAAAATTTCACTTAATTGTAGTGTAATGATAAAAAAGGATTTATTTACTAAGAAGAATTAGATGTTTTGATATAGGGATTATCTCTGTGGGTAATGGGTATGATGCATGAAATTACCTCATTTTTTATTTTCTTAAAAAAAGAGTTCGGATGCAGAGTTCCAAATTATATTCCTAAAACAGTTCTAAAAATATATAAAATAAATTTTTCCGATTTAATGATAATTTTTTGTGAAAAGAAAAAAATATTTTGTATTGTTTGGATCTGTCATGAGACTAATTTGGAGCTCTGGTATCCAAACTATTTTTTTTTTTTTTATGATATAAAAGTTGCTTATTGGCTTATTGTAATCTGAAAGAACAGTGCTATGATATTGGAGGAACTCACAATTTTCTATTCTCCTTTAAAATACTCCCTCTAATTTTCTTAGGAGAAATTATTCTGGGCTGGCAATTGTATAAAGAGTATTGCTATATTTACACATTAGTATACATCAAAATATATAGATGATATGTCAATCTAGAGTGTAAGTAGATTATTGGTTGAATATGTTTTTTTGTGAAGTTTATATGCAAAAATTAATAAAAAAAGAAAAATTTTCTATTAATTCTAAATATTTTTTTGATGTATATTCTTGTGCGTATAGTATTTTTCTTGTATAAAATCCTAATGTATTATTGTACAGATGAGGCACAAGCAGATTGTTCAATCAACGGTGGATTTATGCGTGGTTATTGTAAATTTTTACAAATCTATCTATTTATAATGAACATTATAAGTACCCTTTTAATATTATTATTAATTATTAAAAATACTATTGATAGTGTGCTTTTATTAATTTGTTATGAAAATGTTCGAAGAAAGTCTTAACTTTTGATTTTTGGGTGCAAATATAAATGCTTGATTATTAGGTTACCAAATATTAAATATATAATAATTGAGATTTATTAGTTAAAAAATTATGACTATAATTTAATTAAAGAAATTAAATTGTGTAGGAAAATGTATAGAAATTTATCAATATGTTGATTATTTCTTAAAAAGAATGTAAAATATTTAAAATAATATTGACTGTTTGGTAGTTTTAGGTCAAAGATTTTTGATGTTTATTTGAGTATAAAGCATGCATTATTGATGTTTATTTGAATACCATTTGACAATTGCTAATAGATACGAGTGATTGGATGAAGATAGAGGGTAGAATTGTTTCAATTTATGAAAATAAGCGAAAGGAACTCTATTCAATCCATTGTTTGCTTAATGTGGAAGCTCATTGACAAACTATGAATGACTATACCGATGCAAAGCAATTATTTGTATTTAATGTGCACTGAAAACAAGAGGATTATGCATTTATATCTTTGATGGAGAAATGGATTTAAGATACCCTTAGCAGTGGTGTATGAAATAACCAATGATGTTAGGCAGTCTCATGTATGAATATTTTCATAATTTCTTTGTAGTGCTTCAAAATGAAATCTAAAGTCTTCATTCCTTAGGCTTACTAACAAAAGAAAAGCATAGCTATCTATGGGTCGTATAGTAGAAGTAGAAGATGGTGATGAAATTATTGCAGTCATAACAATAATGTTTAAATTTTTCATGAATACAAAGAATAAAGAATTCATTGCCAGATGCCTAGAAACAAAAAAAAAAAAAAAAAAAAAAAAAAAAAGTTAATGAATAAATTTGATAGTAATGCCTTGATTTGCTATGATGTTAAGAGAATATGCATATGAGGTTGTGGTGCCCCAAGTTTTATAAAGGCATAAAAATGAAGAAGCCGAAGGGGTTTCGTGATAAGAGAGAACTATTGATATTCAATTGTTGAGGAGCGCTAATCGTTGTCACCAAAAAACAATTACAAGCACAGATACACACGAACACAACATAAAATACAAATATTGGTTCGGTAAGATTTACTTTACAATACGGGGAGGAGAGGAGATTTCAATATGTGAAGAAACAATATATAGTTGAGATTTAAAACACTTGCATCTCACAAAACTATTTCTTTTAAGAATTACTATGAAAAAAAAAAAATTTTCCCAAGTAATTGCTCAAATCTCTCAAAAATGGTTCTCTTTCTTGTACTTATTGACAGTATTTATAATTATCTCAAAACATATAATATGTTTTTTTATCAAAATGCATTGAAAATGTGTTTAAAATGCATTTTATTGATATTCACAATTTTCCATCCCAGCCCTCATATATGTCATAGGAGAGATGACCTCATAGTTAGTGAAGTGAAGTGAAGTTCACACGATTAGGTAGCTCTCAAAATTGATCTTAATTGTTCACCAATTTCTTGCATGGGTGAACTTCTGTAGTTGTAGAACCTTGGTAAGAATATCTACCATATTCTCCTCGCTATCAATGTTCTTCAACAAGACGTTACTTTTAATAAAATCTTGAATATAGTGGTATTGCACATCAATATGTTTTGTTATCGTAAGATACAATGGGTTTGTAGCCAAGCAAATCGACTTTGATTGCCTCAAATACACTCATTTCATTGCCTTAAATAGTATTTGAGTAATTTACTAATGTATTGCAATTTTTTTTTTGGAAGGAGTTGAGCTATAAAGCCTGATGGATAAGTTTGAACTATTACCTTATTAAACATTAAATTTAAATGACTATAATCACTAATTTCTAGTGTCCAAATTTTTATAACTCTTAATGCTAGATTTGTATATTATGATTTTTTAAGATTATATGTATAAACATTTCTTTTTTGTATTGGGTACTATAATTTTTATAATATTAAACTGAATACAGATTATAAATTTTGTAATTATTTTTTGTACTCATTATAAACTAAGAATAAATATTTTAATAAAATATAAAAAATTAGTCATAAAATTTTATAGTTCACAAATAAAATTATGATTATTATGATATATTTTTGTTTGTTAAATCATGTTGATTTTACTAATATTTTAAATAATATCTAGATTTTTATTTAAGTTTTTATTTACTTCTTAACATATCTATTTTTTTCTTAGTCCCCCATCGCAATGCAGGTTTTATAAGCTTCGCAAATTGTGAGATTAAGAAAAACTTGACTGTTTTTTCAAAACTGGTCCGGTTTTACGGGTTGGTGGTTGAATTGTAAAACCTGCAGATTTTTTCGGATTTATTAAGCGGTTTTATTTCTATTTAAGAGAGAGAAATTAAACAAATAAAAGAATTATCATTTCTCTTATTTGAAGTTATATTGATTTTATATTATCATTTTCTTATTTCAATTATTATATTCTTATATTTTTATCATATTATTATTTTATCATTTAAATTTACAAAAGATAAGATAATCACTATTAAAAAGGATGAATATTAATTCTTGAGCGATCCGCTTAGAAATGCTATTATTTATTAAATGAGAATTGTTATTTAGACATACTAATGTGGTACCTAATAAAACTTATCTAATAAAATTTAAGATCATTTTATTAGTATTTTATTTTATTTACATTAAAATAATATAAATATTATTTTTTAAAGTTTATATTGAAATATGTCCAAATCTTATTGGATAGACTTTTATGAGTACTATATCAGCAGGTCTAAATATCATTCCTCTTATTAAATACAAAATTATGCACATATACCTATATTTGACTTTTTGGCATATTTATCAAGCACATCAAGAAAATGTATCGAATATCTTACTTATACATTTTCTGACATATTTACCCAATATCCAGTCATAAAAAGCGTATATTGGCAAGCATTTGAAGGAATAGATATAGAGAGAAGTTAGAATTATTATATAATACGAATATAAATCCCATTTTTCTCGATCTTATATTTACTCAACAAAATTATCAGATTACACCATATATCAAATAATAAAATTTTATATTCATTTTTGAGATAACAAATATTTTTATGCAAAAATTTTAGTGCAGTTGAATTGTATTTTGCATGGATAAATTGTAAACCTTATTAATTCCTATCAATTTTATTATTTATAAAGTTTATGCGGCTTTTGAAATGTACCCAGATCAATAGCTCATTTTAGAAGAAAAGCTCTAAGAACTAGAAAGTTCTGCTACTACTAACTGCTGATCACTACTTTCATTTCTTGTTAAAATTTGTAACTTTTTATTTTATTTTAATCATGATAATCAAAACTCTGTAATATTTTAAAATTATAAATAAAAGAGTTATGGTTGGTGTATATGTATTATTTCTCTTAAATCACTCAATATAATCATACAATTAGGGGATTACTCTCAATACTTGATTAACACTTGCTAACTTGGCATGAAGTTTAACAACCCTGATGTTACCTAGTTTTATATGTCTAAATCGGGTTAAAATCATCACTATTAGTCTCCAAATGACGTTTGGAGCAATCCCTAAAAATTTGGTGCAATTTGGAGCTCATTTAAAATTATCGAATATTTTAATACATTTAATTAATTAGAAAATTCAGAAATCAAATTAGCATTTGATCAAAAATATGGCTTTATTTTTGAGTTACTTACCCCAAAATTAGCTAGAGATGAATTTTTTAAATTTTTCGGAGCTCATTCAGTTATTTAAAATTGACTAATCAAAAAACTAATAATTATTAATTATTTAATCAAATAAATTGGGCTAACGACGTCCGTCCGCCGTTTGATCAAACGACGAGGCTAATCTTAGCCTTTCATTTACTCAACCGCCGAAGATCGGACGGCTGAGGATGCGTCCATACACGATCAGTGTCATCGCCCTCCCTCTGCCCCGCATGCAAACATGGCTCAGAGCTTGTACAACTGCGACTATCCTTCGCCTGCCATCTCCCAGACATTTAGGACTCGGATGCCCCTCCATTCAATTCCATTTCATTCTTTAGCTCATTGGCAATCACCCGAAAACTTAATTGGGAGTTGAGGCCATCTGTGGAAGGAATGGAGCATCTAGAGTCTTTGGCTACCATCAGTGATAGGTACACCAATTTCCCTGCATTTGAGTTCCGCATTCCTACCTTTCGTGATTTTGTTATTGTATTTCAAACGGCTAGGCGTCGATTAATATGGTCAATTTGGCCCTGTCAGGCGTGTAGGGCTCACCATGGCTCGGGCAGCTACAAACAGTCAGCAGTACTCGAGCCACAGGTAAGTATGAGTACCCATTTTCTGATCCAGATGGGTTGGGCCATCGAGAAGGTCCTATGGATAGGTATGGTTGCAAGGAATGGTTAGTCTCAGTCACAAGAGGTAGGGTTCACAGTGGGTGTCTTAAATCGGCCGCATAATAAACCATAGCTCTAAGATCTTTATTGTTTAATTGGTGTCGATAACAGCCATTATGTTTAGGGATTTTCATCCCATCGACTAGGCCTTCTCAGTAGTTTTATTTTGAGGTATGGTAGGTTAGAAAAAATCAACTGTGCTAGAGTATAATGATGCCCTAGCTCCTCGTCCGCGGTTCCCCCGCTGTGAAGAAGAACAATATCGGGGGTCAGCCCCGACCCATGCGGCACTGTCTCCAAGCCCACGTGCGCGATCTGTTCGCGTGCGCTCTAGCGACTGCTTGTGCGTGCATGATTAATTAGGTATTGATTAAATATTAAGTAATAAATTCAATTTAAATTAATGTAATAACTTTAAATATAAATCCAAATATATTAAAATTATATACCAAAATAATTAAAAAAAATATGTAGGACGGTAATATGAAGTTTAATTTCCATTTTGATGGCCAATTTCACTAATCACTTTCTAAATTTTATTAAGGCTTAGATTAGTTATTTGAAGTCCAAATTGGCCATATTACATTCATTATGTTGATTATGCTATATGGAAGCTATAACTACTGATTATATATCATTTGAACATCAATTAAAAAATATGAATTTTTGGCGCTTAAATAAATTATTATTTTAATCCAAATTTAGGATTTTCTCTATTTAGGCTTCTTAAACCCTATGATATCTTAGGAAAATTTAGATTATTTGATTTGGGTAAGAAAATAGTTAGATTGACCTAATCTTGACTTAGTACTAGTGAACTTAGAATTGAATCCTAATCCTTAAGAAAGAGAAGTTCATAATATGAGGAATATATATCTTATTATAGTGAACTAGTTATGATTGTAGTGAACAAATATTTGTGTAGTACTTGTGGCTATGAGAGAATCCTAAGGCCTTAGGGTGGAACCATCTTAGGAGGATTAGTGCGATGCTCAATTTAGTATAGTTAGTGATTAGTTCCCTCTATAACTTAGTAAGTAATCTATGTGATTAAGAGTGACCTATCTAGTGTAGTGTAGGCAACCATATTATAATAAATGTAAGACTTAGAACCATATAGGATGTTTAGTGATTAAGCTAAGACTAGGCTTAGTCTTAAGTGATACTGAGACTTAGAACCCGTAAGTATTAGCTAATAAAGTTAAGATCAAGATTTAGTATTGGTAGCACTAGGACTTGGAATCCTAAGATCAAAAGATGAGACTTGATTCTTAGATTAGTAAACCAACAATGGTTAAATCTAGATAACCTTATCCTAAGTAAGATCATCCCTCTAGTCTTACCAAGTTGAACTAGCCGATGACAAGGATTTTAAGTTAGAATTAGACTACCATTGAGCTAGGATAACTTGTTTAAGGGTAGTAAGTATAAGTTGAGGTTGAGGATTGTTAGAAGTTATGAATAGTGAACATTAAGTTAAGAATATTAGAGAACTATATAAGTTAGTACCTTAAGTAGTCAAAAATTGGCAACCCTTAAATCTAAGATGTAAGTTAATGGAACCATTAGCATATGTAAGTTAGGAATTTTAGCATCTTGTAGAGTAGAAGTAAATTAGATAGCTTAGGTAATTGTAGTACTAGCATTATTTTTAATGGCAATTTTGCAATTATATTTATAAACTATTTTGTAACTTAAATAAAACCTTAATTAAATTACTATTTTCAAATTCTTATATATATATAGATTAAATGTTTAAATTTCATGGGGAGATTTATATTTCTTCCCTAAGCAAGTGTTTATTAAAACTAGCAAAAAGTTGAAATAATTAATTATATAAATAAAAATATATTGTATGAATTCAAATATTTACACCAAAACTTAGCATCTCATATAGACTTAAGTTGGATGGGAAATATTTCAAAATACTCTTAAGACTATTGAAGGTAAGATGATTAGAGATACAATTTGTTCTAATGACACTATTATAAATAATTCAAAAAATGATTATGCATTGGTAATATCTTTTTCACCTCTTAAAAAAATATATTAATATCTGTTTAAGCAATAATATTATTATTAACTTTAGCATTAAATTTAGATATCTTAATTATATTGAAATTATGAATAAAAAATTTATCATAGAAAAATGATATAATTACACTCATATATATAATCATATTTATTATCAATAAAAATTTTTATTTATTATTTTAATTTTTTTTATACATTTGTTCAAATAAAAAATAAAATTTAGAAATTATATATTCATACAAAGAAAAATATTGTTTACATTAGAATATATACTAAAAAAATGAAAAAAAATTCCATCCAATAGAATTTGGAAATAAATTTAATATAAATTTTAAAAATAACATTTATATTATTTTAATATAAATAAATAAATACCAATGAAATATGTTCAAATTCTATTTGATAAAATTTTTTTAGTGCCATGGGTGCATTTCTCATTTTTTTAGTACATATTCTTATATAAACAGTATTTTTGTTTGTATGAATATAATATTCTCTAAAAAAAAAATATTGATGATCAATAAATTTTTATTTTTTATTTTTATATACAAACCTAAAAAAAAAATTATATTTAACTAATAATTTACTTAAATATTAAATTAATAAATCATATATATATATATATATATATATATATATATACATAATTTTAATAATACATTTATATTAAAATTGTTACATCATCCTTATTCATGAGTTATTTATACAAAGTCTAGCAAAATCATGAATGTGCTTGACCATATCTTTAATTTAAGAAAAATATTATGATTGCATAAAATATACATTAAAAATTATTGGGACTAATATATATTTTTTATTTTCTTAATTTTTATATATAGGCTCACAGGTCTAAATAACATCCTCGTCAATTAATAATCTACTTAAAAATTGATTTTATAGATTATCTATATATTTTAATATATATTAATATTTAAATATAGCCAAATTAAATATTTTTAATGAATTTATAATCATGAAAAATAAATCTGAATTAAGATAAATTTAAAACTATATTTAAAGACTTTAAATACAATAGGGCATTGAATGTAGACACGTGCGAAGGTGACGTGGATGGTAAAACGGATCTTTACTTCTATCTGTCACGTGAAACAGCTGGCATCTCCTAAATAAGACCATAATAATCAGCTGTCCGGAATTTGGTTTTTATATATTTTTATCCATTTATTTAAGCTTTTTTTTATTTAATTATTTTGATGTTTCTGTTTTTTAAATTTTATTTAGAGTGTTGTTACACTAGTATATATCAAAATATATAAATGATATATCAATTTCAAAAATTATAAAAAAACAAAATTTTTAATTGGTTCTAAATATTTTTTGGTGTATATTTTTGTTAATCATAATATTTTCCTTTTAATTATTTCGATTTCTTTTTTTCTGCAAGAAAATTTATTTAATGGCAATATTTTTAGTTTTATTGATGCTCTTATTTTTTAAATTTAATTAATTTTATTGGTATATTTTAATAATTTAATATTTATAATTTAAATTAGATTGCAAATTTTATTTGGATGTAAATATTTTTATTTAATTTCTATTTATTAAATATATATTATACTTTAAATTGTGCTTCAAATTTTTATTTATTCCCTTAAAATGAAATAAGAAAAAAACTTAATAGTCTTACAATATTCACATTTATTTAAAAGAAAGTAAATTATTTGATGAGTTCAGTCAACTTTTTTTTGTAATGTTATAAAACCTAAATTCACTATATATATATATATCTATATATATATATATCTATATATATATATATATATATATAGAGAGAGAGAGAAATACTATTTTTACTAAATTTTTGTTCCTATACTAATTGGTTGATTTTTAAATGAGATTAAAAATTAATAATTAAGATTTTAAATTTATTATTTCATATTAGAAACTTCAATTATAATTATCAAATAATATAATTAAAAAAAAAAGCAAAGTATGACCTAAATTTCAAAAGATCAGTTTTATTTCATTTAGACATTAATATATATCAAAATATATAAATAATATCTCAATATAATATTTAATTATATTATTAGTTGAATATATTTTATTATGATATATATATCAATTTTTTTTTAATTATAAATATTTTTTATCTATATTCTTGTGTGTAAAGATAACTTTTTTGAGAAATAATATTTATAAGATACTCAAAAAAATTTATCAAATAAAATTTTAGCATCATTTTAATACAAATTTATAAAATAATATTTATATTATTTTTATTTAAATAAATAAAAATTAATAAAATAATGTTAAAATCCTATTTTATAAATTTTTTTGAAAATGCTATTTATAATTGTTGACTTAGCACCAGCTCATTTATTATATTACTGATTTATATTTATTTATATTAAAATAATATAAATATTATTTTTAAAATTTGTATGAAATACTCATAAAAAATTTTATTTGATAATCCTTATTTTTTAAATTTATATTGAATATACCTAAAAAATTTTATTTGATAATTCTTTTTAAGTGCACAGCATTTCTTAATTTTTGTTGAGTGACTTGTAAGCAGATCTAAATATCATTTATATTTTTTACTAAAATATATGGGCCACGCGGCTTGAATATAATTCCTTTGGTCGCCCTCATAAGCTGTGCACTGCGCTCTATATATCAACGACGACGACAGAGCTCTCTCTGCAACGAAAAGGAATGGATATGGAAAGCTGTGAGGACTGGCTGGCCTTCTCTCTCTCCCGCCATCACGCCACCCTCCTTCAACCCTTCTCTTCTTCCCCACCACCAGGTCTCTCTCTTTCTCCCTCTCTCTCTCCCTTGCTCTCTCTCTCTCTCTCATTCACCATCTTTCTGATTGCAGAGGAGCCACCCAAGCTGGAGGACTTTCTGGGCGGGGCCATGCGAGGGGAGCAGACGCTTCAGATTGGCAGCGCCGGAGCGGACGGGCTTGATGACTCCGACCTCAACGCTCTGCCCGCCGCCTTTCTCTTCCCTTCTGCGCCGCCGCCGGAGGAGCTCTTGCCGGACTCCAGAAACACATTCACGCACCGGACCTCTATTTTCCGCGGCGTCACCAGGTAACACCCCAAATTAAGATATTCCATCAGCCATGACTGTTTTTTTAAGCTAAAAATTGCTTTTTATTTGAAAAATATAAATTTGAAATTCAAGGCACAGATGGACGGGAAGATATGAGGCTCACCTGTGGGACAATAGCTGCCGCCGGGAAGGGCAGAGCAGGAAGGGCAGGCAAGGTGGTACACTCACCCCACCTCTACAATGCGCCGCCAGCCTTTTTTTATTAAAATAAATAATATTCTTTAATATATATATTTAAAAATTTTTTTTTTTCTTGGCGCAGTTTATTTAGGTGAGCGGGCTCTTCCCAGCCGGCCTTCTGAATTCTGATGTTTTTTTATCGGAAAATAAAATAATTTGAAAATAATAAAAAATAGGGGGATACGATAAGGAGGAGAAGGCGGGAAGGGCGTATGACCTCGCCGCGCTCAAGTACTGGGGGCCCACCACGACCACGAATTTTCCGGTGGGTAATCTCACCGGGCCTGCTGTGTTTATTGCCTGCGGGGGGTGAGCGCAGTGGATTTATGTATGCGTTGGGCAGGTTTCGGAGTACGAGAACGAGCTGGCGGAGATGAGGGGCATGACGAGACAGGAATTCGTCGCTTCCCTGCGAAGGTGACGACATCCTCACGTTATCTCACTGCCATTCCCATGCATGCATGAGCTAGTCAATTTACTCTATTCATTTAAGAGAAATGATATTTAGATTCCCTCAATCTAAAAATACTATCTAATTAGATTTAGATATTATTTCATAACTATTTATTTATTTATTATTAAAATAATATAAATATTATTTTTAAAATTTGGATAGAAATGGTAACAAAATGAATTTTTTTTTGGATGATGTTAATGAGTCTAAATATCATTTTTATATAATACTATCATATTTTATATATAAACCTTACTAAAAAAATTTAACTAACATGATACTTAAACATTGAATTGAAATGTTATTATATATTATTATCTATATATTTTTGAAATATATTAATGTGTAAATTTAACCATACTCTTCTTTAAAACTATTATATATTTATTTTTCAAAGGCATTTTCTAATAACAAAATACTATTTTTCTATAGTTAAGTTTTAAATTAAATTTATATAATTTGTTTATTTATTTTTGGGTGAATGAAGGAAGAGCAGCGGCTTTTCAAGAGGAGCTTCTATATACAGAGGAGTCACAAGGTATCATCATGCTTTAAGATTGATAATAATTGATGAAAATGTCAAATAATATGATTTTTTTTCTTAAAAAATATGGATATTATTGGGGAAAATTAAATATTTATTCAATACCCATCCAATAAGATTTAAACACATTTTAATATAAATTTTAAAAATAATATTTATATTATTTTAATATAAATAAAATAGAATATTACTAAAATGATTTCAAATTCTAAAGTCTAAATAGATATTTTTGGAGGTATTTTTTTTTAATAATATATATTTTAATTGAGAAGGCACCACCAGCACGGGAGGTGGCAAGCAAGGATTGGAAGGGTCGCCGGAAACAAAGACCTTTATCTCGGCACCTTCAGTAAGTCTTCTCAAACCTTTTTATTTTTTTTTATTTTCATTGAATATTTGGAAGAATCTTCGGGAAGTGGCCATCTGGCACTTAGCACAAATGCCGCAGGCACGCAGGAGGAAGCGGCGGAGGCCTACGATATCGCAGCGATCAAGTTTCGGGGTCTGAACGCGGTGACGAACTTCGACATGAGCCGCTACAACGTGAGCAGCATCGCCAGCAGCGATCTCCCGATCGGCGGCACCGCCGGCCGCGCGTACAAGGCGGCGGCCGCGGCGGATCCCTCTCCGGCGGCCGTCGCGGACCGCCCCAATCAGGACTACTGGTCCCTCCTGGCGGTTCACCAATGCCAGTGCTATTACGGCGGCGGCGATCAGCTGATGATGTTGGGAGAGGGGGTTGGTTCCTCCGTTAACGCAGCAGCTCTTCCTCCTCCTCCGCAGTATTATTTTCAGGAGGGGGGAAGGCAGAATGCGTGCTCATATCAGACTGCCTTATTTGGGATTGAATGAATTAATGGAAGGAAAGATAGAAATGATTGAAAGGAATAATATTTTATTTTGGGAGGAGGGAAGGCAAAGAGAAGGTTGTTTGACAGTGATGTGAACTAACAATGCTAGCGTACGTGTGTGTGTACCTAAACACATGGGGTAACTTGCCTTTTGCAGCTGGCCATGCAAAACATTCATCCACTACTTTAGGATCATATCACATATATATGCATATGTGTTGTATGTATGCCCAAGATCTTTTTTTTTTTTTTTTTTTCTTGCAGGATTTTGTTGTTTTCTTTCTTTTTGTTGAACTGACATGATTCTATGTTAACGTGACTCTTCACTGGTATTACAATTTCTTTTTTTTTTTTTTTTTTTTTTTAAATATTTAAGATTTCTTTTTCCTTAAATTAAAAAAAAAAAATAATTAATCTAATAATTAGAAAAATATTAAGCTTACATATAAATATATATCAAAAATTATTCAAGATTATATATTAGATTGACATATTACTCTAATAATTATTATATATAATAATGTTGATTTTAAATTATAAATGTTTTCATTGCAATACTTAGTTATTAATAAAATAAGTAACATAATAATAATAAATTAATATATATTTTTTGGCTGTTATTACATTTTATTTTTAGTTAATTAATAATTATTAGTTGGTAAATAATACTTGCAAAAAACAATAGCAACAAGCTTTTTAATACAT
This sequence comes from Gastrodia elata, assembly GCA_016760335.1. Lineage (NCBI taxonomy): Eukaryota > Viridiplantae > Streptophyta > Magnoliopsida > Asparagales > Orchidaceae > Gastrodia > Gastrodia elata. Next base: position 3,458,334 of record CM028681.1, on the reverse strand, counting down.
GAATCATCTGTTCCGTCAGGCTCGGTCACACCATCAACATGGCAATGAACCGTAAATGCTTCAAGCGAAAGAAGGATGCTCGCTCGAACGTGTGCGTGCACGAGTACACACATATGCCCCGCACATCTATACTCAACGCCATAAATCACTGGCTGTGATGTGCAAAGTTTTGAAAAACTGACATGTCATCAAATCATCAGTAAGAAATGCAACATTCATAAGATGAGTGGAATATTTTTATATTTTGTGCATTTAGAGTCTTGACTCAAATTAAGTTCGAGTCTGACTCGAGTTCGAGATGAGTCCGGTCGACTCAAATCCACCCAGACATTCAGTTTTTTTTAAAAATAATGCTGATTGTTGTGGAATAAAATAAGGAAGCGGCCCATTCCTTTGGGTCCAGCAATGGCAAGAGGTCTTTCTTCCACGTGCCCCAAAACCAAATTGTTTCAGAAAAACGCTGCCGCAAGCTTCGAAGGCATAGGATGCTCTTCTGAGTCAAAAAGCCATTGTTTTAAGGAAATAAAGAATTCCTCTTGAGGACTCTCAAAGCATGTTACTCTGCAGGCCAACAGCTCTCACATGACTGCAATTTTAGCCAAAGCTTCGGGGGCTTAATTTATTCGTCTTTGACTGGTTGTACCCTCACTCCTATTATGATTAATATTTCTTTAACAAGCCTCGGGATCCTTCTGTATGCCCTTTAGTGTCCCCATCACAGACAGTGCTGAACTTTTGATTTGCAGGAAGAAGCTTTTCTTAAGTAAATTGTGTTGTGCCTCAGTCATTGAAATCTCACTATTTACTTTATAATGCTTAACTTCTTCAAAAAAGAAGCTTTTCTGATGAACTAGAATGGATCCTGTTGTCCATCAAAAATGGCGCCACAATTAAGTAGGGAGTCAATCTGGTCGACCAAGATCACACTCCTGATCAATCACGATGGGTACTGATGATGATTTTAGACAGAGAGGAACAAGAAGTTTACAATGTTCTATTTTTCTGCCGATTTATCTCACAACTTATTAGAGCTTGATCAGAATGGCTCGATTACAGCACAAATAAACATCCTCTTTATTGTGAATGCACCAATTTTTGCAAGGGAAACTCTAAAATAAGAGATTGATGGCAGGGTTTTGATGAGAAATGTCATGCAAAAGCTTGATCAGAATGGCTCTTTTAGTAAATTGCATTCTATCAGCTTCTATAGCTAGCAATCCCCCCCATAAACTAGTTTCAATAAGTTATTTCCAAAATGTGATCCAACTGTTTTTTAGCATATAAAAGTTGTGAACTCTTCTTGCTTATAACACATATTCGATCATTAAAACAAAATTCGTTAGTAAGATGTGAGCCAAATAAATTGTGGGAAAAAAACCCCCATAAGCTTTGGACGGCTGCGATGCACTTTTGAGCTTGCGATAGAATAAATTCAGGGCTGAAGCACTATTTTTCTGGCATTTTGTGCATAGTGTTTCCCATATATACTTTTATGGGAATATAACTCATTAAAATTTGTGCATTCATTAGCTGGTACTGAGAAAAAATACTTCAGTACCCTCACTCCCAACGATGCCCTGCACTTTTTATAGGCAATTAAACACATATAATGAATTTATCATGATTTTAACTAGTAAATCTCAATTAATATCAGTTTAACACTACTAATTATACAGGAGCACTGAGCGGAAACCAGCGGGAGTAAGGTAGCAGCTTCCAATCCTGGTTCTCTTCCTTTCTAGAACATATTCTTCAGTAAGTAGCTGTCGTGCTCTCATAACCAAGCTATCGAGAACTATGTAGTTTTGGATGGACCAATTATTTGAAGCTGCTATGTCATGCAATGACAACAAATATATACATATTCTAAACGTATATATATATATATATATATATATATATATATATATATATATATATATATACATAAGACAGCATATCACATGTAACAAGTTGCTTTTTAAAAGTGCAGTCATGGGCTGATTATAAGGGAATTGTTTGTCAATATGATATCAAACTGCAAAATAACAAGTGTTCAAAGTACCTCTACCATACATAGAGGTCCCACTTACAGCTGAGAAGCTCCAATAAAAGGTTCTACAGCTCATGAAAGAAGTGCTCAATTTCCAACACTAGACTCCTAAAAAGTACTTTTTTCGTATAAGAACATTACTACCTACTCTATTAAAATGACTAGCAGAAATACTATATATATATTGATGCTTGATAGCACTACAAAATCAAGGGTTTGAAGTTCATCAAGAAAGCCTGAGGAGGCTTCATGCTAGTATTCGTAATCCTAATTTGACTAAATGTACCTTCTCAGACCCGTTTGCGACCTGAACCTGTTTATAACCTTGTAAGCCGAATTCTATGCATGGAACACATTATGAAATGTATTGTTTTTACAACCTCTTTGATTATTATCACATGTTTCATAACATATGAAGGCTTTAAAGAAAATGATTAAAAAGTGAAAGGAAATGCATTGCTTTCTTACTTTGATGTCTCTCAGGTCATAGTTTGACAGCTTCATGTGAGCTTCCCACATTGTCCTCTCTTTCTTCTCATAAAATGTGGACTAAAGTAGAAACAGTACTAAGACAAAAGAAAAAGCATCTTGTATATTTTACTTGGATCATGGGGACCAATGATAGAGCCAGTGATTCTGAGGGGTGGTTCGAGACATTCAACACTTGCAAAAAGAAAATAACAATAATATCACATCAATAAATATTATAGAATTAAGCATCAGCCACCTTAAATTTGGGTAAATCCTTCTGATTTTCTGATAGGTGGGAGGTGGGGCCTCTTGCTTAATTTGAGGGGAAGCCAATCTTGTTTGATGTATGAACAATGGTGCATTTATTATGAACAATGGTACGCCACTTGCTTTCTTTATTGCTGCCTGTAATCCAGAACAGAACAAAAAAGAAGTGAATCATGGAGGACTGAATTTTCTCTTGACTGCACCTTCTCTTATAGTCCCATCTCTATCTCTCAAATGAAAAAGGTTGCTTTAATGAACACCTTAGCTTGAATTTGCAACTTCTTCCAATCAGCAGTGCAAGTTAACCAGATTCCCAAGATTAGATAACAGGAACCAAGCACTAAGCTGATGTTAATGATTCCAACTAATCTCTAGCCTCACAACAATCATTCTGATTGAAAGCATTTCTTGAGGCTTTCATATAATTAACTCACAGGATTTTGCCATAGATGAAGAGCTTCATCTGATAAGCAATGCACTATGTATTGTCGAATACCCTAACCACACACTCACAATGGATAATCGTGCTTGGATTTAAGTGCTACATCATTGCAAGACTTCTTCAAAAGCAAAGCGAGGCGTGCTCCAAACAACGCTAGCGTACGAAACTTTAAAATTAAGTATTTAATACATGCAATATTCCATATGTAAATTCCAAAATATTTAACTCATAAGAAAACATGTGCTTACGTTTTCACAAGCTCCCAAAAGTCTGTTCTAAAAGATGAAGTGCATAACTAAAAAAAGTAAGAGTCTGTTTAAATACATATATATTGACTAAACTAATCAAAGTTTTCTTGTTATAATAGAAAACAAGACAAGTTGGTACAAAATATCCTATATTAAAAATATCATCTCTTTTTTAAAGAGGTTACTATAAGAATAATTATAAATTACAAGCTAGGAGGAGCTAAACTAGATACATATGTTGGAAATTAAGCCCATTTCGTCCCTTCCTCTCCATATTTAGCATCCTCTTCTTACTTCCCTAAATTAGTACAACATTTATTATAATTGATTTAGGAGTAATTCTAGCAAAGTAGTATATTCACTTTCCATGTAAGAAAAATTCCATCCAGGAATAGTGCACCATTTCGAAATTATCTCACATATGTAAGCTATTTATTTATGCTTTCTTTTATTTAAAGGTAGAATAATAAAATGAATTAAGTCTGTTTCTTCATATTTTAGTCTTCAAATATTTTCATAGTATCAGAGTATGTTTAATCATATCTCATTGTCTTCATCTTTAGTATGTTTTTTTTTCTCCTACTCAATTCATTCTTCTAGTTTATTCCTAAATACGATCCATCCTTTGGAATGGCTACCAACTCATCCTCCTCTACTTCTGATATCATCATCTCATCGTCTTCATCCTCTCATCAGATGAAAACCTCTCATCTTCCAATCACAACCCATAAACTGAATGGGCAAAATTATTTGCAATGGTCTCAATCCATATTAATGTTCATACGGGGAAAGAAGAAAGATGACTACATCACCGGAGCTTCGGCAGCACTAGAAAACACAACATCAACCTACAAAAAGTGGATAGCATAAAATAATATGGTCATGTCCTGGCTATTCAACTCCATGACTACTGACATTGGCGAAAATTTTATGTCATTTGATACTGCCAAAAAATCTGGGATAGGGCAAAAGAAACTTTATTAGACAAAGAAAACACATCTGAAATCATCCAAATTGAAGGCATCCTCCACGATTTGCGTCAAGGAAACCTTACGGTAACTAAATATTTCAATACTCTTACTCATCTATGGCATTAACTTGATACAGTTTGAGGTTCATAATTGGAATTGCGTTACTGATAGTTTGTTGTATAAGAAGATTGTCGAAGGAAAATGTGTGTTTAAATTTTTGTTAGGCTTGAACAAAAATCTTGATGAAATTAGAGGAAAAATCATGGGAGTAAAACCTCTACCTAACCTTAGAGAGGCATTATCTGAAGTTCATCGCGAAGAAAGTCAAAAAAATCTCATGATGGGATCCCATTAGCAACTGAATATGGCAGAAAGCTCGGGTTTTAAGACTCAATTTGCTCCTTTTGACAATCGTCAAAAAATTAAAGGAGGTAGACCTTGGTATGATCATTGCAGAAAGCCGGGGCACTCAAAAGAAACTTGTTGGAAGATTCATGGAAAGCCAGTAAATTGGAAGCAATGTCAACCACTTGAGAAAGAAGAACGAGAAATCATGCGGCTACCGATGACCAATTGCCACAACCTAAAACTAGCCCTTTTAATAAGGAGCAAATGGAGATGCTTCAGAAACTAATATCTCCTCTTCTGTCAGTACAGTCACAAACTGGCTCTTCTTCCAACCAGGCCATTGGTTTCGGAAAATTGGCTCATAAAGGTAATTTTTTGAGTGACTTCACTCTTGGTAGGAAACGTAAAAAACATTGGATCGTGGACTCAGGAGCATCTGATCATATGACAGGAGATGCAACAATTTTTGATACATATAGCTCATGTCAAAATAATTTAACAGTCCGAATAGCAGATGGCTCACTATCAAAGATTGCTGGTATATGTTCAGTTGTGTGATGAATTCATAATTTATATCCTAAATAAAAAAAAATCTCATTCATTTCCTGTGGCGGCCGCCCCTTAATCAAATAAATGTTAAGAGGTGGTCGTCACTAGTACCACGGACATTCCACTAATAATATATCCGGGATACTAATCAAGAGCTTGAGCAAGACTTAATAGAAACATACATATAGTATAGCAATACAAAGAATGAAAAGAAACATTCAGACACAGTCCACATTAATTCATTCACATACAATACATTTAATGCTGAATAGTAAGAATAAGAAAATATAATTATTACAATTTTACTAAATGCAAGCCAAGGAGATGGAAGCATGTCTCCTTCAGAGAGCTGCACTTTACTTTAACCTGCTAGCAGCTAAATCCTCAAGCGATGGATCTGACCTATACTCCTGATCTGCCATATGTACATATATGACAGGGCACAGCCAAAAAAAGAAAATCTGGTTAGACTTTAATAAGTCTAAGTACAATTTAAGCTAAATGTTTTACATGTGTTATTAATGTCACCATTTTAACTTAAACACAACAAAAAGTAACTAAGCAGTAGGAGTAGTAATGTGATGACCCACTTAAGTAGTAATAAGTGAAACTCTTAAACATCGAGGCGCCTTTTCAGATAACGGTGGAGTTCCTGATAAGAACTCCAAAATTAAGCGTGCTCAAGTGGGAGCACTCCCAGGATGGGTGACCTGCTGGGAAGTTATCTTCTGAGGGCAAAACCGTGAGGCCTTTCTGGCCAAAGAGAATAATACCTTGGTGCTTAAGAGTTTGGGTTGTTACAAATGGTATCAGAGCAAATCATAGGGTGTCAGATAGGAGCTAAGTGCCATACAGGCAAAAGTACCACTTCATGTGAGCAGCCTCTTGAACCAATGATGGTTAAGGTGCTACATGGTTGTCGGTACCTCTTGTGCCTGTAGGGGTCACCTCTAGTCCTATCTACCCAATGGATAGTTCTTGGATCTGTGTGTGGATACTGACGAGGACGTCAGTTACTTAAGTTGGGGAGATTGTGATGACCCACTTAAGTAGTAATAAGTGAAATTCTTAAATATTGAGGCGCCTTTTCAGATAACGGTGGAGTTCTTGATAAAAATTCCAAAGTTAAGCATGTTCAGGTGGGAGCACTCCCAGGATGGGTGACCTGTTGGGAAGTTATCTTCTGAGAAAAAAATCGTGAGGCCTTTATGGCCAAAGCGGACAATACCTTGGTGCTTAAGAGTTTGGGCTGTTACAAATGGTATCAGAGCAAACCATTTGGTGTCAGATAGGAGCTAAGTGCCATATAGGGCAAAAGTACCACTTCATGTGAGCAGCTTCTTGAACCAATAATGGTTAAGGTGCTACATGGTTGTGGGTACCTCTTGTGCCTGTAGGGGTCACCTCTAGTCCTATCTACCCAATGGATAATTCTTGGATCTGTGTGTGGATACTGACGAGGACGTCAGTTACTTAAGTTGGGGAGATTGTGATGACCCACTTAAGTAGTAATAAGTGAAACTCTTAAATATTGAGGCACCTTTTCAGATAACGGTGGAGTTCTTGATAAGAATTCCAAAGTTAAGCGTGTTCAGGTGGGAGCACTCCCAAGATGGGTGACATGTTGGGAAGTTATCTTCTGAGGGAAAAATCGTGAGGCCTTTATGACCAAAGCGGACAATACCTTGGTGCTTAAGAGTTTGGGCTGTTACAAATAGTATCAGATAGGAGCTAAGTGACATATAGGGCAAAAGTACCACTTCATGTGAGCAGCTTCTTGAACCAATAATGGTTAAGGTGCTACATGGTTGTGGGTACCTCTTGTGCCTGTAGGGGTCACCTCTAGTCCTATCTACCCAATGGATAGTTCTTGGATCTGTGTGTGGATACTGACGAGGACGTCAGTTACTTAAGTTGGGGAGATTGTGATGACCCACTTAAGTAGTAATAAGTGAAACTCTTAAATATTGAGGTGCCTTTTCAGATAACGGTGGAGTTCTTGATAAGAATTCCAAAGTTAAGCATGTTCAGGTGGGAGCACTCCCAGGATGGGTGACCTGTTGGGAAGTTATCTTCTGAGAAAAAAATCGTGAGGCTTTTATGGCCAAAGCAGACAATACCTTGGTGCTTAAGAGTTTGGGCTGTTACAAATGGTATCAGAGCAAACCATTTGGTGTCAGATAGGAGCTAAGTGCCATATAGGGCAAAAGTACCACTTCATGTGAGCAGCTTCTTGAACCAATAATGGTTAAGGTGCTACATGGTTGTGGGTACCTCTTGTGCCTGTAGGGGTCACCTCTAGTCCTATCTACCCAATGGATAGTTCTTGGATCTGTGTGTGGATACTGATGAGGACGTCAGTTACTTAAGTTGGGGAGATTGTGATGACCCACTTAAGTAGTAATAAGTGAAACTCTTAAATATCGAGGCACCTTTTCAGATAACGGTGGAGTTCTTGATAAGAATTCCAAAGTTAAGCGTGTTCAGGTGGGAGCACTCCCAAGATGGGTGACATGTTGGGAAGTTATCTTCTGAGGGAAAAATCGTGAGGCCTTTATGACCAAAGCGGACAATACCTTGGTGCTTAAGAGTTTGGGCTGTTACAAATAGTATCAGATAGGAGCTAAGTGACATATAGGGCAAAAGTACCACTTCATGTGAGCAGCTTCTTGAACCAATAATAGTTAAGGTGCTACATGGTTGTGGGTACCTCTTGTGCATGTAGGGGTCACCTCTAGTCCTATCTACCCAATGGATAGTTCTTGGATCTGTGTGTGGATACTGACGAGGACATCAGTTACTTAAGTTGGGGAGATTGTGATGACCCACTTAAGTAGTAATAAGTGAAACTCTTAAATATCGATGCACCTTTTCAGATAACGGTGGAGTTCTTGATAAGAATTCCAAAGTTAAGCATGTTCAGGTGGGAGCACTCCCAAGATGGGTGACCTGTTGGGAAGTTATCTTTTGAGGGAAAAATCGTGAGGCCTTTATGACCAAAGCGGACAATACCTTGATGCTTAAGAGTTTGGGCTGTTACAAATGGTATCAGATAGGAGCTAAGTGACATATAGGGCAAAAGTACCACTTCATGTGAGCAGCCTCTTGAACTGTGGCGACCGGGGATCGAAGTTCGAGAGTCTTTAAAGAACAATTCATCTCAAATGAAAATATGACATTTTTATAATTCAAAAAGAACATAATAAAATAAAATAATAAAATCCATAGTCCTTTTATACATAGAGCCAAAACATATATGAAAAGTTACAACAGCTTGAATTTTTTCAAAATAAGAAATAAAATATCTACATTCTTCTTGCTTCTTTAAATTCTTCTTCTTTTAATTTGGCAGATCTTCTAAGTTCTTTAATTATCAAAACCTGAAAAATTCAGTTTACCAGTCAGGTAGGAGTACGCAAATTGTTCTTATAAGAATAAATCTAGCATCCTATAATAGGTATGTATCACATATGAAAATGACTGAAAATAAAACTGCAAGTAAAGTAAGCAATTTCCAAATGCAATTTCTGCCCTGCAAAATAGCTGTGAAAATCAACATATATGAAATAAATTTTATCAAAAGCATTTGTAACAATAAGTCGAGTTCGGAGACCCCTAAGCCCAAATGGGTAAACCCATAGGCATAAATCTGTAGGAAGCTTATCTCGCCACCCGTCGGTAGCTTACTCAAATTAGGAACTGATGGTGTGTCTTTCCTCTGGATTTGCCTACTTCCTACAAGAGGCTAAATCCCTCCATATAACTCCCAGGGGCTTGCTAGCTAGCCCAATCTGTACAGATTCTCAGTGATGCGTTCCACCCTCCAAAGATAAACACCACAAAATATAATTTCTTTTTGTTACATGCTTTTTGATATAATTCTTTTGCAGATTAAAATGCGGTAAGCAGTGCAAATAATACTCAAATGGAAAACGGCTCAAATAAGAATACTGAAATAAAACTTATAAGTAAATTTGCGTACCTGATTTGTTTTGATAAAATCAACCAAATTTAATTTCTTTGATCTGCCAAAATAATGAAATTTATCAATTTAATGTTTTTATCATGATTTGCAATATTATGTTTATTTTGATTTATTTGAATTTATTTTTATTAAGTTATTTATGCCTTATAAGATCAAATTGGGAATTTGACCTTATAAGGGCATTTTAGTAATTTTACCCTTAATAAAATATAAAATTTATGTTAGTTTATTGTAGATTATGTTTTAAAGTTTTCATAGAACTTGGAATTATACAATTCTGATATGATTTGATTAAGTTATAGCTATTTTAATTTCTTAGGGTTAATAATTATGGTTAAATATGATTAGTGAGTGATTAGTGAATTTAGTCATAAAATTATCAATTTAATTATATATTTAGGTTCTAATTTACTTTATAAGTTATTTAAAACTGAAATCATTTAATTTAGATTATTATTTTTGTTAATATTCACTAATTAAGTTTTTAGAGTAATTAGTGTTAATTAGAAGATCTAACTGTTAAATCATAAATATTTTTGCAGTTTACTGAAATTTAGGTTCTTCTGATCTAAATGGATATTTGGATTACCTAATTTGGAGTTAAGATAACCAACTTATGGTCATTTGAAGTTCTAGGTCAAATTAGGTTAATTAAAGTTAGGTCCTAAATGTCATTAGTTAAATACTAATCCAAACAGTAAATTTTATACTACTAGAATATTCCTTAGGGTTTTGTGAGTATCTTAAGTCCCATATTTAATATGTTTGGATTAATGAACACAAAATTGTGATTAAATGAAGATTTGTAACATAATTTGAATTATTTAATACCTCTAAATGTCACTTTATAAAATACAAGTCCAAATAGAGATTTGATAGTCTCAGATTATTTCTTAATTTTTGCTGATCAATTTAATATATTTATTTATATGATTTGGACTCATATTTATTAAGTAGTATGTATTTAAAGTTTAGCATTTAATTGTTATTTCAATTGAATTCATTAATATCATTAATCATCTGCATAATTAATTACACTTATTTATTATATTCATTTAATATTAATCTAGACTTCTGTTCTATTTTATTTAGATATCTAATGTATGTATATTTATAGTATACCTATATATTATAAGTTGTTTAATGTATAGGTTATATATTTGTATAAGTCCTTAATTAAATTAATACATATGTATTATACAATTATAATACTTAAATGCATTTTAATTATATAAATTTTATTTATAATTACTTTGCAGGCGGGTCCCACCACCAACAATCTGTTGGCTGATTGAAGATTGAAACGGGTGTGGGGTCCACTCATCGATCCCCTCGACGACACGTCAGCACCGGGATCGAACGCATGCCTTCGTCCCGCTAGCTTCGGCACGCAGAGAAAATTAGGGCTAGGGATTTGAGGGGGGTGCCGGCAATGGAAGGACTCAACTCATACGCCAAAATGAAGAGGGTTCAGAATCCTATTTATAGACATGCGGATCACGAATGAGGGTAATCTAAACTGAAAGCAAATCGATGCCCTAGATGTGCACGGCGGATGAAATATGGAAGGTGCCAATAGGATTTTTCGAACACAGAATAAATGGGGCTAATATAAAATAACTATAATTGCATACTGTTAATCACTTGAATGAAGTAAAATTAAATAAATAACGAAGTAAGAAGTGAATGTAGAAGTGAGATACCTTGTTTGGTAGATGAAGAAAATCTAAGGATTGCTCGGGTAAAGCTCCAACTGCTAAATCGACTTCAGCGAAGACAGGATGCGAAAAATGAGATTAAAGGTTCGGCGCATGGATAAAGGAGGATCCTAAGGCGGTGGATGAGGAGCCACTCGGCGACGACTGCGAACGCCACGCGCCTGCTCTGCGACACGCGTATCGCGATTTCGAATCGATGGAGGAGACGGTCCAATGACCGTTCGATCAGATCTACCAATCCGATCGAATGGCTCTCTGGAGCTGGATGCCCATGTGACGGCGTCAAAAATTTAATGGACGGCGCTTAATAATGCTATTAATTGCTTAATATTAATTTATTACTTAAATATTATTAACCTACTTTATTAATTAAAATTAGTCGATTAAACGCGTACTAAAACTTCTCAGTAAATCACTCTTAGCTAAATGAAGGGTAAGGAATGCAACGACGGGATCAGATTTTTGTTTCGACGAGTATTTTATTACTCAAATTTTTAGGTATTTAAAATAATATTAAAATATTCGTTGAAAATTCAACGATTCCCAAATGCATCCAAAACATCACCCTTAGCTAATTTTGGGGTGATGAACGTAATGACAAAATTAGATTTTCAATATGAGGTCAAAGTTATTTAAATATTAATAAACAATTTGAAATGAAATTTTGGTATTTTACATGAACCAATAATGGTTAAGGTGTTACATGGTTGTGGGTACCTCTTGTGCCTGTAGGGGTCACCTCTAGTCCTATCTACCCAATGGATGGTTCTTGGATCTGTGTGTGGATACTGACGAGGACGTCAGTTACTTAAGTTGGGGAGATTGTGATGACCCACTTAAGTAGTAATAAGTGAAACTCTTAAACATTGAGGCGCCTTTTCAGATAACGGTGGGGTTCCTGATAAGAACTCCAAAGTTAAGCGTGCTCAGGTGGGAGCACTCCCAGGATGGGTGATCTGCTGGGAAGTTATCTTCTGAGGGCAAAACCGTGAGGCCTTTATGGCCAAAGCGGACAATACCTTGGTGCTTAAGAGTTTAGGCTGTTACAAGTAAGCGTAACAAGAAACAGGGATAGTTATAAATATAATATCTATAATTAAATAATAAATGAGGTAAAAATATACCCCAACAACTAAGCAAGGAATAGGCATATACATATAAATAGTGCAGTAAGTAAGAGTACTGAAAGTAAAATCTAATCCTACACATACTGGTGATCAAATGAAATATGCAAATCACAATAATGAATATCAACAGTGATACATATAAATAACAACAAAATCTAACATCTTACTATATATATAAACTATACAAGTAAATAGCTGACTGAATAAATAATGCCAAAATATAGCTAAATACTATCACTGCACATCAAACTCTGTATACTGACTACCATATCAGAAACTTGGCTAAACTGGCCCATATATATATATACATCTCAATCTGTAAACATACTGAACATACTGCATGACTGAAGAGGCAGACAATACTTATGCAACATTTTTTTTTTAGTTATTTTACTTTTGTTTCTATGGACAACTGTTAGAAATAATCGAGGAGTCAAGCACGTTTGCAAGACTATACGGGTCCCAAGCCTAACACACTCTCCCCAATGAGAATGTTAGACATCATGATCTCACCTTACCCCTGTCCATCGGGGCAAATGTGCACCATAATCACCATAAACCAGACCCAAAGGCAACTGTTATCCTAATATCCTAAGTTTTCATTTTCATGCACAAAATCATCTTATATAAAATGTCAAAGGAAGTAAGCTCAAATATACAAGAAATGCGTAGCACAAAGTATCAAAATAAGCAAGGGACTCTACTAATATGGTGATACCATTTGTTTTCTAATTTGCCCATTCTAACTATTCTAAGTTATACAACTTAGAAGCACGACCTTATGAGTTGAAAATAATCAGAACTGATCATGTTCCAATTTAGTTCAATCAAAATTGACTATAAGTTAAATAATAAATCATCACGTCCTAATTGATGAATTGAGACTTTCTAAGCTAAGATTTGATCCAGATCTACTAAGCTAAGGATTATAAATTAAACACCACAAACTTGGGTTTAATCACATGATCCAAGGGTAAGCTTAAGATCTATGGTTCAATCTAGAAGTGAACTGATGTTTAAGGCATATTCTATTAAGTAAAAATCAAGCTTAATAGAATGGATCTCTATCCTTAATCTAAAATTGAAAGATAAGATAATCGAAATAAAACTATGAAAAATCTAGAAACTAATAAAACCAAGGTTTCATTCATTGAATAAATCACTTATTCAATGAATGAGGTCTAACTTAGTGTCTAATCCTAATATTAAGGAAAGAGCCTAAGGTGAAGTGAAGTTCCTAAGGAAGCACCTTAGTTTGACTTTAGGTTCTAATCCATGTCCGTATAATTTACAGTTTTCAACTAAGTTAATGATTACAACTTAGTTATCAAGAGCTCATTTACCCTAATATCATGGTTTTCAAATAACAAACAATTCCTAATGATGCTAAGGTCTATGCAAGTGGTGTACGCACTATACATAGAGCTGAAGAAAATAATATAATTAAAAGAAAACAGAACTTCAATAAAGTTCTAAGTATGAAACGTACCTTTAAAACGATCCAAACCTGAAGCTTGACGATTGATTGGAATGAGACGACAATCGCAACACCTAAAATAATTGGGCAAGGAACATCTATATCATATCTTTTGATTAATTTGCTAGATCCTAGACTAATGTGGATTCTATCTAATTCATTCACTAATACATATGATAGAATAATAATTACATCATACTAGAGAGAGATCTACATAATTGAATACAATATTTTAATTACAATCGATTCTTTGTAGATAGATGAAATTATAAGAACATAATCTCTAAGAATGAACTCAAGAGGATCATTTAATCAACAACAATCAATATCTTTAAGATTCTAAATTTTGTATAAAGTATTCTAATAATAAAGGAATTGATTGCAAAGGTTTATCATGCAAGTATTATTACAGAAAATCATAATATTGAGATTATATGAACATGAAATCTATTAATGATGATTGGAAATAATCTAATTTAGAGGATCATGTGAAATTCATATTATTCAGTTTATCTCTATAGCAACTCTACAATTGATAAAGATCCATTAAAGACAATTACTAAACATTTTCAAATCATCAAAATATAATTTATAATTATTTAAGGAAGTATGATCATTTATCTAAGGATTCCACTTTATTTTTAATCATTTAAGAGTAATATATTATTAGGATTCTTATGAAAGGATTATGTTTATGAGCTTTCTTTCATGTGTATAAAATATAATGTTTTATTACTATCTTTTATAAAATTTCTAATGTACTTTATGAAGTATAAATGATGACATAAACAAGCTAATTGCAAACAAAACATGATTGATTAATAAGGTTACTTAATTATGTATAGATCTATCTACTTTACATGCAAGATCTAAACTATGCTAACATTTACATATGCATAATAATGTGATGAACCCTAATACAATTACCTCATTCAACTTAACTTAACATAAAAGACAATACAATTAAATTCATTAAAGAGGGTGAGGAGTTACCCATCCAACAATTGAACTATTGTTGGCAAAAAAATGAAGATAGCTCGCTATTTTTCTGGCCATCAATAGAGGAATGGCTGCTGTCCATGCTCAGCCAAGAAGGAGGAGAAAGGGCTGCTCCCAATTTCGGCCAAGAAGGAGGAGGAGGTGCTTGGTGGCTCGGCCATGGAGGAAGAAGGGGAGGTCTTGGTCGGCCAAGGAGGAAGAAGGGGAGGGCTTGGTCAGCCAAGGAGGAAGGGAGGGCTGCTTGGTCGGCCAAGGAGTGGAGAAGAAGAAATTTGGCCTTGGAGAAGGAGATGGGGTCGGCCATGGAGAAAGAAGAGGGAGGGGTCGGCCATGGAGAAGGAGAGGGGAGGGCTTGGTGGCTTGGCCATGGAGGAAGGAGGGAAGAAAAATTGGCCAAGGAGGAAAGGAGGGGCTGTTTGGGTGGCAAAGGAGAAGGATTTTTGGGTTGGGGGCTGCTAGGTTAGGGTTAGGCTACTTAAGAGGGAAAAAGGGAACTCTAATCGCAGCCATTAGATCAAAATCCAACGGCTGAAACTTCACAAGCCTTGATCTAAGTCAATTGAACTCTAAAAATTACAAACTTAGTATTGAAACGACCGCCTCGACTGAGACAAACGCAAGTGTCTAAAAATTATTGAATTTGGAAGATTATTTTATTTTATATTAATTTTTAAGTAAAAAACTTTAAAAATTCACTACGATTAATCCGGAGACCGAAAAATTACGAAACTTAAAATATAGATTCCTCTTATAATGCTTAATTCAAATATATAAAAATTTCTGAAATCTAACTTTTATTTTGTCTTTTATCGACTCCGGAAGTTTAAACTTCCTGAATTTATTTAGGACGATCCGGAATCAGATTGCGCTCAAATTTTGGCAAGAGGATCCCCTTAATATGTTTTATTTGAGGATATTTTTATTTAATTTTTATTTGACTAAAATCAGGATCTTATATTTTCTCTTAATCTGATTAGGTTTAGGCCTAATCGGCTCGGTAACAACGTCGGGTTGTTACATTTCCTTTTTAGAAATAACCCCCTCGATCAATTTTTGTTTATTTTCAGGTAAAAAGTGAGCACAACAATTTCTGGGAAATTCTGGAGTGTTTTTGTATTTTTTGGAAGAAAATCGCTACGGCGCGCTATAGCGCGCCAGAGCTACTTGCATACATAAAACACTTATCAAGGGCATTGCTGAATTCTGGAGCGATTTTGCTATGGCACGCCACAGCGCGCCATAGTGCGCTGCAGTGAAAAGTTATCGTAACTCAATCGCTACAGCTGCAGCAGATGATTTTACAAAACTCGATCGCTACAGCGCGCTACAGTGGGAGAGTTTTTGAAACTTGATCGCTACAGCGCACTGCAGCGGGAGAGATTTCGTAACTCAATCGCTACAACGCATTACAGCGAATGAGTTTACGCAACTCGATCGCTACAACGCGCTACAGCAGGAGAATTTCGAAACTCGGTCCCTACAGCGCATTGCAGTGGGAGAGTTTTTATAACTCAATCACTATAGCGTGCTGCAGTGGATGAGTTTACAAAACTTGATCGCTACAGCGCGCTGCTGTAAAATACTAGAAATTCTTTTCAAATTTGTTTATTAATATTTAAATAAATTAGATCTCAGATTAAAAATTTGACTTCGCCATTGCGTTCACCACCCCCAAATTAGCTAGGGGTGAAGTTTTGTATGCATTTGGAAGACGTAAATTTTTGACGAATATTTTAATATTATTTTAAATACCTAAAAATTCGAATAAATAAATACTCGTCGAATCAAAAATCTGATTGCGCCGTTGCGTTCCTCACCCCTCAATTAGCGTTCCTCACCCCTCAATAAGCTAGGGATGAATATTTCAGTGATTTTTGAAAATCATTTAAAAATAAAATAAAAATTTGAAATCACTTAATTAAACAAACATATATATATATATATATATATATATATATATATATATATATATATATATATATATATACAAATATATATTCTACCTTATCGCATCGGCTGCCCTAAATCCCTATCTCCTTCACGCGATCGACACCTTCCCACGCCTCCTCCCATACGCACGAAGGACTCCAGCTGTCCATATTTGGCGATAAGCACTGCTCCATCCTTATCCTTCGGTAACTACTCATCATTTCGGGAGTGACATTAAAAGGAGGAGCGGTGCGTGCGAAGGAAGGGGACAGCGAACCCTAGCCGAGCCTCTCCATCTGGTCGAACCCTTCCACTCGCCAAGCGCTTTCACTCGCCGACACCTCCCTCTCCATCTCGTCGAGAGCCTCTTCTAGCCGCATATTAAGGATCAAGGTACTCCACCTAATTCACCTATTAAGTTTAGATTTCATAAAATTGACTTGATGAATTAATAAGGATCATAGTTAATCTTGTAATAGATATTTTAATAATTTGTCAACTATAATAAAATGGATGTTTCTTTTTAGTTGATTGTTATTTTTCTTGTGTAATTTTAGTTGAAGTTTATTATTATTGAATGCCTCAATTTGATCTTGACTTGATCTAAGCATGGCATGTTATCTCCGTTTTAATCAAACACGATTCAATGATGATATCTGTTACAATGACTGTATATATTTTAACTTTTCTGATAACTTAAACCAGCAACTAGCATAAGTATTAAATTTTCAATGGGATTTGAATTGCTGAAATTGCTGCAAACCTAATCCTTATTGTTTCACTTTTATTAAATGATTATTCTGTGGTCTCATATTTTAAGTATGTAAATGAAATTTGAGATGAAGTTATATGTCATTCATGAGAGAAGTATGATGTCGTCTTGCTAACATAAAAGTATGAGTTCACTAGTTTGAGATGTTTAAGATAATGGAAATTAAATTCATGCAGCTTCCTTATTAAATTGTGAAGTTAGATATATGACTTAAATATGAATAATTAATGCTTACAATACTTACGAGGACATGCTATTACGAGAATAGCTTACTTGTATTACATTCAAGTAACATATTTAACGCTCAGATTTTGGTACTTACAAAATTTCCACCATATAATATCTTGTCCTTTTGTTGTGATCAGTTTTTTTGATAAGAATGTATGCTTATTTTGAAAACGGAGGCTAGATTATTAAGCTTTTAATCTAATTACAGCTTCTAAGCAAATCAAAGGAGCCTCTATAAGTATGGCGTGTCATTTTCATTTTTTTAATACTGTTCCAATTGATTCTAGATGCTAATTCAATGAAAAGATAACAAGTTTTTGTAATACCATCTCATGTGGTAGCTAATAAAATGTACATATGGTATGATATAACGATCTATTTTTATAATTATCAGGTTTTGTAATGTCTTCTAGATATTACTCTCATTCATTTGCATCTGTTAATAACTAGATCTTAAAGCAAGCTAATGAAAGCGTGGTGTACATTTACTATAATTTGTATTTTCCTTATAGAGATGCTGAATGTTCAAACGAATCTGATTAAAGCATAAGTAATAATAAAAGGCTGAGTGCCACATAATTTAAACTAGCAGTATTAGTAGTATTTTTGTATTCTAACTTAGTTGGCAACATCCTATGTAGTTATGTTAAACATTTCTTTGAAGTAAGTGTTTTTCTTTTAAATATTAAAAATTTGTGTTGGGCCATGAAGCTTGAAGGTTTTATACAAAATCTCTAATACTTATTATGAATATTCACAAGCTAAGTTACATATGTTTTAAGGAAATTATTATTCAAGACATGTTTGTGCTAGGATATGTGAATTTGCGAGCTAATAATTAAGTTTGAGATCAAACACTTTAGTTAAACTGAAGATATAAGAAGAAAATCAGTTGCCAAATCCATTTAAATCTACAGTCCTATGTATTGCATACTTCTACATTTAATTGCTGAATATTAGTTTGATGAGATTATTTGATTTAAGATTTAAGATTTTATTTTAATTGAAGATATCTATGAAGTGTTGTTAGACATTTTTATGAATTTAATTAAACGTACTTTGATTAAAGGCTGTAATTAAATGTTCTTAAGCGATTATTAAATAGTTGAGGACTATGTTTGGCATAAATACTAAGTTGATACTTCTCCATTATATGCAATAAGTTTCATATCAAACTAATTATAAATTATGTTTTGCATTTAGTTATCTTATTATAATCTTGTTTGAAAGATGTGGTCTAAAAGATTGTCATAAACAAATGCTATTTTTTCATTATAGGATCAAATGCCATTATTCATCATGTGTAAAATCATATGTTGCCTTTCCAATTAAAAGTGAGATTTGATATGATCCAAATACTGTTTTATTACTATCATATTTATAAATGGAACTATATACTACTAATAAACAAAAGCTGCCATCTTTAATTTTAAGAAGATCTTTAATAATTTAATGATGTCATTTATTTCATTAGAAATTAAATATATTTAGTCAAACTGCATGATATGTGTTGAACTCAAATCCTTCATATGGGTCTAATGATATCAATTTATTTAAGTAGGATAAAAGCTACCATTTATATTAAGAAATTTAAATGCTGCTATGTATTCTTTAAGATTCAAACATTGTCATTCAAATACTGCCATCTATCATTTAAGATTAAATGTTGTTATCTCAATAAATCAAATGGTTGCCTTTATTTTAAAAGATTCAAATTGTTGCAATATATTTTATAAATCAAATTGCTGTCATTTATTTCATTATGAGTCAAATGCTATCATGAAATCAAATGCTACCATATTTTATTTGAGATTTAAATTCTATTACTAAATAGAATGTGAAAACATATTGCTGCCATTTGTATCAAAATATTGCTAATGCTGCTATTATTGTTATAAAAATCAAATGTTGCCTTTATTATAAAGTGAATTACATGCTATTATTCCCTTTAGATAAATTATATGATGCTATCATTCCTAAAGTAGGATCACTAATATAATATAAAATTAGATGCTATCATTTACTTGTGAAACACAAATGCTGCTACCTACTTTATAAAATCATTTGCTGCTATAAATTGTATAAGTGAATCTATTGCTGCCATTTAGTTATGAATTCTAGATGATGTCATGTATCATATGAATAAATTCAAATATTGTATTTAAATTTAAATGATTCTTGTTTCTTTTATATTTAATTGTTAACTTTAATGATAATGCTCTTTGCAGGTTGAGTTGTAAAATTAATACATGAATGCTAAATTAAATGTTATGTGTAAAAAATCACATAATGCTGCTCTTACAAATTGCTAATTTTATTTATATTTCTTTTTTTTATTAGATGTTTAATATAGGATGTATAAACTATTTTGTTTAGTTTTATATAAACTCTATTTTAGAACTAGAAATGAACTCTATTTTAGAATTGGAAATGAGTAATCCTATAAAAAGGATTGAACTCTATTTTAGAACTGGAAATGAACTATATTTTAGAATAGGAAATGAGCAATCCTATAAAAAGGATTGAACTTTATTTTAGAACTAAAAATAGTCAATGAATTGACTTATATTTTGATTGTGTAAAATTATTTATTTGAACAAAAACATAGGAGACTTTGCCGAAATTTTTAAGAATTTTAGGACTTAGAAAATTTGTGGGAAATATAGATGTTTTCATATGTTAAACACTTATAAAATATCTAGAATTTCATATATAGGATTGTAAATATTCATTTCATTTGAAAGTATTAGTCATGAGATAATCAATTAGATAAATCCAAATATCAATATTAGAAAAACCTAATATTACGAATCATGTTAATATTATAAAATATTAAATTAATGAATTAAAATTATTTTTGGCAAATCAAAGAAATTGATTTGATTGAAATTTTATCAAAACAGTCAGGTATGTAAATCTACTTATAAGTTTTATTTCAATATTCTTATTTGAGCCATTTTCATTTGAGCATTATTAAACTGCTTACCACTTATAATCTGCAAAAGAATCTTATCAAATTAGCATGTAACAAAAAGGTGAAAATTGGTATATATTATTATGGTGTTTGTCTTTGGAGGATAGAAAGCAACACTGAGAATCTGTACAGATTGGGCCTGCTGGCAGCCCCTGGGAGTTATATGGAGGGATTTAGCCCTTTTAGGAAGTGGGCAAATCCAGAGAAAAGACACACCATCAGTTCCTATTTTGAGTAAACTACTGACGGGTAGTGAGATAAGCTTCCTACAGGTTATGCCTATGGGTTTATCCATTTGGGCTCAGGAGTCTATGGACTCGACTTATTGTTACAAATACTTTTTGATAAAATTTATGCATTTCATATATGTTGAATTTCAAAGCTAATATGCAGGGCAGTATTTAAATTTGAGAAAATTGATTTCTTTCATATGCAGATATTCAATCATTTCCATATTTAATTTATGCCTATTATAGGATGCTAGAATACTCTTATAAGAATGATTTGTGTACTCCTACCTGACTGGTAACTGAATTTTTCAGGTTTTGAAAATTAAAAGCTTTAAAGATCTGCCAAGTAAAAGAAAAAGAAAAGAGATAGAGATAGAGATGTGAGGAAGTAAAGATGTTAAATTTATTTTGTAAATATTAAACTGTGTATTTCATATGCGTGTATGGCTCTGGATGTAAATGTGGATATTCATGTATTTTGTTTTCTTTATTTTCATAAATGAATATTTCCATTGTATGAATCATTCTTTTGAGACTCTCGAACTTCGATCCCCAGTCGTCACAGTTGCAGTGTCCAAGTTTCAAAACTTAAAACCGCCACAACGCGCTGCAGCAAAAGAGTTACGAAACTCAATCGCTAGAGCGCCCTACAGCGTGCTCCAGCGGCGCGCCAAATTTCTGTCTGTTCAGGGCATTTACTGCGGCTGGGATATGACCCCAACCTGCTCCTTGTCTCCCAGCCATCATATCTTCTACAGTAGCTTATTTTATTGGCACAAGAGTGGATTGAAATGATATCAAAGAATTAAAAAGAGAAAAGAACATGTCACTTCATTCCTCAAGTGGTATTTCTAATCATCATAATAGAAAAAAAGAGGGAAAAGAAAAATTTGAAAAGAGAAAAGAGTAGAGTAATCTATTTATATATGCACCTCTTTTCCACTTAAGAGGGGTTCCCAAATTTCATTCAAAAACTTTAGTTTTTAGGGGCTGCATAAAGGAAGAAGGAGAACTCTCTAAGGGGGGTGGAAAGGACCATTGCTAGAGGAGAAAGAACCAAAGGCTGCACTAGGGAGCTAAAGGAAAGGAGAAGAGGAAGAAGATGAGTGATCCGGAGAACCCCATTAAGGGCCGTTCCTAGTAAACTCTTAATCTTGCTTTTTATTTCTTTTAGTGGATCATGAAAGGGTCTTTATCCTTATATATTTTTCTTCTTTTCTCAGCTGTAATGGAAGGCTAAACCCCCTTGGGGAGGGTTGGGCTGAGCTCATTGTAAAAAGTAAAGGACTAAATGAATGATGTAGAACTTCCTCAAGCATTAAAATAAAAATCTATTTTTGAATGACTCAATGTAATCATCTTAAGATCAAGTTATAGAATAAATGAAAATCTTATGTTAAGAAAATATAATTCTACAAAATGAAAGTCTTGTGCTTCATAGCTCATTGCTTAGTTAAGAGCAGGATATGTGTGCATGGGGTGCTTAGAATTAAGTGAGAAGTTCTTGAGCCTAATTGCACCATATTTTACGCTCAAGTAAGGAGTCGAAGCGCGTGAGTTAAGACTCATTAATGGAGCTTAGTTGCTCAGCATACATAAAAGGAGGGAGTGGATTCTTTTAGAGCTCATGGATGACGTGACATAGTTCATCGAGCCCAATAAAATCACTCCCTTATCTGAACTGTGTATGATGCGCTTGATGCTCATTAGTGGAATCAATGTTCTCGAGATCGGCTAGTTAAAACTGTTCATTTTGGTAACCTAGACGTAGGAAATTAAGATGCTTTTATTACGATCTCATGGAAATCTTTGTGCAGAAGTTTGAACCCTAGTGTGTTCATCTCTTGCACAAGATTTGCACTTGAAGAATTTAGATGACAATTCTAAGGAATATAATGTGCACTTGATTAATTTGCATAATAATAAAGAATGAAAAGTGCTTGAGAAGTGATATAAAATGTGGCCCCTATCATTTCACATAGGAGAAGCCCAACTCTCATCTCTAATTTAATTAGTTTATAACTCTGAATTATTGCTTGGATAATGGAACCAAATCAAGCTGAATTCATACCATTTAAACATAATTGAATTTAGATATACCTTAGTAATAAAACATACCGTTCCCTAAGGATGATAAATCTCAAAACTTACCTTCTAAATTATTACTTCAGACCACGTACACTTGTGTGTGAGCGCAGACATGTATTTTACAGTCTGTCATTGTGCTATCAAGAAATCTTACTCTCAACTTTGTTCTCCTTGTTCCTAACTTGAACTGTAATATATTGTCAATTAGTAAACTCACTAAGGAAAAGAGGTGTATTACTAATTTTTCCTCCACTCACTGTGAATTTTAAGATTTGGATTCGGGGAAGATGATTGGTAATGCTAAGAAATGCTCTAGACTCTACATCCTTAAGGAGCACCATGATCCACAAGAACAACCTCAAATATCAATTAGTAGTGTTTTTTTTCAGTTTCATATCAAAATAACAATAGTGTAATTATATTGTAGCATTATCGCTTAGGTCATCCCAATGTTACGTATCTCAAGCATTTATTTCCTTCATTATTTAATAAAAATTTAAAATCTTTTGAGTGTGAAATCTATCAATTATCAAAATAAGTCCGATCTCATTTTCTCATCCAACCCTATAAAGAGTCTAGTCCATTATTAATGATTTATAGAGATATCTGGGGTCCTTTAAGAATAAAAAATGTAACTAGTCTATGTAGTTTGTCTCATTCATAGATGATCACACTAGATTAACTTGGGTATTCCTCATGAAAGAAAAATTTGAAATGAGTAAAATTTTTAAAAATTTTTAAAATATGATTCAGACCCAATTTCAATAAAAAATACAAATTCTAAAGTTTGATAATGCTAGGGATTATTTCAACTCCATTATAGGAGAATTGTTAGCACAAGAAGGGATAGTTTACTTAAGTTTATGTGTTGATACCCCACAACAAAATAAAATCGTTGAATGGAAAAATAGGCATTTGTTAGAGGTGGCTAGATCGCTAATGTTCTCCACGAATGTTCCCAAATTATTTTGGGGGGAAGCTATTCTTATGACAGCCTACCTCATCAATAGGATGCCATCTATGGTACTAAAATTCTAAACACCTTGTCAAACATAATTGAAGTGGAGGTGTTGGAGTAAAATAGTACTCGACATAAGAACCATAATTGAAAAATCATTCAACTTAAAGTACAAATAAGCAGTAGCAAAACATTTTGTAGAAAGTTAGTGATGCAATAAGGCTATTATTAGAATAAAATATTTTGTAGAAAACTAGTAACAACAATTATGAGTTTGGGTTTTAACAGATGAATTCTCCAAATTATTCGGCGGAACACTCAGAGGCTGACTTAAGCCAAGAAGAGCCATGGCAATTGAACAACTATAAACTTAATTTCAGCCTTCCTAGCATTGAAGATCAAGTATGGGAATTGGAAGATAAGGAGGAGGCATGTTGTGAGAACCTGACAAAGTTCATGTGCATCTCCTACGATAAAATTACTAGCCTCCAAAAAGAGGTGCAAGAATTAAAGGAGGCACTACGGATAGTACTTCATAAGTTTGCATAATTTGCTTTGGAAAAGAAAGAAGAATATGAAGAATGTATCACAGTCTTGGAGGAAAGGAGGAGCCAGGCTGCACTTTCCCCTCACCACGCCATGTATACGACAACTACATCAAGGGCCAAGAAAAGGAGAATGATCGCCATCAAGTACCGAAAGCTGTGGGCAGAAAATCTCAAAAAGAGCATTTAGAGTGCTCTTAATTATTTATTCATTTATGTCACAAAAGAATTATGTTTTTATTTACTTACTATTGTTATAGTCGAAATTTCCCTTCCCTATGAAAAATCTTAAATAGTAATGAGCAAGAGTTGTTAAGGTCTTTTTGTAGCGCCACGCCCCGTCGCTATGCGCAAAAGAGATAATCACAATCAATTTCAACAGAGGAGCGGTGCGCCACTCGAGAAGGGATTTCCCATCTCCCTAAATAGCTGAAACTAATACTGAAAAGAAACCCATCTGAAGGGCTGCTGACTCAACCTCAAAGGAGGGTCAAGAACTAATAGTTAAGATAAGAGTAATATCATTATCCTAAGTATTAAACAAATACATAAATTGGATTTAAAACACAATATGAAGAATCCTATATATGTATAAAATATCAGTATTTATAATATGTTGATCACATCACAATATTAAGTATAAGTAAGATATAAATAGAGTGCGGAAGCTAAAGTAAACATTCAGAAACATTCATCACAAAAGCTCAATGAAATATTCATCTCAGAAAAGAAAAGAAAATACATCTATAATTATTACAAATGATTTACTGAAATATAAGAAATAAGTCTAAGTACTGAACTGAAATAGTAACTAAGCAAAATAATAAAATTGGAGAAGAGTCCACTAGTGCTCCACGAACTCCTCATGGATCTCTTGAGTATCCACCTGATCTGGCTCCACTAACTGCTATAGATCTAGCAAATTGCCGGATCCCAAAAGTACCATATGTTAGACAATAAGTCTAACATATCAAAACTAATTTAAACAATACTAATTATTCACTTAACATTTGAATAATGAAAACAAAACTGTAGAAATACTGTACATATAACTGAAAGTATAAAACTATATAAAACTGTACAAAATTGAAGTAAAGTAAAGTAAAGCTGAACTGTAAACTAAATACTAAAAGTAAACAAAAATAGTAATGGATTTGAAACTGAGTAATAACATGTAAAACTATGATGTATATCACTGAAGTAATGCATCTGTATATGACACGATACGATATGCACTAATATGCAACCAAAATATCACTGAACGGGTATGAATCGTACGGTCCAATGTCTATATATATTCGGTTGGTAATCCAGTATTACTCATCCTGCAAATTCCCTGATTAATATATATAACATTTCCTAATCCATAAATCATCACTGATACTCATACGTTATGCTCATGTTCATGCTTATGTTCATGCTCATATTCATGCTACATACCTTAAAATTCAGAAATCTAGAAAATAATATAAAGTCAGATAATAAATCAAGTATCTCCATTATGCAAAATCTATCCAAATGGATTCTAACTCCTAGTTCTAATCTCAATAACTAGCTTTGCTTAGGATTTTACTTAAAATTATTAGTTGGAAAAGTTGTATACACATGGTTGTATGTTTCTAAGAAAGGTGGATTTAACACTTAGCTTGTTTAAAACTGCACTTATCGAAGCACACTTTGATATGAGACAGAACCCGGTCACAGTTTATATCTCAAGCTAAGCTATTAAATAATCTAATTACAAGCATACTTAGTATTCTACGCAAGGTAACTTCAGATACTTAGTTTATTTTAAACTGCACTTATCGAAGCGTATTACGATAGGAGGCAGAACTCGATCACAATTTATATCTCAAACTAAGAATCTAATTCACTAATTATAACACTCTTAATCTTGGAAGATTTACTTTAACGGGACTGTATTTGTCTAATCCCTCGAGATAGCACCTGATCATACGTACACATTGGAGTGACTCAACTAATCCTAAATATTGCTGAAGTGACTCAGCACCATGGATATACATAATCATATCCAACTAATAATTTGGGTTCTAGCAATTCTATTTAGCAACTGAGGATTTACCAAAGCTATGAATACTAACTTTAATTGGGTGAATTCTACACAAGGTTCCAAGAGTGTGACCAAGAGGTCGCTCAATATAAGTTACTACCACATGGGAGGAATCTCATTCTAAGAACTTTGGGTGATCCTACCATGGGTTTAAAATTAATCTTCTAAGTCTAAGAAAGATTATCTAAGTTCTTATCTCAGGATGTAATAATTTGTTCTTCATACCTCAATGTATTAATATTTTGTTAAGGCTTTCAATTACATAAAAATTCTATTGTAAGATCATCAAGATCTTACACATCTAACATTTAACTTAATAATTTGTACTAAGATTATAAGTTGCATTTATTAAGTCTGAATTTGTTTGATCAGATTAGATGGTTATACTCATCTGATCACATCCTATACTATAATTATGGGGTATAATCAAGAGTATTATTAAGGTTTGATATTGTGATAAATTAACTTAGTTTTATAATTAGCTTTATTCTAAGAGTCTTATATAAGAGAAACTCAAAAATATAAAGTTTAAGTTCAGATAGTTAATCATATAAATTCTTTTAATAATCTTAGCACTTCTAATACAATGTATTTAGGATCAATATCAAATTAGATGTATTATTGGAATTATGCAAGTTGAATTATCTTTCAATCAATGTTACTTGTTTAAGATGATTAAGGATTAGATTTTAATCAAGATAAGTTAGGGTTTAACCCCTAGCCTTACTAAAATTAAAACCAGTGGTTGATTTATAGATCAATAACAAATCAATACATTATTGATGTATTATTGATGGAAAATTTTAGACTTAGATTAAGTATCATTTACTTAATCAAATTCTTAAAATTCTTATGTTCAAATATAGTTTAACATCAATTTAAGTAAATTAAGGTATCCAAATCAGTATTTAAATTCTCTAACATACTTAACCATTACACTGATTAAAATAACTAGTAATTAAAGCTAATCAAATCTCAAATCAAATATAAAAGGGATTAGCACTTGATTATAAATTTAAAGCAATTATGTTATATACAATTTGATTATTAAGATCTACTTGGTCATATAAGCAATCAAAGATAATAACATTAATATTTGGCACAAAATATTTAATACACATAAGGAATTTTAGCACATGCTATTTAGGATAAATTTTCACATTTGAATTTCACATAAAATTTTATACAATGCTTAATTTTACTGAAACTAGGTTCCTAGGGTCCTTAAAATACAAAAAATGTGAAGTTTTGGCCATTCCTGATATTTCTGGGTACTACGACGCACGGTAGCGCCTATTGGCCTAAAGCTAGGCGCTATGATGTGCTGTGGCACGTTACGACGCGCTTTCGGGCGCTACGATGAATTTTAGCGTGGTAGTGCGCTACAGCATTTTCCGACGCTGCAGCGCGCAATGGCACATGTTTTCCAAGGTGCGAGCGCTACAGCGCGCTGCAGCACTTTCAGGCTAAAAGTTAGGAGCTACGACGCGTTGTGGCGCACTACGGTGCGCTGCAGCGCTTTCAGGCGCTGCGGCGAATTTCATTTATTTCATCGATATATATTTTTTTATGCTTCATCAAACTATTATGCCGTTGTGATATGCTGTAGCATGCTACGGAACGCTACAACGAATCCAAAATTTGAAACTCGGGTGCTGCAAACGTGCTGGAGCGCCCAACGATGATTTCGCATGTACAAAAACTGTAATGGGTCTCCTTTCGCACCCAAATACTCCCAATTTTGCGCACCTCACGTGTGGTGACATATACCGATAAAAAAGTCTTTCTAAGACCTTTCCATTGATACCAAAATTGGCATGAATGGATTATCATATCAAACATAAATTGATGTCATAGCTACAGGTATACAAAAATTTCATAGCTTTTGACAAATTTTTTAATGGATAACAAGCTTCGACCAGACTCATTTGAGTCCGATTTAAGCTCGATAGTCACACATAAATCCCATGCAATAGCTAATGATCATGCCAATCACATTATTTTGATAAATCAGAAGAGTTGAACTCAAAGGAGAGTAAGCAAAAGGGTACCTTATCTTGCAAGAATGGAGGAAGAAGAAAGCTCTGTTTTCTTCAAAAACTTTGAAGGAATGAACTCCTTCTTCTTCAACAAGCTCTATTTTCTTCAAGAACATTGGAGGAATGAACTCCTTCTTCTCAGCAAGCACAGCAAGGAAGGAGGGAGGAAGAGCTTCAGCTGGTCATCAAGTAAAAGAAGGAGGGGGTTGAGCTCCTTCTTAAAGGAGAAGAAGATGATGGTTGAAGGCATGGCCTATGGGAGAAGGGAGAGGCCTCAGCCTTGCATATGCCATGGAGGAAGGGAAGGGGGCATGGAGTGCCGAACCAAGGAGAGGAGGTGGGTCCCATGCGACAGGAGGAAGAAGGAAAATGCATTTTAATGAATAACTAATTATTCATTTCTAATATTTAATTTATTAAAAATTTAGATTTGATAAACGCGCTCCGAAAAATCCCAAAAATTCATCCCTAGCTAATTTGGGGGTGAGGAATTTAACGACAAAGTCGGATTTTGATTCCAAAAATTATTTAATTATTCTATTTTTGGTGCATTTAATTACATTAAAATATTCACAAAAATTCGACGACTTTCAAACACGTCCAAATATCACCCATAGCTAATTTGGGGGTGACAATCACAACAATGAAGTCAGATTTTGATTTTGAGGTCAATTTAAATACCTCAATTTTCTATTTAATTAAATATATTAAAATATTCCAATTATTCGATTGAGCTCTGAATTGCTCCATATCTTTAGGGTTTGGTTTTAGTGGCTAGATGAACTTAATAAAATAATAATTAAGATGTGATTAAGCTAAAATTAAGATGGGTAACAACCTTGGGTTGTTACAGACTCTCTCACTTAAGAATGATATCATCCTCGACATCATTACTAAGAAGGGAAAAGAAAGCATAGGAAAATTAAGAGTTGAAATTTTAAATTTTAATGGTACCTGAGTTTTCAAAGAGACTTGGATATTTCTATTGCATATTGGCCTCTTTTTTCCAAGTGGATTCTTCAATTGAACGATTACTCCATTGAACCTTCACCATAGGGATGATGGCAAGGACTGAGCTTCCCAGCTACACCGAAATGAATTACTCCTTTCATCGGACTTACTTTAAGATACACAAAATCTCTACAATTTAACCCCATAGAATGATGATGGGCATCGTGATATTTACTCTGGTGATTAAGCTACTTTGATTCTCTGCTAGATCAATTGCACTTTATTATTCATTTCTTCTACTAAATTTGAACCATACAGCTAAACACTGTATGTTTTAGACTACACTAAGGGCGTGCTGCACTTTCTGCCAAACAAGGCTTCATATGGAGCCATGCCGATACTTGATTGGATACTATTATTATAAGCAAATTCAACTAAGAGAATATAATCTTCCCAGAAACATCCGAAATCTAGAATACATAGGTGAAGAAGATCTTCAAAAATTTAATTAACTCGTTCAGTCTAACCTTCTGTTTGAGGGTGACAAGTGGTGCTCATGGCTAGGGTAGTCCCCAAGTCATGATGCACAGCTTGCCAGAATTTATAAGTGAATTAACTATCATGATTAGAAATAATAAACCTTGAAATGCCATGAAGCCTGATTATTTCCTTGATATAAAGCTTCACCAATCTTTCTACAGAATTGGTTTGACGCATAGGAATAAAATGTGCCGATTTGGCCAGTCGATCGATAACGACCCAAATTGAATCAGCACCAGATCTTGATTTGGATAAATCCATTACAAAGTCCATAGAAATATCAAACCACTTCCATTCAGCAATTGCTAGAGGATGGAGAAGTTGTTCAGGCTTTTGATGTTCATCTTTGACCAAATTGCAATCATGGCACATTGCTACAAACTTTGCCATGCTTTTCTTCATTCCAGGCCACCAAAATGACTTCTTCAAGTCTTGATACATCTTAGTACTACAAGGATGTACTTGGTAACCATAATTGTGGTCTTCCACTAAAATCTCTTGATGCATAGATTTGGGAATCCATAGGCGATCTCCTTGATAGATTATATTACCCCGTAGCTGCAGGTCGAATCGATGACCACTTTCAATTTCCCTTCTAAACTTTAGATAGTGTTCATCCTTGGTTTGAGAGATGGAGATATCACAGTGAAATATTGGTTTGACAGTACTCATAGATATTAATTTGCTTAGCATAGCACCACGAACTGGCCTGATATCGATCCTTCTAAATTCTTCCTCCAAAGGACTTAAAGCTATTAAGGAGGAAAATGTAGCATGATGACTGAGTGCATTGGCTACAACATTCGCTTTACTGGGATGGTATTGGATACTTAAATCATAATCACTTAATAGTTCGAGCCATCTTCACTGACGGCAGTTGAGCTCACGCTGGGTGAAGATATACTTTATGCTCTGATGATCGGTAAATATGGAATGTTAGATGCCATACAGATAATGATGCCAAAATTTTAAGGCAAAAACTACAGCGGCTAATTCGAGATCATGGACATGATAATTCTTTTCATGTGATTTTAGCTGACGAGATGCATAGTCAATAACTTTTCCTTCCTGCATCAGAACACATCCCAAGCCTATCCCAGATGCATCGGTATAGACTTGGTAGTTCAAACCTTCTTTAAGTAAGGCAAGAACTGGGGTAGAAGAAAGAGCATATTTTAACACTTGGAACACATTATCACATTCAGGGCTCCAAATGAATGGCACTGCCTTCTGAGTCCACTTTGTGAGAGGAGACGCTATCTACGAAAAGCCTTTGATGAATTTTCTATAATAACTAGCTAGACCCAAAAAGCTTCTGATATTAGTCACAGACTTTGGCTGCGACCAATCCTGAACGACGCTAATCTTATTTTGATCAACTTGGATTCCTTGTGCGTATATGACGTGACCCAGAAAAGTGACTGAGTTAAGCCAGAATTTACACTTGGAATACTTGGCATATAATTCATGGCTTCTAAGTAAAATTAAGTATTGTATAAAATTATATGTGATTTTTGAATATGGAAAAATTAAATTTTGACCCATTTCATGAAAATAGAACCCTAACATTAAAATGATCATAACTTAATCATTAGACATCAAAATTCAAAGTTTTTGGACCATATGGAATCCTTGGACATAAAAACATCAATAAACTAATTGAATTTTTAGACTTCACCATATAAAATTACTAAAATGCCCTTATACATTAAAAGCCTTAAATTGAACCCATAGAACTTAATACTTGTCCAAATTTGATGTACCTATTGTCTATTTTCATATTAGATAGCAAGAAATCATTTAGCATTAATAAAATCCAATTTGGAGCCCTTAATAGAAAAGTAGTATTTTAGACTCTTAAAGTAGAGGCAAAATAGTTATTTTTCCTAAAATTTAGGTTAAGTGCCCTTAACCTCCAAAACATCATTTAAATCATTAAAACCAGTAATAAAATTGATTTGGAATCAATTTAAAACCTTAACCCCATAATTAAGTAATTTGGTAAAATTTTCATTTCAAGCCTTGGAAACTCTCAAGTAAAATTAATACTTCTAACTTAGTCATAATCACACACCTCTTTGAGTAAATTAGGACATCACATAAAGATAGAATGTAATAACTATCAATAACTCCTAAAATTTTCTAAGTGTAACAACCCAAATTATTACTTAGGTCACTTAGGACTAATTTAAGTCCTAATTATAGTTCTAGTGCCTTAATTAAGTCATTAGGAACTCACTTATAAGATCCAGTCCAAATAAAAAATCAATTGGATTAAATCCTAATTTTAGGAATTTCTAGAAACCCTAGAAATTAACCTATATATTTTGATCTCAAATTTAAAATCTGAGTTTGCCATTGCACTCATCACCCCCAACTTAGCTAGGGGTGATATTTTGGAGGCATTTGGAAGTCATTGGATTTTCGTCGAATATTTTAATATTATTTAAATACCCCAGAAAATCAAATAATTGAATACTCGTCGAATTCAAAATTCAATCTTGCCATTGTGTTCCTCACCCCTCAATTAGCTAGGGGTGATTTATTAAAAATTTTCTGAATATGTTTAATTGCTTAATTTTTTAATTAAGAAAAATAAGTAAAATTATTTAAATAATAAAAATATTAATATTAATTAAGTAATTAACGCGTTCGTTTAATCCTTAAGCATGCCATCAAGAATTTCTCATGCCATCCACTCTCTAACGTCTGATTGAACGGCACTTCGTATCAGCCGCTCGATCGATCGAGCATTGGATCATCGTCTCCTTGACATCGCTCAGCGTGTGTTGCAGCGAGTTGGATCAGCTAAAGATGCGTAAACCTTTTGCTACTTCCAATGGCTCATTTAGGCTCGATCTAATCCTCGAGTGAAGGAATATCGGCAAAAATTTTCGAAGAAAACTCGACATTTACAGCAGTTATCGCTGTGGAACTATAAAGTGAGGTACCCCCACTTCCCTATGAATTTACGTTAATACGCTT
Organism: Gastrodia elata; assembly: GCA_016760335.1. Lineage (NCBI taxonomy): Eukaryota > Viridiplantae > Streptophyta > Magnoliopsida > Asparagales > Orchidaceae > Gastrodia > Gastrodia elata. The sequence continues at coordinate 3,425,390 of CM028681.1, read as the reverse complement.
CATCGTTGATGCAAAAGTATTACAATAAGTTATAGCAATATTATAATGATCTCAATAAGTCAATATCTGCTAATTAAGTTCAAAGCCTCATGCAAATTTGAAATTTATTTGTATCTCCATATTTTTCCTAAAAACTTTAAATTCAATTATACAGTCGTATGTTAATCATTAAGTAATTGAAGTCAGTTAGAATTGATGTTAATAGTCAATTAAATGATCAAATTTATATTCAAGAGTATCGATATTTCAAAAATTTCTTCCACAATTAGGGCATCATAGGTTCAAGTATTAGAGGCCGACGGGACTTGAGGACTTTAGCTAATCAGAGAGTATGGATAGTAAGCTTGTGTTTATCATGTGTGTCATCTCAAGAAGTGTAGTGTGGCGCCCAGCACCCTTAATTCGCCAGAGAATTAGATTAAGGGTGGGGTGTCACTCTGGCTAACCCCTCACTTATCATTGGATTAGGATAGTCTCAATAATCTACCTGATTAGGGAAGGATTAATACAGAATCAAACTAACAGTCACTGTATAAGTAAATAAATAGAGTGCGAAAGCGATTTAAGGAAATGTAAGCTATCCAAGTATCACAAAATAAATAGGAAAGAAAAATAGAACTCATAATATAAGTAGACAATCCAAAATCACAGTCAATAGTACCTGTATAATTACATAATTTAAAATGTTTAAAGGAAAAATAGAATGAAAAACCACTCATCCTCACTCAAGAATAAAAGAAGGCTAAACGATAGCTTCTTCCACGGGCTCCTCCTCTGGGTATGGCTCCACACCTAACTCCTACTCGTCTAACTGAAAGGAGTCTGCCATTGTCGTTTTTACAATGTAGGGCCCCAGCCAAAGAAAAGAAAAATCTGGTTAGACAATTGTCTAAGTACATTTTAAGCTGATGAATTATTGTAAGTGTTAAGTAATATCACCATTTGACAACATCTAAGCAACATATATAAATAAAAAGGAGCAGCAAGCAATACAAAGAAACAGGGAAGTTATAAATCATCATTTATAACTTAAGCAAAGAAAAGGAAAGAGGCTGAGACATGCCTCGCATACAAACTAAGCAAGGAAGGGCATATAAATATACATAATTGTCATGTGCTGTAAGAAAAGTTCTACATCCTAAACATGCTGGTGATCAATAGAAAACATGCCAATTAAAATAAATAACTCAGCAGTGGTACATATAAATAGCAAGAATATAACATCCTAAATATATATATATATATAAAAGTAGTACAAGGAAATAGTTGACGGAATAGAATACTGAAAAGTGAACAACAACAACTGCATATAAAGTCACACGTACATCGACTACTAAGCCCATTGAATACCAAAGAAGCTTAGCACCATCACGGCTAAGACATAAAAATGTGTACTCCTAGCGACATAAGGAGGCTAGGCATATAAGCACACAAAGCAAGCGAAGGGTCTTAGCACCAGTACGGTTAATGCCCAACTGTATGCCCCTATCGACATAAGGAGGCTAGTAAACTAAGCATACAAGGCAACCTTAACACCAATACGGCTAAGGCACCAATGTTGTACCCCTAGTGACATAAGGAGGCTATGCAATAAGGATATAACTGAGAGGCAGCTCATAAAATCATTATCTTTTCATAAATCACTTTAATATTTTCACAAGGAATCTAAGGAGTCTCCATATTTTCCTAACATTTTATTTATGCATCAAATATCTTATATGATATGCTCAAGGAAATATGGCACAAAAATAAAGGACTGTGTAGCAACAAAATATCAAGTAGAAGCAAGAGACTCTACTAAATTGGTGATATCGTTTGTTTTCTACTTAACCTTCTAACTATTCTAAGTTACACAAGTTCAGGATCATCGTTTTCTTACTATCGAGTGTAACTCAGAAATTCATCCTTTATAAGTTAAAAAGGATTAGAACTGATCAGGTTCTAATCTATTTCAATTAGATAGATGACTACGAGTTAAATAAATGAATCATACGTCCTAGTTTTGTGAATTTAGATGTTTTAACTAAGATCTGATCAAGATCTTTCTAAGCCTATAGATTATGGATTAAACACTACGAGAATTAGGTTTCATCACATAATCCAAGAAGGATAAGACTTAAGTTCTAGGTTTTATTCTATTAGTGATCTACTAGTTAAGGCAAATCCTATTAAGTAATCAAACTTAATAGAATGAATCTCCTATCTTAAATCTAAAGTTAAAAGACAAAATAATCGGAATGAGTTGTAAAATAAAAGAAAGTCTAGAAACTAATAAACCAAGGTTTCACCCGTTGGGTAACCCAATTTACCCAATGAATGAACTCTAACCTATGATCTAGTCTTAGTCTCAGGAAGTGTCCTTAAGGTGTAGTGTTAGAGACTTAGAACTCTTGGAAGTTCACTTAAAGGTTGATTTTGCTCACTTACACATTACTAAGATGATTATAAAATTAGTTTTAGTGTTTTGGAATGTTAATTAGAGGTTAAGAGCGCTTAATCAAATCTTAGGGCAAAATGACTATGTTGCCCCAACCTTAAGGGTCAAAAAATCAACTTTTGACTTAGGAGTCAGAATTGAATTCTCTTAGTTCCATTTGATTCTTTACTGTCTAACTTGAAGATAGACAGTAAGTACGCCCAATTTGGACGAGAAACGGTCAAGTTATGCCTAAAATAAGGTTAGGGGTAATTTGGTCATTTACCTAAATTTCTAGGGTTCAGATCCTAGGCTAGTTAGCATCTTGAATTTTCCAATTTGGAGTTGATTTGACTAAGTTATGGCTGTTTGAAGTATAGGGGCATTTTGGTCATTTTCACCGAGAATTCTAGGGTTGACTTTTTGTCCTGATATCTAAATGAGAAAACTAATACTTCTATGGTGATGGGGCCGCTCTCCTGAGCATTTTAAGACCCATATTGACTATATTTTGATAACTTGGTAAAAAGTTATGAGGCTCTAAAGAGGTCCTAAAATGCTACCTCGTTATACTACCCCGAAATAAACTTTTACATTATGTTATTTGAATCTTTATATTTTTTTGAGTATTTTAAGACCTATATTGGCTATGTTTGGATCATCCTACAAAAAGTTATTAAACTTTTAAGATTTACTATTCAAAAATACAATTTGAATTATTTTACTATTCATTTATTCAAATTGTATTATTTTACTATTCATTCCTAAAATTTTTATATAAAATTTATGAAATCATTAATCTTTAATTAATCTGTGATTAATTAGGCTTAATTACTAATTAACATTAATTAATCTATTATTTAATTAATATTTTACTGTAGCAAAGTAATTAGTGCTAATCACTATTTAATTAGTCTTAATTATTTGTTAATACTTAATTAAAAATAATTAATTAGGTTTTACTATTCAATGATAATTAATTAACCTAATTACTGTTTAAGGTTTAATTAACATTTAATTAACCCTAATTAATCTCAAATTATACTTAATTAACTAGAGTTACTGTTCAAAAGTAATTAATACTAATCATAACTTAATTAACCACTAACTATAATTAATTAAGGCTAAACAGTAATTAATTAACAGTAATTTAATTAAATTTTAATTAACAGACAGTGGGCTCCACTGGACACGTGGCACTACTAGGGGCTGCCACGTGGCACTGTGGGCCCCACATGGCTGACTCAGCTCGGGTGACTGGGCAGTGGGCCCACCTGACACGTGGCACTGCCAGATGCTGCCACGTGGCACTGCTGACTCAGGTCGGGTGACTGGGCAGTGGGCCCCACTTGACGGTGGCACTGCCAGAGGCTGCCATGTGGCACTGTGGCCCCACGGGGAGCCGGACCGCCACGGTTTGACCGGGCAGTGGGCCCCCACTTGACACGTGGCGGGCCCAGAGGCTGCCACGTGGCGCTGTGGTCCCCACTGGGGAGCCGAACCGCCGCGCGGGCTCGGGCTGTGGGCCCCACTTGCCACGTGGCGGGCCGGCTGGTTGCCACGTGGCACTGTGGGCCCCACGGTCGAAGCCGAAGGGTCGTGGCTTCGGCCGGCGGGCCCCACGAGACACGTGGCTGGCCCAGAAGGCACCACGTGGCCTAGTGGGCCCCACTCGGCTGACGCGGACCCGGCTCGGGGGGGTCGGGCTCGGGTCGACCCGGCCCGACCCGGACTTCGTCTCCTTCGCGGAGACGGCCCGAGGGCGCCGAGCTAGGGCACGGCTTTCGCCGGCCTTCCCGGCGCCGAACCACCTCGGCCCGCACATCCGCCGGTAGCCCTCGATGAGGGCTACACGCCGGTGGGCGGACCTTCGCCGGAGGTGGCCGGGAGCGCCGGCAAAACTAAACCCTAGCTCCTAGGGTTTCGGCGGCTGCGGAAAACGGGCCCGAGGCTTCAAGCCTTGATCTGGGCTAGCCGAACCTGATCGAGGCCGATCAGGTTCGATGGATCGTCGATCTAAGTCCTAATCTACAGTATTCAAAGGAAAATTTGCAACTTGAACGGAGGATGGGGGAGATCGGGGAGTACCGCGAGTCGACGACTGACGGGGTTCGGGCAGTTTGACGCTGATTCGGGGCTCGGGTTTCGCAAACCTAGAGCCCCGAGCTCGCCTGAGGTCTTATAGGACCTCAGGCGACCTCGCTGAGGTCGGGAGGAGGCCGCGGTTGGCCGAGCGGGCGGCGGGCGCGCCGCGTGGCGAGCGGGCGGATCGCGCGAGATGATGGCTCCGGACCATCGGATCCTGCGCGATCGCGGACGGTCCGGATCGGCCCAAACCACGCGCTGTGGATCGCGGCCGAGAGCCGCCGGATCCGCGCGATCGGACGGTCCGGATGGATCCGTCCGATCGGATGGCGCCGTTAGCGCCGTCAAATTTAAATTATTATTTTAATATATATATATATATATTGAAATTTTTCCAGGAATTTTTGAACATGTTTTTCCTAGCTAATTTGGGGTCAAGGAATTCATTGGCACAGTCGGATTTTTGATTCGACGAGTATTTTGATACCTCGATTTCTGGGGTATTTTTATTATTAAAATATTCGTCGAAATTTCGACGACTTCCGATTGACACGAAAACTTCACCCCAAGCTAATTTGGGGTCAATGAACGCAATGGTGGTGTCCATTTTTTGATCGGAGGTCAATTTAAATAGGTCAATTTCTAGGGTTTCTAGATTTCCAAAAATCAGAATTCAATTCGTTTGACTCCTGATTTGGACTAGGTCTCAGAGGTTGACTCCAATTGGCCTAATTAACACTTTTAATTATGTTTAAGACTTAGGGTTACTCCTAATCAACTATAGTAACAACTCAGGTTGTTACATGTAGTGTCCGCCGATTAATGGGATGCCCTAATTTCCTCTGGTCCGCAACTGGAGGAAGATAAAGGAGCCCGATAAAAAAAATTTGGGTCTCGTTCAACCCAGGCGCAGCTACTTGGCCCGAAAGCGCTACGCCCTCCATGTGTCCCGCCATTTTATTCTTGGGGCCCGCACGCCTTTTAATCGGCCGTATAAATAAGAAATGATAAATGGATTTAATAAATTTAATTAATTAAATTACAATTATTCAAATCATTCATAAAATAAAATTTATTAACCCAATCATAGCAAAACTTTATATCAGTGCAATTAGAAAAATGTCAGGATCATTTTGGCACTATCAAATTTTCAATTGGAGGTGTTTATCACATAGTGACCTTTATGACCCCTAAATTGAACCCTAAATGCCACTAATATTCAAATTGCCATAACTTTGTAATCACTTACCCTAACATATCCAATATGGGTCTCAATGTAATCAACAAAGCCTTAGGAATATTCTTATAGGGTTAAATTTTTTACCCAAACATACCCAATATGGGTCTCAAAGTAACCAACAAAGCCTTAGGAATATTCTTATAAGGTTAAATTTTCTATTTGGGTGATATTTAGCCTAATCACTTTTGGACCCGAATCCTAATCTTCCAAGGCTTATAACTTTTTACCCACTAGTCTAAACATAGGCAATATGGGTCTTAAAGTGGTCAGAAAAGCCTCTAGAATAACCTAGTAGTATTCATTTCTCTATTTGGATTAGTATTTGCTTAATCACTTTAGGACCAAACCCTAATTACCTTAATTAGCCCTTGAACTTAAATTGACCATAACTTGGTCAATTGAGCCCCAAATTAGGTCTTCCAATATACCATTTTGATCAGGAAGACCTAATCAACAATAAACTATAAAAATATTTTAAATTCAATGGTTAGATCTCTTAATTAATCCTATTCACCTTAAGACTTGATTAGTGAATATTAGCAAATTTATTGATCCAAATAGAGAAATTTCAATTTCTAATAACTCCTAGAGTAGAATAAAATCTAGTGGTATGGTTGGTTTAGTAATTTTGTGATTAATTTCACTAATCACTCACTAATTATACAAACCCTAATTAGGTCATAACTTGACCAAATGAGGTCTAAATTAGGTCTACTCCCAATTAAAGTACTCAATGGGTTATATGGAAGCTATAGCTATTGTGTTTATTAAATTTGAACTTCAGATAGAAAAGTTAAGTTTTGACCCCATTTAGGAAACCCTAATTTCTAAAATTAGCCCTAAATCTTATATTGGCTATAACTTATCAAATACTTATCAAAATTTAGTAATTTTAGGTCCTATGGAAACCTTAGACAACAAGCTATAGCAAACTGACAGAAAAAATAAAATTCATTAAGTAAAATTACCAAATTTCCCCTATGTGTCAAATTCCTTAATTTGATCTCATAAGGTTTATTAATCATCCAAAATTGATGTACTTACTGTCTAAATTCATATTAAATAATAAGTAATTATTAACTACCAAAAAATTTCTAATTTAGACCCTTAAATTAAAAAGTAGATTCTTAGACTCTTAAGGAGGGGCAAAACAATTATTTTACCCAATTTTAGGGTTAATTGCTTTTAGGTCATAATTTCATGTTATAATAGTTAAAATCAGTAAAAAAAGTAATTTAGAATAAAATTTTATTAATCTAAGTCATTAATTTAATTTTAAATCAAAACCCTAATTTCTTCATTAGGAAAATTCTAAGTAAATTATTAGCTGTATGATGTGAGATTCATCTCAGATCATACCTCTTTTATGAACCTCATTAATCCATCCTCAATCCTTCTTATAACATTAGTTAGGATTGGAGCTTGAGTCTGTAATAACCCGAGTTATTACTTTAGATAATTAGGGTTAACCCTAAGTCTTAAATATAATTAGATGTGCTAATTAGGTCAATGGAGTCAACTTCCTAAACCTAGCACAAATCAGGAGTCAATTGGATTGAATCCTGATTTTTAGAAAATCCGAAAAACCCTAGAAAGACCTATTTGAATTGACCTCTGATCGAAAAATGGACACTGCCATTGCGTTCCTTGACCCCAAATTAGCTTGGAATGAAATTTTCATGTCAATCGGAAGTCGTCAAAATTTCAACGAATATTTTAATAATAAAAATATCACAGAAATTGAGGTATCAAAATACTCGTTGGATCAAAATCTGACTGCGCCATTGCGTTCCTTGACCCCAAATTAGCTTGGGGTGAAGTTTTCATGTCAATCGGAAGTCGTCGAAATTTCAACGAATATTTTAATAATAAAAATATCACGGAAATCGAGGTATCAAAATACTCGTCGGATCAAAAATCTGACTGCATCATTGAATTCCTTGACCCCAAATTAGCTAGGAAAAACATGTTCAAAAATTTTCTGAAATTTTTTTTTCAAAAAAAAAAAAAATAAAAATAAAAATAAAAAAAATTATTTTTTTTACTGTAGCTAACGGCGTGCCGTTAAGTACTTAATGGACCCGTCACTGTAGCTGACGGCGCCGTCAATCTGGATGGCGCCATCTCAGCCGTTGGATCGGCCCAGATCCAACGGCTGCGGAGTCGTCTTCCTCGACGACTCCGCCCGCGTGACACGCGGCGGCCCGTCGCCATTTCTGGCCAATCCGGCCGCATCCAGGCCTCTGCGAGGTCGCCGTCCGGTCTATAAGACCTCGGCCTACCCCTAGGCTCTGAGTTTTCACCGATCGGAGCCCGGATCGAGCCGAAATCAAGCCCGGAAGTCAGTCTTTCTTTTCCGCCGAATCCTTCGCCGATCCGAACTTCAGGTACCCCAATCTCCCTCGTTTACCGTTCGATCGTTGCAAAAATTGTAGGATAGGTAGATCAACATGTCCTCTTCACATCCACCGTTCCGATCGGGCTAAAAACCACCCGATTGGGCGCACCAGGTCCCCGAAGTGGACTGGGTTCGGTCCACTGAACCCCCTGAAGGCGAAGGGTCACGCCTTCGGGTCGGGCCGGGCCGACCCGAGCCCGACCCGTCCGGTTCGGGTCCGCGTCAGCGCGGGTGGGGCCACCCGGCCACGTGGCAGCCTACGGGCCCGCCACGTGTCAAGTGGGGGCCCACAGCCCCATCAGCCAGGCTGAGTCAGCAGCCATGGGACCCACCGAGCCACGTGGCAGCCTCTGGCAGTGCCACGTGTCAGGTTGGACCCACTGCCCAGTCACCCAAGCTGAGTCAGCAGCCCGTGGGACCCACAGAGCCACATGGTAGCCTCTGGCAGTGCCACGTGTCAGGTGGGACCCACTGCCCAGTCACCCGAGCTGAGTCAGCAGCCCGTGGGGTCCATTGTGCCACGTGGCAGCCTCTGAAGGTGCCACGTGTCAGTGGGGCCCACTGTCAGTTAATTAGAAATTAATTAAATTAATGTTAGTGTTAATTAATTACTGTTTAACCCTAATTAATTACTGTTAGTGGTTAATTAAGTTAGGGTTAGTACTAATTACTTTTAAACAAGTAATTTTAATTAAATAAATATAATTAAAGATTAATTAAGGATTAATTAACTGTTAATTAAATCTTAAATAGTAATTAGGATAATTAATTACTTTTGAACAGTAAAATTATTTAATTAATTAATTAATAATTAAATAGTGATTAATTAAATAAAAACTTTAGGAATGAACAGTAAATTTAAATAATTAAATATAATTAGAGATTAATTAATATTAATTAAATAGTAATTAGCACTAATTACTTTACTACAGTAAAATTATTTAATTAATTAATTAATAATTAAATAGTGATTAATTAAATAAAAACTTTATGAATGAACAGTAATTTTAAATAAATAAATATAATTAGATATTAATTAAGATTAATTAAACAGTAATTAACACTAATTACTTTACTACAGTAAAATTAATAAATTAATTAATTAATAATTAAATAGTGATTAATTAAATAAAAACTTTAGGAATGAACAGTAAAATCATTCAATTTGAATAAATGAATAGTAAATTAATTCAAATTGTATTTTTGAATAGTAAATCTTAAAAGTTCAATAACTTTTTGTAGGATGATCCAAACATAGCGTCTTAAAATACTCAGAAAAATATTTAGGATCAAATGGCGTAATGTAAATTTCGTTTCGGGGTACGCATAACGAGGTAGCATTTTAGAGCCTCTTTAAAACCCCATAAATTTTTACTTGATTACCGAAACATAGTCAATATGGGTCTTAAAATGCTCAGGAGAGCGGCCCCATCACCGTGGTAGTATTAGTTTTCCAATTTGGACATCAGGACAAAAAGTCAACTCTAGAATTTAGAGTTGACTGTAGTGAAAAATGACCAAAATGCCCTTGGACTTCAAATGGCCATAACTTGGTCAATTTAACTCCAAATCCAAAAATTCAAGAAGCTACCTAGTTTAGAATTTCAATGTCATCATTTTCACAGAAATAATATTTAGGATTTGAACTCTAAAATTTAGGGAAATGACCAAAATACCCCTAGCCTTATTTTAGCCATAACTCGGCCATTTCTCGTCCAAATTGGACGTACTTACTGTCTATCTTCAAGTTAGACAGTAAGGAATTAGTTGGAGAAGATAAAACTCAGTTTGAACCCCTAAATCAAAAGTTGATTGACCCATAAAGTAGGGGCAAAATAGTCATTTTACCTTAAAATTGGAAATGCGCAACTTTAGCCCTTAATTAAAATCTTAGAATACTAGGTTTAATAATGTAATCATATTAGTACCATGTAAGTAAATAAAACAAGTCATTAAATTGAATTCCAATAATTTTTTTTCCTAAGTCTTAAGCATCCCACTTTAAGGACCTTTCCTGAGAGTAGGACTAGATCATAGGTTAGTGTTCATTCATTAGGTAAATTGGGTTACCCTATAGGTGAAACCTTAGTTTTAGTAGTTTCTAGATATTATTTTGTTTTACAACCCATTCTGATTAGTTTATCTTTTAACTTTAGATTTAAGATAGGAGATTCATCCTATTAAGTTTGATTACTTAATAGGATCTGCCTTAACTAGTAGATCACTTATAGTATAAAACCTAGAACTTAGGTCTTATCCAGTTTGGATTATGTGATTAAACCTAAAATCTCGTAGTGTTTAATCCATAATCTATAGGTGTAGAAGATCTTGATCAGATCTTAGTTAGAATGTCTAAATTCACAAAATTAGGACGTATGATTTATTTGTTTAATTCATAGTCGTCTATCTGATTGAACTAGATTGGAACCTGATCAGTTCCAATCCTTTTTAACTTATAAGGACGAATTTCTGAGTTACACTCGATAGTAGGAAAATGGTGATCCTGAACTTGTGTAACTTGGAATAGTTAGCTGGTTAAGTAGAAAACAAATGATATCATCAAATTTAGTCGAGTCTCTTGCTTACTTGTTATTTGTTGCTACGCATACCTTGTAATTTTGTGCCTTATATTTTCTTTGAACATATCATATAAGACATTTGATGCATAAATAAAATGTTAGGAAATTATGGAGACTCCTTAGATTCCTTATGAAAATATTAAAGTAAATAAGTGAAATGATAATGATTTGATGTGATTGAGCTGCCTCTCAGTGTTCTTTTGATCATACTGAATGTTGCCCTAGCCGTATCGTGCTAGGAGTTGCCCTAGCCGTAATGTGCTAGGATATTTCGGTATGATAGTTGGTGACCTAACCGTTTCGAGCTAGGAGTAGCCTTAGTCGTATCATGTTAGGGCCATATATATGACTGTTGTTGGCTTAGTCGTATCGAGTTAGGAGTAGCCCTAGCCGTATCGTGCTAAGATCTTCAGTTTCTTTTGGCGAGCTAGTGTAGCTCCTTTCTGTATGGCAGTTGATGTATTATAGTTTTATATGCAGTTGTGGTTGTTTCAGTATATTCTTTTTCAGTCAGCTATTTCCTTGTACTGCTTTATATATATCTAGGATGTAGAATCTTGCTGCTATATGTATATATCACTGCTGAGTTATTCATTTTTAATTAGCATGTTATTTTTATTGATCACCAGCATGTTTAGGATGTAGAATTTTTCTTCCAGCATTTATTCAATTATATTTACACTTATATGCCTTTCCTTGATTACTTGTTATGCGAGGCATGCTTCAGCCTCATTTCTTTGCCTTATTTATACTATAGAGCATAGTCTATAGTTTGCCTTTTTACTTGTGTTGCTTATTGCTCCTGTATTTACACATCATGCTTAGAAGTAAATGATAAAATGGTGATATTATATAACCTTATTAAAAATTCAGCTTAAAATGTACTTAGACAATTGTCTAACCAGATTTTCTTTTTTGGCTGGGGCCCTACATTGTGAAACCGATAATGTCAGGCTTAGAGAAGTTTGAGGAGTCTGCACCCGAGGAGGAGCCTTACTTAGAGGAGGTGCAGCAGTTGGGGCCAGAAGATATCTAGTCATTTACTACTTGTGAGGATGAGTGGATTTTGAACATTTATTTTGTTAAATTTTAATTAATGTAATAATACAGGTACCTGTGACTGTGTGTTCAGATTTCACTATGCTACTTTTCTGAGTTATATTTCTCTTCTTATATATATTATGATGCTTTGATGTCATTTATTTATCGCTTCCGCACTCTGTATTTTTACTTATATAGTGACTGCTTGATTGATTCTGAGTTAACCTTTCTCTAATCAAGTGGATTGTGGAGTTTATCCTAATCCAATGCTAAGTGAGGGGTTAACTAGAGTGACACTCCACCCTTAATCTAAACCTATTGAGGGTTAAGGGTGAGGGTCGCCACAGTGTTTGTCTTAGTCCCTTAAGATCTTCCTTAGGAGTAAGGATTAGTACTTATGTTAGATTTCATCTATTGAGTATAATTGAGTTACTTAATGGATGAAGCCTTAGTTTTGATAGTTTATAGATTTTTCATAATTTATTCATGATTATTTGATCTTTTGACTTTAGATTTAAGAATAGAGATCCATTCTAATAAGTATGACTTTACTTAATAGAATTTACCTTAATCTTTAATTCGTAAGATTGGGTTTTAAACATTGTCTTTTAGGCTCACCTTTGGATTAAGTAATTTAGCCTCAATACTTAGAGTTTAATTCTTAATCCTTCCATCTTGATTTGGTCTTAATCAAGATGTGTTTGGGTTGCTTAAATCATCAAAATAGGTCGATTGATTACTTATTTAACTTATATAGTTGATATTAATTTAATTAGATTAGAACTTGATCAGTTCTAATTATTTTTAACTTATAAGGTCACGAATCTAAGTTATACTTGATAGTAGGAATTAGAGATCCTGAACTTGTATAACTTAAAGTAGATAGAACGAATAAATTAGATAATAATGGATATCACATATTGTAACAACTCAAGGTTGTTAATCAGTATTTAACAGTCCAATTAACCTTAAATCTCTTTTAAAGAACTCAACTTGACATTTAAAGTTAGCCCCAAAGTTTTGGTCAAGTTTGGAGATCGAATAAGTAAAATCCTAATTTTAGACAATTATTTAAATCAGGAAAATGAAAAAATTATTTTGACCTCAAAATAAAAATCGGGATTCGCCATTGCATTCCTTACACCCAAATTAGCTTGGGGTGAAGTTTTGATGAGTTTTAGAGATAGTCCAAATTTCTTGATTATTTTATTATATTTTCATTAATTTGATAAATGAAATAATTAAGATGACTCCCAATTAAAATTTCGACTGCATTTTTGAATCCGTCACCTCCAATTCAGTTAAAAAGTAAATTTTCAAAAATTTATTATCATATAATTCTAATGAAATTTTAAATTCATCAAATATAGATATATATATATATATATATATATATATATATATATATATATATATACATACATACATATCCATAATCTAACCTAATCCGTCGGCCAATATTACCCTCCTCGTCTAAGCCGCAAGAAGACCCGTGGCATCCACCTCTCACGTGATCCAATGGCAAATCACCGTAAGTCGTGATGATGCGGCTAACATCTCCAGTTAAGCCCAAATCCCTTCTATCTTCATATCTTTCTAAACCTCTCGATCCGTAAAGGGAGGAAGAAGATTGTAATCGGTGTAAAAGAAATGATCTTCTAAACCCTAAAGTCGCGACACAGGTACTTCTCCCGATTCTTCATTCAGTATTGTCTATATACAATAGATGTTAAAACTAATGTTGATTTAGGGCTTTAAGGTATCAAATGAAGGATCCATTAGGATTTAGTGAAATCTACCTTTAAGTAAAGTACGAACAAGAGATTTAAGTTAATTAAGATGAAGTTAATTAATTTACTTTCATTTACGCTTATTCCATTTTATTTCTTTCTCCTACGGATTGACTGAATCATTAATATTATCATTTTGTCATCTTATTTATACAATTGAACTCTTTGATCAGAAGGAGATATCAAATATAAATAAAACAGAGATGAAATTCAAGTATAGTATTTTCTTAGACATGAGGTAGAATAAGCTTAAACTACTTAATAAATCAGTTTAAAAGAACTACTGAGTATTGCAGTTTCGATTCTTGAATGATTGAGTCTTTTGTTTAGTCGATTTGAATTTAGAAAATTATTGGTGTTATTATTATCTTTTTCAATTGAATTATTTCTTATATATTTTATATTTGTAACCATGAATATTAGTGCTATTTAAATAAACTAAAATGAAATATTAGTTTTGATCCTAAAGATTTCATACATCATAATTAGATACAAAAGAGAAATTTTGAGTCACAACTTGGAGCTTTTGAGAATAATTCTTTCTCATCAAATCGAATATTCCTTTGAAATTCTAAATTAATGCTACAATCCTTTACAATGTAAATCAAATGTTATTAATTAAATCTATGAGAATCAAAGCTGCCATCTATTATGTATAAGTTCATATGTTGCCATCAATATTAAAAGAGATTAAATGCTTTTATTTCCTTATAAGGTAAGGATAGTTATATTTTTAATTAAGACTAATGGAAGTTTACATGTTATTAATCATAAGAGGACAATTTATTTAATAGCTTAGTTTTTTTTAGTAATGAAATAATCACTCATGTTTTTCCAAATTGCAAAAAATAAATTTAAGATTTTTAGTTTATATGTTAAATTCATTTCAAGTTCTTTGTTTAAAGACCTATTATTAATCATTAGGATTTTTAGATTATATACCACTTGACAAAATAGTTTTAACACCAATGATGTCCTATATAATGTACAGGTAATGTGATGATTGCATCATATTAATTGAAAATATATACTCTTGTTCTAGAATTCATTTTTGTCAGCAAATATTAAGAATGAAATATGAAGATCTATTGAAAGATTGACAGTCCCTTGCAAAAGCATGAATCGTTTATATTTCTAGGTATAACTTCAGTTTTTAAGTATGGGATGACTTTTAGTTCATTCTATTTACTCTTTTCCATTCTAATGACTCATTTCAAAAATCTATAAAACTACAACACTTGTGTCTTAATGAACTGCTTTTGATGGCTTAACTACCTTTGAATCGGCTATATATGTATTTTCTTTGCCGTCAAATTATTATCTCAGTTTTAAGATAGATTAAATCTTAATTTCATTTTTATATAAAATGCTTGTTATATTATTTAGCTAGATGCCTTCATAAAATACCTTCTATGTTCATGCATAACAGATGTAAATGCTGAAAATACCCTTTTGCTAATCATCATTATGACTGATCTTATTTTAATTACTTAGGTGTTGGTTCAAGATTCCTCATTTTATAAAATTTTGATCAATTTTGATCAATTTGTTCATATATGCTTGATGCTATTTGGCTTTCAATAATAATAGAAGTATGGAACTGCCTTATATGTGTGAGATAATTTTTGCATTTCATTTAATTTTTCTTTTTTACTTTCAGTTTTGAATTTTTGATATAAACTACTGTCCTACTACAGCTATTTGTCTCAACTCTTAAGTCTTAATAGGGTGCATGTTTTATTGCCGAACAACAAATAATTGGCTTATGTTTACTACTGAAATAGTGTTGCTATTTGTCTTAATTCTTAAGTCTTAATTTCACATATTGAAGTATATTCTAGCTACTGCTGCAATGTTGTGTTTTTATATATATGCATCATCTAGAAGAGTAAACTCGTCCTGTATAATCTATTATCTGCTATTGTAATCTGTATAGTTGTTTTACTATTGTTGTATATGGTTTAAATAATCAACTAAGACTTGTTGTGCATGATTTATTACTTTACTGTGTATTATACTTAGACATCATATTATAATTGGTTTAAAAAATGTTTATAATGGCTATGGACTTTTTTAGAAGGTGTTTTGGAAGTGTGCGAGATTGTTTGGAAACAACTTGATAATTTTGGGATAGTTTGGCAACTGTCTGGGACTGCTTGGTGATTCTATGCTAATTGATGTAAACTTATTAGCTTAACAATAGTTTAGTAGTATTCTTTTTCAATTATGATACTTTGTCAAATTATTAGAATCCCAAAGTTTATGAAAGGGATATTGATATGTTGTTACTTGTAATTACATGCTCTAGTAAATATTTGCATGCTTGTACCACTTGTGAGCACATGTCCCAGTATATGTATATGCATGTATTTCATTTTACTCATAAGCAATGCAATAGAGTTTATATATCAGTTCATTTTAATGCATTTGATTTAAATACCATTTGATTTCATACTTATTTAAGACTTAAATCAATTTCATATGATCTAAGTAAAGTCATTCCTTGTATGTTAAGTGAAGTATTCCAATATTATCTAATATGCTGAGTTAAATATTGTAATACTTCACAATATTGGAGTTATATTGCTGCATTCAATAAAATTGAGTTAACATTTCAACACTTCATAATATTGAATATATATGATGCCATTAGTTTATAAGATTCAAACATTATTATATAAGATCCAATGCTACAAGTATTATTTGAGATCAATGCTGCTATATGTTCTTTGAGATTCAAATATTGTCATTCATTCTAATATGATAGAATTACTATCATATATTATTTAAGATTAAATGCTATTATTTATTTCAATAAATTAAAATGCTGCTATTAATTATGTATAGGATCAATTGCTATTATTACTGTTATTAGCTGTGTAAAAGGGCAATTGCTATTATCAATTATAAATAAAGTCTATTGCTGCCATCAATTGTAAAAATGAATCAATTGCTGCCATTTAGTTATGAGATCTAAGTGATGCCATGTAAACAAAATCAAATGCTGCATATATCTTCCTAC
Organism: Gastrodia elata; assembly: GCA_016760335.1. Classification (NCBI taxonomy): domain Eukaryota; kingdom Viridiplantae; phylum Streptophyta; class Magnoliopsida; order Asparagales; family Orchidaceae; genus Gastrodia; species Gastrodia elata. The sequence goes on along the minus strand of CM028681.1, from coordinate 3,408,819 downwards.
TATGAGATGCTATTAAGAGGGTAGAATAATTTAAATAATAACTAGAATTGTAATGTTTATTTTATTACATATTCATACAAATTGCTGTGATGATGATTCAATGAATTATATTTTATGTCCCAGTAGAATTTCTTTTATATAGTTATTGAAAATGCATATTGAAGTAGATAAACTTGTTGAAAAAGCACAAGTCATATATTTTAGATCATGTTATTCATTTTGTTTTGTTGCCCTAAATTATTAAGTATTATTGCAGCTTTATTCATAAAAAATTGTTGTAATTATTATCATATTTAAGTGAATAAGTGCTGCTGCCATGAATTGAAAACCAAAATGCTGTAAGTTATCTTATACAAATGCTAATATAAATTAAAATTCTTATTAGAATTGAAAATAGTCAATGGATTGACTTATATTAGAACTAGAAATAATCAATGGATTGACTTATATTAGAATTGGAAATAGTCAATGGATTGACTTATAAATTGATATTCTTATTAGAACTGGAAATAGTCAATAAATTGACTTATATATTGACATTGTAAATGTTTATTTTGAGCAAATACAAAGGAAATTCTGCCAAAATTTTTAAGAATTTAATGACTTTGAATTTTAGTGTTGGCATTGTACTTGGCATCAAACTCAAGGGCTATTTCATTCATTTCTTAGTGGTAAACTCACCATTGCTCAGCTATAATCTTGGTTTTAAGCATATCTCATGTGGTGATTTTTCAACTTGTTGAATTCCATCTTTGATATAAACATTTTTGTTTCTCTACCACCAAAACTCAAGTATTTGACAAATATGTGATGAGGTATGTATAGATGCTTTCATCAATACCTCGTTATGAATTTTTCAAATTAATATTTATTATGCATCACAACACTAATGTTTTGCTATGTGGATGGTCACCTTCACATAAAAATCTAAGATGACTATCTTTAGAAAATTTGCAAAAAGATCACTTACTTATACTTGTTATATTTGGTCAAATACAGTATTCTTTATTATTTCTTTTAAATTCCATATCACAATTTGGATGGCCTATAAATATGGGCAACCATTGTGAATATGAGATCATTGGAATGAAAATTAATAGAAAATAATGGATATCATATGGTTTTACAAATACTTTGATTAAATCCTTGTGCTGCAACGCATTGAGCTTAACACATTGATTCATACAAAAAGATTATTGTGCATAATAAACATTTTATAAAATTTTCAGAGGGGTCTAATTGAGGATTTAGTATAGCTGTCATTTGCCTGGGCAAGGCTATTAGTGTATCTAGAGACCACATAATTACTTTGAGGGGGAATGTGTGTGTTTATTTTAACCCCACTTACAGATAGGTTGAGTAGACGTACTCAACTCCTCACTTGTTCTGCACCCACAGAACAAAATTTCAAGATAAATAAATCATAATAAACATTTCAGATGGGTCTAATGGAGGATTTAGTACAGCTATTATTTGCTTGGGCAAGGCTATTGGTGTATCTGGAGACCACATAATTCCTTTGAGGGGGAATGTGTGTATTTATTTTGACCCCATATACAGATAAGTTGAGTAGACGTACTCAACTCCTCACTTGTTTTGCGCCCACAGAACAAATTTATAAGATAAATAAATGATAAATTGCATATTCTCACAATCTCATTGAATTGTGTATTACATACTCAGTCTTTAGACTGAAATGAATTTTCCATGATTAAATCTTTCCTAAATTTATACAGTACAAAATTTCATACAATTTATTTTTATTTAGCATAGAAATCCATTTGAACATATTCATGTTTTCCCTTAAAATTGCAAATAATTCAAATGCTTGTAACATAATTATTGCAGGATTGGCAAACATACTCTAACATTATGAGCACATTTTCTTACATACTTTTCTTACCATTTTCATGCCTATTGCACCGCTATTTTTTTTAATTGTAATGTAATATTTGCTTAATTAATGTTTAGCCTACTTTAAATAGTACTTAGACTTTTAAAGTCTAACCACTTTTTCTTTTTTTAGTTATGCACTATCATATTTAAAAATCAAAATACGGTAGATCAAGAGCAAGGAGCGGTATCTGCAGTTAAAGAGGAAGCTGAGCAATAATTGGAAAAAGAAAATTTACTTTTGTTTATGTGAGAACGAGTTTATTTATGAACTCTTTGTAAAATTATAAATATTGTGCGATGTGTGTAAACTATTCTTTCATATTGTTTGAATTTTCATATTATAAATAATAAATGTTTGAGTTAGAATAATTGAATGACCTTCTTCTCCCCATAGATCCATATAAAATAAGATAGTATTAAATGTTGAGTTAAAATCTCCTAACTCAATATTAAATACTACCGTAACACTCATTGTTAAATTATTAAATTTTAATCTAATAGTGAGGTGTTACAGTTGGTATTAGAGAGTAAATTTGGGGAATAAGAAGGAAGTTTAAAATTTTTAACTAAATATTCATTATTATTTAATATGTTTAAACATCCTCATAATTAAGTCACTTACCTTAAACCTAACATGATGTTAGATAATAAATAAATGATTCAAATTAGTTTATAATATTTCCAATGATTTTAAAATATCAATCCAGATTCAAATCCTCCCATTCCTATTAAGGGGATAATACCACCACCCAATTCATCATCACAATCTAATAAGATGAAAACCTTGTTCTAGTAAATTCACTTGCCAATAATAGAAAATGTGAATGACAAGTATGGAACCTATATTTTTGGCTGCAGACAAATCTACAGAAGCTGTATTTGTATCTATCCCTTTGATATTATTTGGTAATTCATTAAATTTATAAGACAACTGAAATTACTTACATATGTTGCTTAAATACAATATAGAGGTATTATCTATATACTTACAGAATTTTGCATGCTTACTAAATTTCTACATGTATTCTTTAAGATCTAAATAATGTCATTCTAAAGTGATAGAATTGCTTTCATCTCTTATAAAATAAAATGTTAAATGAATTATGAGAAGCAAATGCTATTAGTTTAATCAATAAGATCAAATGCTATTAGTTCATGTAATGTGAACAAATGCTATTAGTTCAATTAAGGTGATTAAATGCTATCATTTATGTTAATATAATCAAATGTTGCCTTAATATATAAAAATCAATGTTGTCATTTCTTTAATTAGAATTATATGCTGCTAATTATTTATAAAGTCAGATGCTGCTATATCTTTTAAATAAAATTGAATGCTGCCATGTTTTATTTGAGATTCAAATGATATTACCAAAAATAAAGGATTGATAAATTTCTATTCTTTATAATTGTCAAAACTATTAGAATTAGAAATGAGAAATCCTATATAATGGATTGAACTCTATTTTAGAACTGGAAATAGTCAATAAATTGACTTATATTGATTTTGCAAATGTTTATTTAAATAAATACAAAAGAGACCATGCCAAAATTTTCAGAATTGGAATCGCATATTATTGCCTTAATTATTGAAAGATATCATTCTTCATTATTTCTTTTTATTTTCATATCACAATTTGGATGGCCTATATATGGGCAACCATTGTGAATATGAAACCATTAGAATAGAAATCAATAGAAAACAATGGATATCATAAGATTTATAATACTTTGATACATTTATTGTGCTGCAAATGCATTGAGCTTAAAATATTGATTCATACAAAAAGATTTTATGCATATAATAAACTTTTTAAATAAAAATTATAGAGGGATCTATATGGAGGATTTAGTACAGCTGTCATTTGCCTGGGCAAGGCTATTGGTGTATCTGGAGACCACATAATTCCTTTGAGGGGGAATGTGTGTGTTTATTTTGACCCCACTTACAGATAAGTTGAGTAGACGTACTTAACTCCTCGCTTGTTCTGCACCCATAGAACAAAATTACAAGATAAATAAGTTATAAACTGCATTTCTCACAATCTCATTGATTGTGAATGATATATTCAGTCTTTAAGACTGAAATGATTTTCCATGATTTAATCTTTCATAAATATGTACAGTGCAGAATTTCATACATATAGTTCCATTTTGTTTACTCTGCTTCTTACTTAACATACAACTCTATTTGAACATATTTTCTTTCAATTTGCAAATAATTCAAATGCTACTAGTATAATTATTGCAAGATTGGTAAAAATGTTCTAGCATTGTGAGCAAACTTTCTTACATACCTTCCTTATCATTTACATGCTTATTGCACCGCTATTTCTTTAAATTGTAATATGATATCCACTTAATTAATGTTTAGCCTACTTTTAAAATGTACTTAAACTTTTAAAGTCTAACCACTTTTTCTTTTTTTTAGCTATGCCCTACCGTATTTAAAAACCAAAATACGGTAGATCGGGAGCAAGGAGCAGGATCTGCATTTGAAAGAGGAAGCTGAGAAAAAATTGAGAAGAGAATTTACTTATATTTGATTATGTAAGAATAAAATTTACATTTGAACAGTTTGTAAATTATAAAATATTTGTGATGTAAACTATTCTTTCATATTGTTATGTTTCATATTATAAATAATGAATGTTTGAGTTAGAATAATTGAATGCCCTTCTTCTCCCCATAGATCCATATAATATAAGGTAGTATTAAATATTGAGTTAGAATTTCCTAACTCAATATTAAATACTACTGTAACACTCATTGTTAGATTATTAAACTTTAATCCAATAGTGAGTCGTTACACATATGTCCTAATAGAGTCTCTTTCTCACTTTGATATTTGATACTTTGTTTACCTTATTTTGAGCCTTATACCTTGTTCACATATATTGGATATAAGATATTTAATAAGTATCACATGTCATCTTTGAATTTTCATAAACAACATTTGCATTTTTATCGGTGCTATTAGCTTTATTGAATTTAGTTAAGTAAAGTGTGATCTAATTAGTCTGCCTCTCGGTTCCTTCTGCTCTGATCCATTTTATGGCTGTTGGCCCGGTTCTGATATGCTAGCACTAATTTTAGGTACACTTCTACTCAGTGATTCTGCCTCTCAGTTCCTTCTGATTTGATCTGTTGTCTATTACATGCATGGGATGATCCAGGATGGTGTGTAATAGACTTCTTTTGTGGCTATTGGCCTGGTTCTAATATGACAGTAAGTGAGTTCATATATATTCCATTTAGATGACAAGTTTAGCCAGTACAATTTTTTAGCTTATACTTACTATTTTTAGTTTACTTTTCTGTATTTTAGCACTTTATTACTCCTGTCTTACTGCATTTACTAACTTTACTTCTACTTATAGGATGCTAGTCTTGCTCGCTGCTTATATACATAGGATGTTAGTCTTGCTTTTAGTTATTTAATTATTTCACATGTGCTTTTACTTTAAGTCAATTAGCATGAGTTTATATTGATCATCAGCATGTTTAGGTTGATTTTTTTCCAATTATATTAGTACTTAGTACTTATTTTATAACTAACCTTATTGCAGCTATTCTTGGAGGTATGTGTTTACTTCCTATTTTCTTAAGTTATAGACTTATGATTTATAACTACCTTTTTTTTATATGCATTTTGCTCATTTACTGCTTGTTTTAAATTTAAAGTGTATGATGATATCTAAATTAACATAATAAAATTTGCAGCCTAAAATGTACTTAGACTTTTTGTCTAATTAGAATTTTCTTATGTTGGCTAGGGCCTTATCATTATGAAACTAACAATGGTAGACTCTGAGCTATTTGAGGTTGTAGAGCCTTCTGAAGACCAGATTTAGGTGGAGGATCGAGCTGTTGAAGACCCTTAGCTTTTCTTTTCTGCATTGTGAGGATGAGTGGATTTTATTTCCATTTCTACTTAACTTTAAATCATATTGTAACAATACATAATTAACTTTATTCTTTTTACTACTTACTTATTCTGGGTTGGATGTTTAGTTCCTTATATTATAATGAATGGATGTTTATTATTTTTGCTTCCGCACTCTGCTTTCTTGTACTTTTCATTTAGTGAAAATATATTTTGGAAATGGCAAAGTCTTTAATTATGATGGATTATGATGAATACCCAATCTAATTATAAGTAGAGATATTATCATTTGGTGACCACTCCACCATAATCATATTAACTTAAGAGTTAATAGGACCACGGCGGGGATGTGCCACCACACTAAGTCATTTTATTAGGAGCTTGTTAGGAATCTACAATTCACTATAAGATCTTTTCCTTAAGATTAGGAATAAATCCTAAGTTGGATTTCACTCATTGAATAAATGAGTTATTCAATGGATGAAACCTTAATTTTATTAGTTTCTAAACTTTCATACTTTAATTCTGATTCAATTTTAGATTAAGATAAGGAGAATTATTCTATTAAGCTTGATTGTGCTTAATAAGATTTGCCTTGATTATTAGATCACATTTAAATTCAAGTCTTAGTCCTTAAGACTTACACTTTGAATTATGTGATTAAACTTAATTCATGGTGTTTAATGCATAATTCTTAGCTTTAGTAAATCTTGATCAGATCTTAGTTTAGAATGTCTAAATTCATCAAATGGGACTTGTTAATTTCTTATTTAACTTGTAGGCAATATTAATTGAATTAAATTAAAACCTGATCAATTCTAATTATTTTCATAACTTATAAAGCAGTGAATCTAAGTTACACTTGATAGTAGGAATTGGAGATCCTGAACTTATGTAACTTAGAATAGTTAGAATGGCTTAAGTAAATAACAACAGATATCACCATGTATAGTATAGTCCCTTGCTTACTATTGACTTATTTATTACTTTTGCATTCCTTGTACTTTATGTCTTTACCTTGAACCTATCATATAAGAATATTAATGAATGAAATGAAAACTTAGAATAATTAGGATAACATTTGCATAGGATTAAGTTACTTGTAGATCTTGCATATTTTACCCTACTGGATATGGGTAAGGAGAAATAATGATTACTTAACATTACTCATTGAGGAGTGTTGTGTTAAGTTGGAACCCGAATAGTATTGCTGACGTGCTTCACTCCTTAGCTACTTATGGATATGCCCACATGAGTAAAATAAATAACTAAAATATTACCGCATTTGTAATTTTTGCTTATTCAGTTTAGTTTCTGTTATGTTATCCCGGCCTAGCCTTAGATGACGCTAAGAATATACATATATTTGTTGCAGCATGCTAGATTAGCCATCTTCTGATATATCACTCATTACATACCTATTTATTATTTACTATTCACTATTTATTATTTACCATTTATCATTTATTATTATACTTTACTTTAGCCAGCTTTACTTTATATGATTACTTACTTATAGGATGCTACTTTTTGTTACTGCTTACTATACATATCACAATCAGATTATTTATTTTTAACCTACATATATCAAGTGATTATGAGCATATTTAGGATGAGTCTTTTCCTTCAGTATTTTCTTTACTTTACTTATACTTATATGCTTAACTTTGTTACATCTTTGGTGTTGAGGTATGTTCTTTTATCTCATATATTTCTTAGCTATAAATATCTTTATATATAGCTTATTCCTTCCTTTGTATGCTTGTTACACCCTTACGCTTTGATTATTTTTTTATAGTCTAAATAAAATGGTGATATCATAAAACTCATGAAATATTAATAGCCTAAAATGTAGTTAGACAATATGTATAACAAGATTTTTCTTTTTTTTGGCTGGGGCCCTATCATTGTGAAACAGATAATGGTAGATTCCAAGTTATTCGAGGTAGTCGAGTCTTCTGAAGGTCAGATTCAAAAGGAGGAGTGTGATGCCGCTGGAGATCCTTAGCTTAGCTTCTCTTTTATTTTTATGAGGATGAGAGCTTTATCATTTTTATTAAGACTTAGTTAATGTTTGTAATAATTTAGATATTTATGTATATTCTTTTACTGTACTATTTTATTTTGAGCTGCATATTTACTTCTTACTTATATTATGGTAGATTGGATGTAATATATTTTATTGTCTTGCTTCTGCACTCTGATGAATGTATATATTTAGTGAATGAATTACGCTGCATTATCTAGGGCACATCCTTCCCTTATTAGTGGATTGAGGAATTACACCTTAATCTAATGATAAGTGAGGGATTTGCCAGCATGACACACCACTCCTTAGCCCTGATTATTGGCGGTCAGGACGGGGCGCCACATAAGTGCTGAAGGAATCTAGGTGGATCAAAAGAAAATCATTTCCATTCAAGAATGGGCGCAACCTACATCTGTTGGTTACTATTGAAAGTTTGTGCAAGGGTTTTCTCAAATTTCAGCACCACTTACCAAATTAACACAGAAGATGGTACCCCTTGTTTGGAACTCAGAATGTGAAGAATCCTTTCAAAAATTAAAGCATGCCCTTACGACCGCTCCTGTTCTTACATTACCACATGTAGGGATGGACTACCAAGTTTATACCAACTCGCCAAGGTAGGACTTGGATGTGTTTTAATACAAAATGGGAGGGTAGTTGCTTATGCTTTACGTCAGCTAAAGATCCATGAAAAGAACTATCTAGTTCATGATTTGGAGTTAGCAGTAATTATCTTTGCACTTAAGATAAGGAGACATTATTTGTATGGAGTAAAATGTCAAATATTTATAGATCATAAAAGCTTCAAATACATCTTTACTCAATGGGAGTTAAATTGTCGGCAAAGGCGATGGCTGGAACTCATTAGTGATTATGATCTGGATATTCAATACCACCCATGAAAGGCCAATGTCGTGGCAGATGCCTTAAGCAGAAAATTAGTTAGCACACTCAACATGATGACCATCAATAAGAATATGGTTAAGGTGCTGAATAATCTAGGGATAGATCTAATAACAACGAACCAACTAAATGCCATTTCAACTACATGAGTTGCAATTTTAACATTAGAGGAGCGCATAAAATTATCCCAAGGAAAAGATTTAGAGTATCAAAAAATGAAGCAGCTTATCTTGGAAGGAAAGGCGAATTATCTTCAAGAAAAGGATGACTACATTTATCATAAAACTCAATTGTGAGTGCCCAATGATAAAGAATTATGAATGATGATATTACAGGAAGCACATTATTCAAGATATAATATCCACCTTAGGACTTCAAAAATGTACCATGACATAAAGAAAATTTATTGATTGTCTGGATTGAAGAGAAATGTGAGAGAGTTTGTGGTGCATTAAAATGTATGCAACTTTGTGAAGGCGGAACGTCAAAAGCCATGATGACTCTTACAGTCCCTACTAGTCCCAGAATGGTAGTGGGCTGATACTTCCATGGATTTTGTCGTGGGTTTGCCTCAAAGCAAATCAAGAGTTGATACCATATGTGTCGTCATTGACAGACTCGCGAAGTCAGCACATTTTCTGCTAATAAGACAGACATACCCCGTGGAGAAGCTCGCTAGAACATATATTAAATAAATCATTTAGCTGCACGGAATCCCAAAAATAATTATATCAAACAGGGACAGTAGATTCACTTCTCGATTTTAAAAAGCCGTACACCATGATTTAGGCACTAATCTTGCAATGAGCACTGTTTTTTATCCTCAAACTGATGGAATAATTGAAAGAGTTAATCAAGTGCTAGAACATTTTCCCTTAGTTGAGTTTGCTTATTATAACAGTCATCAAGCTAGTATTGGAATGGCGCCCTACGAAGCCATATACGGAAGAAAATGTCTTACACCTCTATCCTAGATGGAGAATTTTTCTAGAGTACATGATGTGTTCAATATATCATCCTTACATAAATGTTTGCAAGAACCATCTCATCAATTAGTAGCCCCCGGAACAATATTTTAGCCAGATCTGACGTATGTGAAAGAATCGGACCAAATTATAGAACGAGATATTCACCGATTAAGGAAGATAATCATTCCCATGGTTAAGGTGCAATAGAAAGGTCACTGTGCCAAGGAAGCAATATGGGAAAGAGAAGAGAATATGAGAAATGAATATCCTGGACTCTTTTAAAATTTAGGCAATCTTAATTAAATCTTTTTGCATTCAACTAAATGTCTTCTATTTCGGTGTAATGTTGATGACGACATTATTTTTAAATAGGGAATTTTGTAATGACCCTAGGTTATTTGTAAAGGGGACTTTACTTTCTTGCAAAACCAAAATTTCGTTGATCTCCCGCAGATTTTAGTTTTCCGTTAAAACTCCCGCTAAATTTTAGTTTTCAGTTACAATCCTTAATTTATAAAATTTTCAAATTCATTTAAGATGAAATATAAATTAAGATTATGTCATACTTAAATTGGTAAAGCATAAATTACTCCATTAAAGCAGATCAACAGTTATGTTATTCCCATATTTTATAACCCTTAACTTACGGCTGTAACAACCTAAGGTTGTTACCCAGCTTAATTTTAGCCTAATCATATCTCAATTATCATTATGTTAAGTTCATCTAGTCATTTGAATCAATCCCTAAAGATTTAGTACGATTTGGAGCTAAATCAAATATTTTGGATTATTTTAATATTTAATTAATTAGAAAATTAAGGTATTTAATTTGACCTCAAAATCAAAATCTGACTTTGCCGTTGCAATCCTCACCCCCAAATTAGCTAGGGCTGATGTTTCGGGCGTGTTTGGATGTCGTCAGATTTTTACGAATATTTTAATATAATTAAATGCACCAGAAAATGGAATAATTAAATAATCGTCGAAATCAAATTTCGACTTCGTTGTTGAATTCCTCATCCCCAAATTAGCTAGGGGTGAATTTTTGGGAATTTTTGGAGCGCATTTATTAAATCTAAATTTTTTTTAATAAATCGAAAAATTAGGAAGTAATTAAGTCTTTATTTCTTAATTTTTCTTCCTTCCCCTCTCTCCTAGCTGGCTTCCCTATTCGGCGCCCCCATCTTCCTCCATCACACAAAGGGCAAAGCTCCATTTCCTTAACCCATGCCTCCCCTCACCTGATGGCTCTCCTAGCCTCCCTAACTCTTGATGACCTCCCCCCTTCCTCTCCTCCTTTAAGAAGAAGCTCAGTACCTCCTTCTTCCCCTTGCTGCCAAGCTGAAGGCCTTTTCCCTCCCAAGCTCTCCCCCCTTGCTCTATTGTTGCACCTTGAAGAAGAAACTCTCCAAATCTTGAAGAAAACAAAAGTTCCTTCTTCCTCTTTTAAGGCTAAGGTACTAATTTGCTCCTCTTCCTTGTCTTCTTCATATTGCTATTATGCTTATTTGTATATTTAGAAATTCATGATTATGTATGGAAGCCATTAAAGTTCATTAAGGCATCATATTGTTTTAAAAATTTCATGATCTGTTTTTCATCCATTCTGTATATCCGCACCTTTAACTGCATGTTTTGTATAGTTAGGATAATCCGTTTGTGCCGATTTTGGTATATATAGAAAGGTATCGGAAAGACCTTTCCATTGATATATGGCACCGCTCATGAAATTCTCTAGATTGAGAGTATTTGAGCTCGAAATGTGACCCTTCATGGTTTTCGCACAAGCGAAATCACCGTCGGGCGCTACAGCGCACCGTAGCGCCCGAAGTTCAAATAGTTTCCGCTGCAGTGTGCTGTAGCGAGCTGCAGCGTAATTTCAAGAAAAATCATATGAAATTGATAAATAAACTAATTGAACAGTAACTCGCAAGTTAGACCGTTGCGCGCGCCACAGCGCACCGCAGCGGGCTGCAGCATTATTTCAGGGAAAACTATAGGAAATCAAGAGAAAAATTAATTGAATAGTAACCCACAAGTTGGACTGTTGTAGCGCGCCACAGCGGGCCGCAGCGTCATTTCTAGAAAATTATATGAAACCAGAAGAAAAATTAATTGAACAGTGTTTCCGTAAGTTGATCAGTCACAGCGCGCCACAGCGCCTGAAAGTAGCATCCAGCTCTTGGATTTGTCCCGCCGTAGCACGCCGCAGCATCAAAAGCGCTGCAGTGCGCCACATCATGATTTTCTGCCGTAGCGCCCAAAATTTTTTAAAAATACGCAGAATTGGCTGAAATGGCCAAAACTTCACTGTTTTTGCATTTTAAGGTCCTTAGGACCATAGTGGGACTGAATTATATCGAATTTTAGTAAATTGAACAGTCACTCGAAACAAAATTTCTCCTCATTTCCCCTCCTCATTTTCCTTTATCTACATCCTCTTACCTAGGATTAGGGTTGCCAGAAATCGGAGAGAGGCCGGGCGCGAGTGAAGGGGGCCAGAGGAGATCGTCGAAATGGGGTAACCGGAGCAAAGGGGGGTGGCGGCTGGCTGGTAGGAGGGTTGGGAGAGTTGGCAAGCTGAGGTAGGTTGAGAACTCGGCTACTGTGGCTGTGGGAGAAAGTGAGGGTTTAGGGGGGTATAAATAGGGAAGGGAAGGGGGACAGCCGGTCGGCTGGTGTCGACCAGGGCGACATGCATGGGAGAAACGACGCCCGATGCGCATGGGATAAACAGAGGGAATGAAACTGAAGGAAAAATAAAAATAACTACTTAAAATTAAAATTTTCGCATTTTTTCCGCTGTCTGACTTCCAAAATTAACGAAACTTGACACAGAGGTGTGTTATGACGAAACGAACATCTTCGCGCTATTTTTTTTTTATTCGGAATAATATTTTTATTATATTAATTTCTAAAGTTTGAAACTTTAAAAATTAATTGAAATCAAACCGGCGCTCAAAAATCAATAAAATTTTAAGAACAATTTTTAAATAATATACTTAACATAATGACACGAAAATCAATGAATTTGAAACAAATATTTAATTTTCTCAATTTATTAAATTTTAATAATTCATAAATTAAAACGGGAGTTTTCGTTATCCAAATTTCTCTCAAGCTAGGGCATTTTGATCTAAAATTTATTTCTATTTAATGATATTTTTGTTTGTCCTAAATTGAAGTTCCCCGGAATCCCGATTTTTGAGTTACGATTTGACCTAATTTTGCGAAGTAAAGACAATGGCTCGTTACAAACTCCCCTACTTAAAAACGATGTCATCCTTAACATCATAAGAACAAAATAAAGTCTTAAGCGAGTTTTTGGTTACCTTGATTCTAAAATAATTCTGGATACTTTCTTCGCATAACATCTTTTTTTTCCCACGTGGCTTCCTTTGCAGTATGGTTAAGCCATTGAACTTTGACCATCAGAATCGTTCTGCTTCTTATTTTTCGGCGATCTTTCTCAATGATTTTAAAAGGTTTTTCGGCACAAGTCAGATCATGCTGAATTTCGACTATCAAATCAGAAATTTGTTGAGAGGAATCCTGGAGGCATTTGCGGAGTGCTGAAATGTGAAAAATGATGTACACGACAAAAAATATTTCATGAAGTTTATGTCTATAAGCTGATATTTCTATTTTGCAATTACTTTGAAGGGTTCAACATATATGGGGCTCAGCTTGCCAGTAACTCCAAAGTGATGTATTCCTTTCATAGGACTAACTCTTAGATAAGCATGATCACCAATGTGAAATTCTAGCCTCCGGTGCTTTGCGTCGTGGTATTTCTTTTATCGGTCCTGGGCTGCCGCAATTTGGCTCTTGATTAGCCTTATCTTTTCGTTCGTCTCTTCAATCAACTCAAATCCATAAAATTGTACATCTCCAACTTGTGTCCAGGCTAAAGGAGTACTGCACTTTCTCCCATATAAGCTTCATAAGGGGTCATCCCGATGCTCAACTGGTGGCTATTATTATATGCGAATTCTATTAACGGTATGTGCTCTTCCCAACTATCATAAAAATCTAAAATACTCAAACGCAACAAATCTTCAAGTATTTGATTAACTCTTCCAGTCTGCCAATCAATTTGTGGATGTAAAGCGGTGCTTCGAGCTAGCATGGTTCCTAAATTGTGGTGTACCGCTTGCTAGAATCGAGATGTAAATCTGCTATCTCGATCCGAGACTATGACTTTTGGAATTCCGTGAAGTTTGATTATTTCCTTAATATAAATTTTGACTAGCTTTTCAACGGTATCAGTTTGCTTAATAGGAATAAAATGGGCGAATTTGGTCAAATGATCAACTATTACCCAAATTGTATCAGCTCCTGAACAATTCCTAGGTAATCCCATGATAAAGTCCATAAAAATTGTTAGACCATTTCCATTCTGAAATTTCTAAAAGATGCAAGAGTCCACATGGCCTTTGATGTTCAACTTTTACTAAACAACAAACATGGCACTTGACAATAAATTCAGCCATGCTTCTTTTGAGTCATGGCCACCAGAATATTTCTTTTAGATTTCGATACATTTTGTTGTTTTTGAGGTGAACTGTATATCCTGAGTTGTGAGCTTCGCTTAGAATTTGATTTCGAATGTATGCCTTATTAGGGACACAAACTCTTTTTTCATGATAAATATAAATCCCTTGCTGAAGTTGTAAGTCTGATCAGCATCCACTTTCTATATCCTTTAGCTTTAGATACTCTAGGTCTTGTCTTTGAGCGATAGTTATCTGCTACAGAAGCGTAGGTTCAGCGATACTTATATTGAGTAGATTGCTTAATTGCTTGCTGGAAATGGGTCTTATCCTTAGCTTCTGTAACTCTTCCACCAAGGGGCTCTCCATGATCAATTCATCCAGAGACGTTTTTTTGCTAAGGGCGTCAGCTACAACGTTGGCCTTACCAGGTGATCCGTGATACTAAGATCGTAGTCGCAGATTAATTCAATCCATCTTCCTTGCCTGCACTTTAGTTTCTTCTGGTAAAAATATACTTTAGGCTTTGGTGGTCTGTAAAGATCTCGCATCGTACCCCATATAAGTAGTGCCTCCATATCTTTAAAGCAAAAACAATCGACGCCAACTCCAGATCATAAACTGGGTAATTCTTTTCATGCTTCTTTAATTGCCTTAAGGCGTAGGCAATTTACCTTTTATTCCTGCATTAGGATACATCCCAATTCAATGTTGGATGCATTAGTGAATACTTGAAAATTAATTCCTTCTTGAGGTAAGATCAGAATTGGTGCGGCGGTCAGTACTTCCTTTAACTTCTAGAATGCTTCTTCACAGTCTGGGCTCCAAACGAAAGGTGTCGCTTTCTGAGTTAACCTTGAAAGAGATGAGGAATAGTGAAAATCCCTTAACAAGCTTTCGGTAATAGCCTGCTAGTCCCAAGAAGCTTCGAATTTCAATTACACTGGAGGGTTGTGGACATTCATGAATGGCATTTATCTTATGCTGATTAACCTTTATCCCTTCAGTACTAATTACATGACCAAGAAAGGCAACGAATTTAAGCCAAAATTCACACATTGCGTATTTCGCATACAGTTGTTGCTCCCTTAATGTGCCTAACACATATATTTGTTGCTCCCTTAATATGCCCAACACGAGTCTCAAGTGATTTTCATGATCTTCTTCACTTTTGATCTGTACACATTATATTGCACAGACTCATTGTCCAAACAACAAAACCTAGAAATTTGCTTTTCACTTCATGGTCAATGATGATTGCATCTCATGCATAAATTCACAAGTCATTCTTCATCCAGACTATATATGACCTGCACATTTTATATAACTCATTCTTGCACATGCTTGCAACTCACCCAACTCCAATGTTCAGCACAAGCCATATTGCAATAATAATGCTTACAAGCTAGCATATCTTTCCCAATTTCTTTGTAATCATGGTTTATTTTATCTGCATGCAAATCTAATTTAAGGCAAAGGCAAATATGTATATATATATAATCGAGATGCACTGATCAACGATCCAATTTCATTTTGAGATGCACAAACTGGTTTCAACTCCAACATCAATTTCATTTCGAGATACACTGGTTAACAATCCTTCACATCTAACCAAGATCAATCTTCAAGGTAAATAAGATGCTTGCCAAACCATATGAATATTGCCAAACCTTTAATAGACTCTTGTTGAAAAATTTGAGAATGGGAGACTACTTATAATCGTCATTCGCAAGTTTCTTCATGACTTGGGGGGGTAGTCGGGTCATAAAGCGCATGATTTATTGATCTTCGCTATATGATGATCAAATTGTCAAATAAAGTTGACTACACAAGCTTGTTTGGTAGATGATCATATCTTGTTAATAATTTTACATGTGTTAAAATTGATGACATTTTTGATCCAAAGATTGAACCTCCTATAAATCAAAATTAGAGACAAGGAGGTTAATTATCTACAAGAATGTACTTTCGAAAACATACCTATGTAATGCACTCATTGTTCAAAAATTAAGCATGATTTGGGAATTGCTTGAACCTCCATCCTCACCTCGGAGTGCAAAAGGTGACAAATGAACCTTCGTGCATTAATTTTAAGAAAAAAAAATGATGTGTGCCAAAAAGAAACACCAATGAAGCTTGTGCATTTTTTGAGGTCAACGTAATTGAGCCAATGAAGTTGAATGTCCATTTATTTACCCTTTGATTGCAGAAGCAAATCCTGAAATTGGTGATGTAGTCGAATATCCAGTTGTAGGAAACTGTGGTTGAATGCAGCTGGTTGTCTTTGATTCGCGCATCAGTTGTCGGAGGTTGTCGCTTTCAAAAGAAAACATTTTGCTGACAAATTCCATTATAACAACTAATATAATAATCAAAGAATGAATTTGAATTCAAAAATTCAACCCTTAACTATCATCTGCATTAAGTAAATTTTCAGTGCCATAATATGAATGATCATGGATTTAATCAGTACATGAAAGATCATGACTGTAATCGATAAATATGCCATCACCATAATAAATATAAAAAAGAAATTAGAAGGTTTCAAATACAAATTAAATTACACCATTACCAGGAAAAGATAATCTTGTTTGCAACAAGATAGACTCCCAAGAGACACATGACTAAATCAACATATTAATCACAGAAATAAAGGCAACAATATAACTTCTAGTTGAAATCATGTAAAAATTAGTGCTTCAACAGATTAAATGATATCGAGAAATGAGACATCAAGTCAGAAAATTTATATAAAATGTTTGTAATTCATAACTGTTGACAACAAGCTGTTAAAGGCGTAACAAAAGAGATGAATTTCCTTTACCTAATCGATTCTGGTTATCATGTCATGAGAAATTATGCACTCACCCTTCCCCAAATATCTGAAGACCATCACTGCACGCAAGTTAAAAATGTTTAATCTGCACTACCAAAAGCTCCAATAAGGCAGAGTTCTGAACTGGTTCAGTCAGATCTCAACAACTCCGCGCAACTTTTCCATCACTCCTCAAAATCAAGCCATTCCATTAATAATAGCCCCCAATAATATTTAAATGCATCCAGCGCTCCAGTAATAGGTAGAAGGGTGACAAAAAATCTGTATAAGGCTTGAAAATGAAGCCAGTTTAAGTAAATTTTCACAACCTTATCTGAGAAACCACCTGCATGAAACAAGACTAGCATGCCAATATAATGAGTTAGAACTGAAAAATAAATACAAAACAGTACACAAGCAACTGCCCAGTGCTCACCAAATTGTATGATGAAACAGATAGCTTTATCTGAGAGTTTCATTTTGCTATATATCTGATAACCCGGACGCCCAAAAAGCACAACAGACAAGAAGGGACAGTATTCCTAATGCTGCAAACCTATAGGATCACTTAAAAGAGAGTTCAAATAGAGCTAACTGCATTACATCAAATTAAACTCCAAACAGGTTAGTAAATTATGGGTCCTCTCGTCAGGCCACCACTCAACATCGGTCTACCTGTAAAAAAAAAAACCGGTGCATCCATTCAAGGAAATGAAAATTATAATTTAAAGCAGTAATAATTTAAAAAATATGAAGAATAATATTTGCGTATTAAAAAAAGCATGCCTTTTTATAGAAAAAACTCTATAAAAAATAGTCTTATATGGTAAACTATGAACGAATTTCATACGTAGCACTCAAATCTTCTTTATTCACATCCCCGCCTGCAACTTTGATATTGTAAAACTAAAGCTAAAACAATTTCATTATGCCAAAATCACCATCACACTAGAAACTTCAAATTTTTTGAATATGTAAGAATTTTTCCATGATAACCAAAAGGCTAATGTGAACTATATTTCAACATATGTTTTACTATTTATACAATTCTTAATTTAGTTTTTTAAATAAGTATTATTAGAATAATATGATTTGTATTTAAAACTTGTGTTGTATGCTTAAATATAATATATATATAATAAAAAAATTTCAAACACTGTATTAGTAAAAAATTTGCACTAGTAAATAAGAAACAAAATAATTGTTGATGACGAGATTATATAAACGAAATAAAGACAAGAAATTTTATTAATAACTCAAAAATACATACAACATACTAAAATTTTATTGTACAAATTAAAAAAACTCAACTGACGACTAACTCCAATAACAATTAACTCAAGATATATACCTAAAAGTTTAACAAAAAAAAAAAAAAAAAGACAACATAGACAATGCAACTGAACTTCTCGTTCCTCATGCGGCCTCAAACAAACTTCAAACTCAAAACCTAGAATAATACAAATTAATAAATACAGTTATTAGCAACTGAATAGAGCAACAAACTTTAAACATCATTAAAGTAATGTACAATATTACTGATTTTCATATGATAAAGAGGCTTCATTTTCCAGCATCAGATTCTCATCTGTATCTCAAAGTATGCTGTTAGTAAACAAAATTTAACAGAAGATCAGCTACTTGAATAAAAAGAAATAGCACCTGGAATGTTTAGAGACTAAACTTTGGCATATTTATAATATTGCTCTTTCAAAGATACTGTCCATACTCCAGCATCACAGAATAATGTGTGTAGCACATTCCAAGCAACACAATGGTTTTTAGATTTGATTGCTGCACCCCACCAAACATAAAGTGATGCAAGCAAAAATAGTTGAAAAACATTGGGTTGGTGGGAATGTGACACTTATCAAACTGTGACGCTTGAGTATGAGTGGTATTTCATTGAAACTGCAGTGTTGTAAAACAGACAAATGATTCTTTGTATACATAACACTTGCTAACTCATAATACTGCAATAGCTACTACTCTATTAAAATTTGTTCATAAACAACATGATACGAGGTACACTAATAAATCAATAAAATCTAAAATAAATTGTGTTGCTAGGAATGTATTACACAACTAAATCTGTCATATTAATGGTTGTTAACTTTCAAAAAGTAGCACTACGTAAATGTCAAATTCAAGTCTGTAAACAGTCCAATTCATATT
This sequence comes from Gastrodia elata, assembly GCA_016760335.1. Taxonomy (NCBI): domain Eukaryota; kingdom Viridiplantae; phylum Streptophyta; class Magnoliopsida; order Asparagales; family Orchidaceae; genus Gastrodia; species Gastrodia elata. The sequence continues at coordinate 3,389,654 of CM028681.1, read as the reverse complement.
TTATTTTATTTCAATAGGTGTAGTTCTTTGAATTGTGTTCAGTAATAACATGCTCTGAGGTATTGATGAAATCAATAAAATTTTAAAACATTATGTTACTAAAACTGTTTTTAAGAGTTGAAGTCGTGATGTTGCTATATGTGTAATATTTTTGAAACAACAATGCTTTGAATGTCAAATTAAAGACTACAAACATTCCAATTGCTATAACTTTTTCGAATAAGTGATTTTTTGTGAAATTTTGTTCAATAAGAAGATGCTTTGAGGAAAACTTCTTCTTTGCATCAGGAACAAAACTAATAAAATAAAGCAAACATGCTTATACACTCATACAACCAACCAGAACAAGAAAAAACTCAGCGCATGCTTACAGATCACAGAGAAAGGTGACACATATTTGAACCCTAATTGAGATTAATATAGCATTTAAAGAGGATTATTAAATATGCAGAAACATAGAAACCCTAACATACAAAGACTCGATCTAACCGAACAAGAAAGTAGCGTAATGAAATATCATTCAAACACAAATACCACACCGCATTCACCATAAATCAAAAGAGAAATGCTTACAAATCAAACAAGAGACGCTCCAAGAAGTGTAGAAATCGCAAATCGAGGAGAGGAGATTAGGGCTCGGAAGAAGAAGACGGATAGAACGTGTCACGTAAAGTGAGATGGCGACCGATTTGAGCGTAATTCGTTTACAACGATATTATACCATTGTACACGTATACTACGTTGCAAGTGTTTTACACCGTAATTATTTCACATACCAAACATCGGTATTTTCACTTTCTCCGAAATTTTTTTACTTCCCCCTCTTATTACCTCATGCAAAACATCCCTTTGATAACAGTTCTATTAACAGTAACCCATTTATATATTCTAATCTATATATGCAATAAGAACGGTGTATTAATTATTTGTTGACTTGAAGAATAGCTAATAAGAACGCTGTTAATGGTGTATTAATAAGGATGGTGTTTTGCAATTATGATATGAATTCATGTTCCATACTCTTGAAGCCTGATTTAGCCCATACAGTTAATTGTTCAGTTTACATAGTAAACCTAATTTAGCCTCCTCATATCCGTCTGGTGTGATATGTATACATTTTTGTGTAAGAAGCCATGCAATAATGAATTATTTATATTGGAAGTTATATTGGCCCATTGTTGGAAGTAAATATAGAAAAAAAAAACTTACTGTAACAGTCTGTGCTATGGTTGAAAAATTATCTATGTAATCTATAGCATCGATCTAATTATATCCTTTGCCGCAAGCCCCGCTTTGAGCCTTTTAATACAGTCATCTAGTTTAAAGTTTGATCTGTATACGTATTTTGTATAAATAGTTTTCCTTCTAATAAATTTGTTACTTCCCAAGTTTTGTTTTCTTCTTATGTTATCGCTCTTGTTTCATAGCTTCAACCCACCCATTCTTTATGGAGCTTTGCTTGATAACCATTTTTTGGTTCTTTGATAAATGATGGTTTTACCAGAAAAACATGCTCGAAATGCATTGTGATTAGAGAGGAATAAAGTAAATTGTATGGAGTTTTATTTTGATTTGCAAATTCAGAAACTGTGCTGTAACAAATAAAATCTTTAAGCCATGAGAGTTGATTTAACTGTCTATTTGATCTTCTTAAAGGTGTGTTATTTGGGAATTATTTCTGCTAATGACTCGAGCAACACAATTGACGTTTTGTGAATAAATCACACAAAAAGGAGGCATGGGAATTTCATCATTATTTGAGCGATTTTCAATGGGTGTTTTGCCTATGTTGAAATTGAGGAATATGTATGGTAGGGGAGGATTGTTCTCTTGTTGTCTGATATGTCTGAATGGGAAGCAGTTTTCATGGAAGACTACATCCCTACTGATAATAATTGTTCTGGTTTCAAGTACATATGACTTGTAAATCTTCTGTCCCAGAATGTATCCACAATAAAGATGCACTTGAATGCTCTTTAATCAAATTTGTCTTTGTAAGGAATGCTATCTGCAACAAAGTATAAACATTTAAAGGTTTTATGCAAAGTGTAAGATGGTAATTTACCATATCGAGATGCATGTGGTATTTTCCATTGTAAAATTGGGGTTGGTAGTCTGTTTATGGTATATATGGCTGTCGCTATTGATTCTCCAAAAAATGTGCTTTGGTAGTGAATTCTGGAACATCAGTGATCTAGGAACTTGTAGTAGGTGTTTATAGTTTCTTTAAACAGTTCCATTTTGTTGTGGAGAGTCTTGAGTACAAAATTGTTGGTATAAATTACAAGATCTTGGAGCATTCTCTAGCAATCTGAATTCGTTAACTCGGTTCGAATGTCTGATCTTATCATCTTAACATTTAAATTTATAACTTTTAGTTGTCAGTTCCCAAGCCCTGGATGAGAAAAGAGGAGGACTGCGTTAGGCAGCTGGTTTCGGCAACCAGCGTAAAACTTTTTCTCGCAGCATATTTCGCTTCTTTCCGGGTCTCTCGCCGCACACTGCATGGAGCAATCGACAAAGGCTTAGACGGCAAGGACACTTTCGACATCGAAGGCCCTCTCAACGTTGACGAAGCCAATGATGCTTCCAACGTCGACGAGGCTTCCATCATCTATACTACTTTCTACGATGATTCCGACTTCGATGCCACTTCCGACATTCACGATGCTTCCTACATTGACAACCCTTCCGACGTTGGCGCTTCCAACTTCGAAAACGTTTCTAAGAGGAACATTAATGTTATTCTTTTTTTTTTCTTATATACAATAGTAATCAAGAAATTATGGAAAAAATTATCAAAATAGTCTCTTGACTCTTGCAATTTTTTTATTATAATCCTTAATTCTTAGATATAATTTTTTTAGTCCCTAACTTTTGTAAGGGTAAATAAGTAAATTCCCACAGCCACGGGCAAATACTTTAGTTTTTTCTCCCGCAGCAATTTTTATTCTAGGCGACGTGCAAAAGTTCCACAATTTTACCCCACGGGCAATTCCATTATTTTTTCTCGTTGCGTCTTGATCTTCTCTGTGTCTCTCGCCGCATAACCCATAAAGCAATCGACAAAGGCTCCGATGTCGAAGGCTCTCGGCGTCAACGATGCTTCCAATATCGATGAGGCTTCCAACATTAAGGCTTCCAACGTCTACGCGGCCTCCAGCTTCGATGCCGCTTCCAACGTTCACGACACTTCCTACATCGACGTCGATGAAGCTTCTGACGTCAACGCTTCCAACGCCAACAAAGCTTCCTAGAAGAATACTTATGCTGCTATTATAATAATTTTAATTTATTCTTGTATATAGTTGCAGTAATCAAGAAATTATGAGTATGACAGTAAGCTTTAGTTGTACAAAAGAAAAAAAAAAAATTTATCTCACTGATTTTATGCTCTCTAATGTGCATATAGAATATTGTTTTGACAAAAATGATTTGGTCTCCTTTTTTATTTACTTTAAAAACATTTGAAGCATAAATGATAATGATGTTATGTTTATCATGTTATATAACTAGGATTAAGTCAACGATTTTTTTTGTGTTCAGAGTACATTAAAATGTTTGCTCTTATAATTTGTGAAATTCTCTTACACTAATACTACTTGGAAATAATAAATTTTTAACATATCATTAAAAGTAACAAAATTAATGACCCAAATTCAAAATCTTCAAAAAACAATAAATAAAAATATTTTTGCATCAAATTAATTTTGATATTTTCTCATGTAAGAATTACTTATAATGGGAAAATATTATAATATCTAATTTTTTTTCTTATCATATCAAGCAAATTTGCATGCATTTTTAAAAAAACTCTAAATCCTAAAAGCACAAAATTACCCTTCGTATTTAACAATTTTCATTCTAATTAACTGCACATAACCAAAACTATTACAAACATAAGAGTTAAGGAACCAAAAAAATCATACATATAAATCAACGACTAAAATGAACAAATTGCAAGATCAATGAACTATTTTGACAATTATCTCAAAAATTATGAGTATGTTAATATGTATTTGTTGTATAAAAGAAAAACATGAAATCTTGTCTCATTGATTTAATGCTCTCTAAAATGTATATAGAATATTAATTTAACAAAAAAGATCATCTCCTTTTAATATTTACTTTAAACACATTTGAACCGTAAATGATGTTATGTTTATTATGTCATATAACTATGATTAAGCAATGATTTTTTTGTGTTCAAAGTTCATTAAAATGTTTGCTTTTATAATTTGTGGAATTTTCTTACACTAATACTACTTGGAAATAATAAATTTTTAACACACCATTCAAAATAAAAACTAATGACCTAAATTCAAAATCTTCAAAAAACTATCAATGAAAATATTTTTACATCAAATTATTTTTTATTTTTTCTCATGAAGATTAACTTATGATAGAAAAATATTATAATTGCTAATTTTTTTTCTTATCATGTCGTGCTAATTTGCATGCATTTTTTTAAAAATATACTTTAAATCCTCTAAAAAAATTACCCTTTGTATTTAATTAATTTCATCCAAATTAACTGCATATGACAAAAAAAAATTACAAATATGAAAGTTGACCAAAAAAGTCATATATTATAGTCAATTACTAAAATAAATAGATTGCAAGAGAGTTAAGGTACCATTTAACAATTATTTCTATTTAAAATGCTTGTGAAATACTTCAATATGTTTACCATATGCATTATAATTAACATTGTTACCAATTAGAACATGAATGATGTAATAGTGGCATAAGCTAACAAGGGAAATCAAACTTGCTTATGAGGATTTTACCCATATGATTTCACAAGAAGATAAATCAAAGCTCCAAATTAAGCTTAACTTCATATCTATCAGCAAAAATCAGTTTCTTGCTTTTCTAGAAAGCAAAATTACCCTACAATAATATGTTGATATAAAAAAGTATACATAAAATATATAAGCAAATAAAAATAAGTATAATAATAAAACATAAGCACATATTCCCAAGTATAATAAACACACCTCTCACTCAATATAACCATCTACTTGTTATAATTAAACATCATCTCAAGTTAAGGTAGCATCTTGACAATTATCTCTATTTAAAATGCTTATGAAAAAGCTCAATATGTTTACCATATGCACGAAAATTATTGTTACCAATTAGAACATAGATGATGTAATAGTGGCATAAGCTAACAAGGGAAATCAAATTTTCTTAAGGAGATTTTATTTATATGATTTCACAAGAAGATAAATCACAGATCCAAATTAAGCTTTCACTTCATATCTATCAGCATTAGTCAGTTTCTTGCTTTATAAAGAAAGCAAAATTACCCTACAATAATATGTTACTGTAAAAAAGCATACAAAGAATATATAAGCAAATAAAAATGTATAATAATACACTAAAAATAAAACATAAGAACACATTTCCAAGTATAATAAACACACCTCTCACTCAATATAACCATCTACTAATTTTAATTAAACATCATCTTGAGAATGAGAACAATGTATTTACCAACTCTAATTTGGCATACAAATGAGCTAAAGGTGTGCAATTTAGAGTATTGATAAGGAACTGCCACTTGCTTAGATTTGGATCTATACTCAACAATTTTCATGGATAATGCAATATCTCAAATGAAACCTCAAATTAACTTCAATATATCTTGTATGTTCACAGAAATTTAGCTTCTTTATTAATATTAAGATTGTTAGCAAATTAGAGCTTATTGCAATAGTAGCATATGCTAATGGACGAAAACTGAATTTTTTTAATAAGATTTTCACCCAAATAAGTTCACCACAACATAATTGTGATCTTCCAAAGCATAAACTTTATCATCATCATGATCATGGCAATCTTCTCAATTAAGATTATTATCAATCACATGATACTAAAAATCCTGATTATCAGCATCTAATCATCACCATTCTCACATCTTGTAATAGCCTGAATTTCAAAGCACCAAGGTAGTGTCCATTTTGGCCTTATAGGCTTCATAATTTTGTCTTTAGAAGATAACTTCCCAGCATCCCATCCTAAGAGTGTTCCAAACTTAAGCACGCTTAACTTTGGATTTATTATCAAATACTCTACCATTATCTAAAAAGGTGCCTTGATGATTAAGAATTCAGCTTTTAATTATATTTAAATAGGTTTTACAATCTCCCAACTTAAGCAACTGACGTCTTAGTCAGTATTCACACACAAATCTAAGAATCATTCATCGAGTAAATGGTACTAGAGATGGCCCCTACAATCTCAAGAGGTACCCCAACCATGCAGCACCTTAACCCATCATGGGTTCAAGAAGTCGCTCCCATTAAGTGGGGCTTTACTCTGCATGACACTTAACTCCTACCTAACACATAATGGCCTGCTTTAATACCATTTGAATAGCTTGAACTCTTAAACACTAAGGTATTGTACATTCTAACCTTAAAAGCCTCAATGATTTGTCCTTAAAAGATAACTTACCATCAAGTCACTCATTCTGGGAGTGCTCCCAGCTTGAACACACTTAATTTTTGGGTTCTTATCAGAAACTCCATCTTTATCGAAAAACATGTCTCGACAATTAAAAGTTCAGCTCAAATATGCTCAAGGGGGTTTCGTACATTAAAACTGCCCTTGTGGTATACATCCACAACAATCATTTATCATAACTAACATAGTGATCGTGATCAGTATCATTTAATAATTGTTATCATGATCATCCTTATGATTCAAGAGTTCATGAACATCATCATTAATGTGATCATTGTCACAATCTATATCAATTTACCAATGGGTTAATTATTAAAATATAAAATTGTAAAACGATGGGCTTAATCGTTATCATATTTATATAAATATAGATGCATATATATGTCACATACATATGCAAATATATATATATATATATATACATATATATATAAAACTTACATTTATAAATATTGTATACATATATATCAAATTATTATTAGAACAAGTAAATTATTTTTATTATTATTATTATTATTATAAAAAAATTGCAGCTTTTACCTCAAATACATCTCAGCACAGTTGGTCAAGCAAGTCCAGCGGTGGCTGCCAGCGTCCGATTCTGGTTGAGGAGTCGAGTCAAATGTGGAGAGCAAGGATGGCCGACAAATTTGCTAGCAACGGCGGCAACTAACAAAACGTGGAGACGGCGGTGCATGCAACTTATAGCCAAGTAGAGGAGGTGGTGGAGCTGGGCTAGGCCATACGGATTGGTCAGTTGGAATTAGAAAAAAAAGAGAGGGAGGGAGAGAGAGATGATCATTAGGGTCTAAGGCTTGATCTATTGAAGGTGATGAAAAAAATAAAGAGGAAAGAGAGGATTATTTTTAACGAACTAAATAAAAGAAATCTAATAAATACGCATAAAAATGATTTAATTCCAAAATTAATAATTGATTTAAATTCAAATTTGCCTCAAATTATCCCAGGAATTAAAGAAAAATAATTAGAAAATAGATATGAAAAATTTTTAATTATAACAAACATACAATTTTATATTTTCAAAAGTGAGAAAATTTAAAAATCATAAAAAATAAAATAAAATTTAAAACCCACATAATCTCACATAAAAATAAAACCATTCTCTATCAAATGCCAAAATTTTACCAAAATTTTAAAATAGTTTGTAATAACATTTAATGTCTCTAAAATTCAAGAATAAAAAAATCAACATTGTCTCAAAATTTTTGGGACGATTATCACATGACCTTGTATTTCTTGATTAAAATTATAAAATACACAACTTTTCAGTAAAATAATTATGAATATTAGAGGATCATTAATAACTTACATGAAAATTTTAAACAGGTGAATGAAGTTTAAGAACCCTCAAAATAAATAAAATGTGAGAGTAGTTCCATAAATTGTTAAATAAGAAGAAAAAAGCAAGTCATGATGGCTAATAAGTGCTCAAGTAATACATTTATATTTTGGAAGTATATGTGAGCAAACTACCAAAGTTAATACAGTGATAAGTGGCCCAAACAATGGTAGGAAAACTTCTGGTGTCAAGAGATGAGTACTACTAGCTTCAACACTCTATTGTTTTCAACGGTCTACCTCATGCAAAATCGTTAAAAGTGCAATAAAAAAAATGTTATAAAACAATTTTTACATTTAAGGCTATTAAGAATTCAGTTGTGAGTGATATAACCAAAGGTCTTTGATAAACATTAAGATGTTATGGAAAAAATTATGCCCAGCTAACAATACAAAAAAGTATTAACCTGAAACTAGTTACATGAATGGGCTAAAAATATTTGGATAGCAAATAATGATAAAAAAATATGAATTGTGTTCAAATTATCACACCTTATCTAAACAGATGATCATACAACCTTAATAGTTGAGACATGGCTATGGATGAAAATGAAAATGAAAAGAATAGATGATCAGCAAAAGGGATACAAACTTTAGTGCAAACTATACCTAGGTAGAACCATATTGTCTTTCAAAACTCTGAATGCAGAAAACTATATGATTTAAGAAGTTGGTATTGGTACAAAATCTTGCCCTGATAGAAAAAAAAAAGCAGCCATGATTAATTGCCGGAGAAAAAGAGAAATTTATGAAGCCACTCTTCTAAACCTTGGACATCTTATCATGTTTAAAAATATCATGACCCCATATAGATGAAACAGCTTTTAGACCAGCAATCTTCCAAGTATTTCTACAATAGCTAAAAAAAGCAATACTTAGACTCATAAAATGAGTAAAATAACAATTATTAGAAAATATAAAATCATGGCAACAAGCAACAATGGTATTTGAGGCCATCTACCATGTAATATGAGTGTTAACATTCTAAGATTAACGTAATATTTTGTAAGAGTAAATAAAAATAAGTTTCAAATGATTTTTAAAAAATGACTCAAGTTGCAAAATTGGATGATATCCCTCTTTATGTGTGAAAATATTTGAACGAGGAAGAAATTTACTGGCTTATCAAGTTTATTTAACATAATTTTGGAAAACTAAAAAGATATCATGTGAATGGAGAAAGAATATTGTGATACATATTCACAATAATAAAGAAAAGGACCAAGAGTATGCAAATTATAGAAGAATTAAAATTAATGAGTCATACTTTAGAACTTTTGAAGAGATAGATTACAATAAGATATTAATATTCAAATAATCAATCAAATTTTAGGTCTGATGGATTTACTGTGAAAACTATACTAATGAAAGTCATGTGTTTAACGAGTTTAATGTTTATTATTTTGATAAAGCATATGTAAAATCTTAAGAGACGTTATTTATAGATGTATTGGAAAGAAAAGAGATTTGGGTGGCTTATATTGAAATTATTAAAGACAAAAGGTTAGAAATTACATGTGTTTGAATATAATTTTATCTAATGATCTTACTATTTTAATTAGGTTGCATTAAGATTTTACTCTTAGTTCAAACCTTTGTGTAATAGCTAAGAATGTTCATACTAAACACATTGAAAAGGAGGTCCTTTGGTGCATATTATCTACTAATGATATTATTCTTATTGATAAAACAAAAGAATGGATTAAAGCAAAACTGTGAAAAACTACTATATAATCAAAAGAATTTTGTCTTAGTAGATTGTAAGCTTAATCATAATAAAAGCCAGAAAAATCAGGCTATAACAATTGAATATCAAATGTTGTTAAGAAGAGTGAGAGATTCAAATATATTAGGTTCAATCGTAAAAAATATTTATGAAATAAAAAGGGAGTATAATTTTATATCATAAAAAACATTAATTAAACATATAAAACAGCTTTATGGATAGTTAGAAGATCAGCTATATTATATAAGGCATAATGTTAGCCAACAAAGAAGAAGCATATTAATAAAATGTATTGTGATAATGAGGATGCCAAGGCAGATGCATGCATAAATACAAATAAAATATGATAAAAAATGAGTTCATTCAGAGCAAGGTTAGAGAGACTTTACTTGAGGATAAGCTAGAGAAAATTATTTTAAATGGCTCGGCATTTTACAAGTAAACCGTCAAATGCCCTAGTTTGAAAAATTGAGTTAATAAATTTTATCCGTGTTAAAGAGGAAGACCAATAAAGGCATGCTAAGAAACTATTAAGAAGAACCTCAAATACTTGAAACTTAAGAAGAGGTTGTTTGATTGAATCCAATGGAGATGAGATTCATGAAGCTATCCCCACTTAGAGAGACATTGGCTAATGTTGTAGTTTTAGTTGGGGTTAACAAAACTATGTATTAACGTTCCAATGATGCCCTCACACAAGCAAAAACAAATCAAAAAACTTCCAACATTTATCATTTCACTCTAATTTTCCACAAATCAAGCTTCTGGCATTGCCCTTCAACTATAGCTCATAAAATAAAAGATTATAGCATTGTATATTTGATATCATTTAGAGAGGTAATCAAATTTACAGCCAGAAGAGTTTTCTATCACCTAGGTCTCATTTGTCTTGACGAAACTCCGAGTTATATTGAATCTTTATTTGTTTTATAAAATTTAACTATTTCTATAAAATTTCGTGTCTAGGATTTGGAGAGAAAAGCATTCACCCATCCTCCTATAACTCCATAATATTCTAAAACAAATAGAAACAAAAATAATAATATAATTAAAAACCAAAATGAAAATGATGTCTAAGAGATGATTTGGATAAGTGTAATAGAAATACCAATATTACCATAAATGTGTGTTATTAATGGGTTATTTGGCATGAGAAAATCTAAGTATAAAATAATTTGATTATAGTATAATCTGATTGCCATGTAATCTAATTATTTTATTTCTGTTTAGTTATTTGTAAAAAAAAAATTCAGAAATTTTGGATTTTTTTGTTGGGAATGTAATATATTTAGTATGGTAATCTGAGTAATATAGGGGAGTAAGATACAATAAGTAAAGTAATTTAGGGGATAAGATTATCCCAAAGTCATTTTTTTTCCTTAAAATTGGTAATAAAATTACAAATAAAATAAGCATTGTCTTTTGTCGCTATTGGAGATAAAAAAAAAAAAAAGCAATTGAAGAGATCTTATGGCTCATAGAGAACACATAAGAGAACAACAAAATAAGCACCATCATTTCCTACCATAAAACAATTGAAAATAAGATCAACAACTGAAACTATATCAAAATTCAAGCAACATTAAATGATTAAATATATATAATCATTGATAACAAACCAAAAAATTCAATCCAGAAACATTTCAAGGTAAATAGTGACCCAGCATATTAAGTAAGCTTAATCCATTATCCTTTATGATAAAATCAACATCTCAAATATTATAAAATATATTAAACAGACACAAAAGTTATCAAGCCAATAGCCCTTCAATAAAATATAGCATTTGGTAAGCACAACATTTAAAAATTTGGTGAAGATATGAACTTGGAAACATCACAAGAAAAGACACTAGTTAAAAAGGTATATTTTAGAAACCACTTTCAAAGAACAAAGAGAGAATTCACATTTCAAATCCACCACAATTTGCAAATTAAGTTCTATACCACCACAAAGAGAGAAATCACAAGGGAGCGGATTAAAACTTTTTCATAAATTATAAATATGGCACTAAATAATGAAATCTATATAATCATTGATAGCAAACCAAAAAACTTAAATCCAAGAACATTTCAGGTTAAATAAAGATCCAACATAATGAACAAACTTAACCCATATTCATTTCTAGTTAAATCAACATCTTCGCGAATCGCAAAGATGAAAGGGAATTGAGTGCTTCGGTTAATTGCGAAATTTTCCCAATTTGGGCGTAAAAATTTTACCCTGATCCTATTTATAGTTCAGTAAAATTGTACCATCTAATTTACTTTATCTCGCTTTTTCTTCATGCCAAACACCTGGATTTCTATTTTTTCGCTAAAACTTTTAGTTTGCAATCATTTTGCCTCATGCTAAACATCCCTTAAGGTATAAATGTTTGTTTAGTTTTTTATTATAAAAATACTCATTATTTTAAAGTTGGGTTCAATGTTATTTTAGAGATAAATAATTCTTGGCAAATCATTCGTTAATGTTAACTTAAAAATTATTAATAAAAATATATTCCACATACATAGAACTAGAGATTCAAGGTTAATATATTAAACACCAAAAATCACAATACTAAAATGTAAGACATTTAATAATTTATACTTATTAAAGAACCACATGAATCCTTGAAACTTTTCTAACTTGTCCATTTTCATCCAAAGTTCTTAAAAAGAGTAGCTCAAGCCATGTAGAGCCACCAAGAAGGGGCTGTCGGTAAGGGTTGTCAAGAAGAACCACCATAAGAGTTGAATTCTAGTAATGCAAATGAAAGTACAATTTCATGAAAAATATTACTCTATTCTAGATTAAGAATGAAAATGTTGCTATCTAACTATGATATCTGAGATTCAATATGGTACAGGTATCAAAGTCACTTGATTTAATAAAGAAAAACTGCATATCTAAATTGAAAAAACTTTTTCTCAAATTTATATTTTTTTAACATATAATAAATCTATACTTAATAACGATTATCAAATCTAAAATGCAAGTTTTTTCAAGGAACATGCTTTATAGTATTATCGATTCTTCTTTTCAAAACTCATTACAAAAATATAATCGGGTGACACATCAAATCGCTTTACATGAGAAAACTATAAACGAGATTATAGATTCTGTTGGCATACTATAGAGAAATGATGCTTGTATTGTTGTTCAATATCAAACCTGACAAATAGCAAAACACATTAAAAATAAGTTTGGTTTATACATTACTAATCCCACACAAATCATGCAAGATTATAGCATAGATTTCATTTTTAGGGTTGTCATGTATAGTTCAACAGTTTGATTTTCTTGATTTCTTTTTTCATTTTTTAGAATGACACTTTATTATATCAAATACATCTTATGTATATCCACAATCTTCTTTCAACAAATTGTGCATCTCAATGGGCCCCATAAAATTATTTATACAGGTTGTGGTTTGCATTTCATAAGCTATTTTTAAAAATATTATATAAGAAACTTGGCACAAAGTTCTTATTTTAAAAGAATAATGTCCACACTAAGGTTGTTAAAAAAGCCTAGAAATTCTCTTTTAATGCATGAGTTTACAAAGTGGGTTAAAATATTATCATGCCCACATCCAAATTAACACAACAACAGCAATAAGCCTTAGTCCCACTATGTGGGGTCATGAATTCTTTTTTTCCATTATGTATGATCAAATGAAAGCGCCTCCCTACATTCCAAATATAAAATATCCTTTCTATTGATTTTTTCCCATACCTTTTTAAATTTTCCTCTTCCTCTTTTAACATGGATAAAATTCATATTCTCAATTTTTCTAACAGAGGCAAAAAATAGTCTATGGTCACATCCAAACTAGCTTATAAAATTCTGAAAAAAAAAACAGCTAGAAACAATACTTGCCATGTTGTCACCAAGTATAAGTCCAAAAAACCAATCGATCTAGTTGATATTCCCATTTCACGCACATCTAGCATATTTTCTTCTTCATTTGTGCAAAATATAGATTATTTAACTAAAAATTTCAAGAAAAGCTTACTTTGAAAAATAATTAATATAAGTTTGATGTTGATGTAGAACAATAGCAACAACATCAAGCCTTAATTCTACTAGGCGGGTCGGCTACATTGCATGATAAAATAGAAGCCAGTTCCAAATAAAGAAGGCACTTCCCAATAGTTTCTTCCCATGTCTTTTTTGGCCTTCCTCTTCCTCTTTTAATATGCATGAAATTTAAAAATTCAATATTTCTAAAAAGAGTGTTGCATGATCTATATGCTTAATATGCCCAAACCATCTAAGCCGATATTCTCTAATCTTATCTACTATTGGAGCCACTCCAACCTTGCTACAAATAAACTCATTTCTCATTTAATCCTTACAAGTATACCCACTCATCCACTTAAGCATCCTCATCTCTATAACCCTAAGCTTCTTCTTTGTTGGCCAATATTCAGTCCCATAAAACATAATTGGTCGTAGGGTTCATCTGTAAATTTTTTCTTATTTTTGAGTGAATTTTTGAACCACGCAACACTCTAAAAGTGCTTATCCATTTCAACCAATCAGCTTGCATCCTATTTTTCACTAGCCATTATTTTGAATAATTCAACCAAGGTACTTGAACCTCTCACTTTTTTTGGTCACATGGTCCTCAATAACTATGTCCTTGAGATTGAAGTTTCAAATACAATTGAACTTACACTCCATACTTTTTTTTTAAATTGACTAAGATGAAAACTTTTAAATTCTAAAGTAGTCCTCCACAGCTCAAATTTTGCTTTAACTCCATACCTAGTATTATCAAATAAAGAATATCAACGGCAAATTGCATGCACCAAGAAATCTCCTCATGAATAAGAACATCCATAATTAAAGAGAAAAGATATGAGTTGAGAGCTGAGCTTTACTATAATCCAAAGGAAACAAGAAAATCAATAGACAAGCCATCATGCGATCAAACAAGGATGCTAAGCAAAATTTAAAGATGAGGATGTATTTAGTTAATGTAAGATTAATGAGATTTTTACAATGTCTCTTAAGAAATTAACTTTCAATAAATCTTATGCTTATAAGACTATAATGAAATAAATAATGATTCTTATAAGATTGGTATCCTTGTAAATGTTAAATTCTATTAGCATTTGTGTCATATTTAATGCTATATCATGGAAAATCACAAGATATTATTATTCCATCTGTCCTGCATTCAAGTTGCTTATCCTTCACCAACTCAATTGTCAAACCATCACTTGTGATGTCATCGCCCATCTTTGAAATTAGAGGACCATACCCTTAGCACAGGTAGTCAAAGATTATTAGATTAATGGACAAGCCTTTTCCTTTTGATAATTTATGTCTTACATTTGTTAAGCTACACCAACTAAATGTTTAAAGGTTAAGATCAAGACTAACAACAAAACAACCTCCTATCTAATTGGCTTGCATTCGAGCATATCTAACCATCTACTGAGCATTTCACTCGACAACAAACCAACTATTTAAGCAACTAGATAAACAGCGTCAACTCAGACCGAGAGCTCATCACTTAGCTAGCATAAAACTAGCCAACTAGCATGTCAAGCTTCAACCAAGCAACAGCATACCTTAAAATAAATTTTCAAACTACTATAGCTTGGCCAAGCCAAAACTTAAGCCTAGGTGAAGAAGTAACCAATCAAGATCGTTGTGCAAACGACCAGAGATGCTGGATTATCTTGTAATTAATTATAGACAAACAAACTCGGACATATGTCATAGAGGTTGGGTCTGTTATTAACATTATTGTGTAATAAATGATTAAAGTACCCCTTTGTAATGGTTCTAAATAGCCTATTATGATTTAATTAAAGAGGTTAATGAATTTTTGAACACTAGTCACTCAATTATTGGATTTATAAATTTTTTCTTTATCCCTGATGTTAAATTTCCTAAAATCTTCATTAAAACATACATGCATCATTCAATGGTGGATTTCATTACAATTGGCAATTACAAATTACTAAGCCTACCATTACTATATAAATACATAGATAGTTATTCTTCATAAAAGAATCTTCTAAAGGCATGGAGTGTTATTGTAAGCCATCCTCAACAATATCGAAGTCATCCTAAATCAAAGTTGAAATATATAGGAAGGACTTTGAGTGTTAATGTGCGTTTTTAATTGTTTTAGAAGATCTAAATTAAATATTCCCTAAAATCTAGTTAAAATGGATTACTAAACAACTTAAGTTTTCTTTTTACCTACTAAACCCTGGAACTCAGTTTTAAAAGTGAGTTCTAAGAACTTACCTGAGAACAAATAAACTCATACGGTGCTTCAAGTAAAATAATGCCTTAAACATGTCAAAAACGTAGAATCAGCAAACCAATAGTGAACTGATTTTGAAGCACTGTAGTTACTATGTAGCAAATTTTATCAGTATGATGCAACGAAACAGTCACCACTCTCAGCTCACAAAAGGACTGATAAGGTCATTTATGGAATTTCTTCAACTGAGCATACAAAAAAGCAACAAATGATCTAAAGAATTTGAAGCAAGAAATTGTGATACAAAAAATGAAAAATATTGAAACCTCTTACTGTCAATCACTAGCGATTCCGCTCCGAAGGCAACGGCCGATTAAAGCCGCCCCTGCGATTCATGTACTGCCTTGGCTGTCTCTTAGTCACGGCACGAACCCCGCTAACGTCAGCACCAGACACATGCTTACCCTTTGTTGAGTCAAAGCCTACCGGTATCCCCATCATCTTCATCATCTCCATCTCTTCATTATCCGCCTCGGTGAGTTCCATAGGCGCTTCAACTCCAGAAAGAGGAGCATCCACCTTCTTAGAATCTCTCTCTGATCCATTGACGGTTTTTAAATCGGATCCTTTGGAACGGCGGATCTCACGGTCATCGCTACTTTCCTCACGCCGCCGCTTTCGTCGGTGGCCATCCGGAGACGGGGAGCGCCGGTGGTTTCCGTGCCTACGGTGTTGCCTTTCCACAGATCGAGAGCGGGAGCGGCGGTAGTGATCTGGAGAGCGGGAGCGCTTCCTCTTGTCCCGATCCCGATCTCGGTCTCTGTCTCGGGCACGATCTCGCTCTCTATCTCGATCGCGATCGCGATCACGTTCTCGATCCCGATCTCGATAGTCGCGAGTGTCGCGCTCTCTGTGTATCTCTTTTTCCCGTTTCCTATCCGCCATTGTCCTCCCCTTGTAGATAGCCAGCAAGGGGAGGTGCACTCTTGAACAGTCGGCCTAATCTACTGTTTTAGATTGAAGGGCTGCAATCAAGGAGACTGCCATTGGGCATTTTGGGCTTCTTAAATGATTTATTTAATTTATATGATATAACTTAATTAATCTTAAATAAATAAATATATTTTTCTAACTTGATTTTCAACAAAATGTATTCAACTTGGTTAGTTTGCAAAGCTTATCTAAATTGTTAGTCCCTCACTATTCACATATATTATTTCAGTGTGGCTCAATCTTATCCCAAAAAAAAGTGTAAAAGTTGATCTTGCAAGTTCCCATTGAGATTCAAGAGAATGTCTAATACTCAATTTTTTCTTTCTGTGGAAACATTAAGGATTTTTTATCTATGAACCTCAAATGTTTAAAGGAATGCTCCAAAGGAATGGTGAAACCTATGGTCCGAGTTATGAGGAAGAGGGTTCCCTATTTATAAGATACATTGTTGGAGGCTATGGTCAACGCAGTGACATTTGCGCAATATATGAGGTTGACACTTGATGATGTCTCAGTTTCTTATGTTAGAAGTGGCACATAAAGGAACCTCATCATGGATCCATTTATGAGACCAATGCTAGGGTTAGGTCAAGCTTATTACTTGATGAATTTGTGTCTTGTAATATTGCATGTCACAATACTTTGTGAATGATGCTAAAATAGTATGTATATCGAGCTGATAAAACTAAAGTGTAGATACTTTAGTGGCTACAAAGGGTGTTGGGTGTGAGAACCTGATGTCTAGTTAGCGGGAGCTAATCCAACATTGGTGGGGTAATCTCATAATCATAAAATCATATTGAGTAATTTAAAAGAGATAACATACATGTATCAAACATAAATCATTTATTTATTAATTTAGAAATATCATAAAGTTTTGGACATAAATATCCAAATAAAATAAAAAAGTTACAAATTTTTTAAGAGTAAAAAAAAGAGTGAATTAGTAGATAACAGTATCAGCACTATTTAGTTATTAGCGTCTTTCCTCTATGATGAGCTCCTGATCTTGACACGTTTTAAAAGTACGAACATTTGAATACCAGATAGTTGTAAAACTAAGTACTAATTGATACCAACTTTATAATTGTTAAATAATAAGCAAAATAATCAATAAATTGATAGGAAATAAAAAGCTTTACAAATTTATCCTTGCAGACATATTTCAATTGTATTAAAACTTTAGCATAAAATAATTGTTGTCACAAAAATAATTATAGAATTTTATCGTTTGATATATGATGCAAAAATATAATTTTGTTGGACAAATACAAAATTGAGAATTCTATTTCATGTTACAAATCTCAACTTCCTTTTATACTTACCCCCTCAAAAGCTTATCAGTATAAGCTCCTTATGTCTCCCAATATCAGACAGTCTCGTCATAACAGTTGTCTGATCAGACTAAATATAGATTAACACTGAACCCGAGATATTCCTTAATATATCATTTTATATGACTTTAAAAGCACTTTTCACATTTGTGTGATGTTGAGCGCAATAGCATATTAAACAAGAGTAAATAAGGATATATTGTACTTTTTCTTAGTGCGTGTATCAGAAAGTCAAAAGTCAAGTATATTTGCACGCATTTATATTGGCGGGTTCAATTTGAGAATTCTATTAAAATGATGCTTTTGGGGTGTGTACAGAGTTTGATAGGGTTGTCTTCTTTCCATAATTTCCTACATGAAGCGGTCATTAGTACTCTCCAGAGCCTCCATTAATATAAATGCCTTGATTACATATCATCCTTCTTCTGAATCCATCTATTTGCCCAAATGTTGAAAGCTCAAATTACATAAGTTTATATCATCCATCTCTTTTATTTTCATGAATTATATATAATTTAATATTTACATAGTATCTCTCTAAAATTTATACTCAATCCTACTCTGATATCAACTGTGGTGCCCCGCCCCTAATCCGCAATGAGATTAAACTAAGGGCGGTGTGTCATGCTGGAAAATCCCTCACTTATCATTGGATTAAGGTGCAATTTCCAATCCACTAATAAGAGAATAATTGTAACAACCCAGGTTGTTACTTAAGTTACTTAAGATTGATTTAAGTCTTAATTGAGCTTATAGTACACTAACCATGTTATTTAGGACTCACCTTAAGAATCTAGGCCAAACCTGAAGTCAAATAGATCAAATCTTGATTTCTGAAAAATCCAGAAATTTTATAAATTGACTTTTTATTTTGACCTCAAATTAAAAATCTGACTTTGTCATTGCGTTCACCACCCCCAAATTAGCTAGGGGTGAAGTTTTGGAGGCATTTGGAAGTCGTTGGATTTTCGTCGAATAATTTAATATTATTTAAATACCTCGAAAATTCGAATAACTAAATACTCGTCGAATTGAAAATCCAAATACACTGTTGTGTTTCCCACCCTTCAATTAGCTAATGGTGATTTATGGGGAATTTTTGAAATGCATTTAGCTAATTAATTTTGATAAAGAAAATTATTTTAGAATTTTTTTTTATTTCAAATAATAATATATATATGTATAATTATTAAAATTCGAAATTTAAAAGTGGGGCCCACCTTTAGAATCCCGCGGTCTACTCCCTCTGCTGGACCGAACTGCCGGTCCAGCCCGAACCGGTCCAGGAGATCCACGGGTCGTCCTCTGCATGCCCATTAGGGCACGCGTCCAGCCCGCTGGATACGCGTTCGAAATCGCGGCCGCCAGAGGCTTTGCCACCACCTTAAGCTTCTATTATGCCTCAGTATTGACTGAAGATGAAGTTCAGTCTCCCTCTGTGCAAAGTATTAAGTAGATTTGAGAGTGTCGAAACCTCCCTCTCGTCGAAGACATCCTATTACAGCCGAAGGTGTTAGGTACTTCCAACTTATCTCCCTCATTCACCTTTAATTATCAATTCTAAAGTAAATGCAAGTATTAATCTTAATTGTAATTGAGTTTATTGTCAATCACTCGAGTTTAATTACTTCCATTTTTATCTATTCTTGCGTGCGATATTGATCGATATTGCTGTGTCTACTATCCGTATACTCTGAACTAGGGTTAGCTGTGGTAGGTTGTTCAGACCATCTCAAGTCAAGGTTCAACCGACGTTGAAGAGCCCTCATCATGTCCTACTCGTGGCCATGTGGGCCAGTGGCCGGCGTCACCATTTGGGTCATCAATCTTGATGCCCTAATTTCTTCTCGGCTGCAGCTCGGCAAAGATGAGGGAACCCGATATTCCTTTCGGGTCTACCTCGGTCCGACTCTGCGGCCGGCCCAATTATTCGCCACGTGGCCCGCCGTTTAAGCTGTGGGACTCGCCCCGTCTTTCAAAAAAAAATAATGCAATTATATTATAAGAAATTGATTTATAAATCTGATTATTATTTAGATAAATAAATTAATCTTAAGAATTAAAACATTAATATCTTTAAATATAATAGCCCAAATGATGCAAATGAATATACCATTTTGATCAGCAAAAATAGAGGAATATTATAGAACTATTAATTTCCCATTTTGATGAATATTTCACATAGTGAAATTTTAGGATCCATTTGATGTGACATAAATGGTGCAAATTTTCATTAAACCCTAACCTTACACTCATTACTCCAAACATACTCAAAATAGGTCTCAAAATACTTAGAAAACCCTAAGAAACATTTTAGTAGTGTTAACTTTGCTGTTTGTATTAGAATTAGACTAATCACATTTATCATCTAACCCTAATTAGGTCAATTAACCTTAGAACTTTAAATGACCATAAGTTAGTCAATTAAGCTCCAAATTAAGAGATCCAAATATCCATTTAGATCAGAAAAACCTAAATTATAATAATATATAAAATATTTAGGATCCAACAGTTAGATTTGCTAATCAACCCTAATTACTTTAAAACTTAATTAGTGAATATTAGAAAATATAATAATCCAAATTGCACAATTTAAGTTTTAGAGAACTCCTTAAGTACATTAAAACCTAATGGTGTGGTTGAATCAGTAATTTGGTAATTAATTTCACTAATTGCTCACTAATTGCCCTAAACCCTAATTAGGCCATAACTTAGCTAATTAAGTTCCAAATTGAACCTACCACTAGTCAATAAAATTAGTAGATTATTTATGAATTATAGCCACTAATTTTACTCAATTTGGACATCAATTGGAGAAATTATAAAATTTTGATCCTAATTAAGAACCCTTAATTATCATTTAAACCCTAGAACTTGTACTAGCTATAACTTAGCCAATATACATCAGAAATTGATGATTTTAAGTTTGATAGAAAGCTTAGGACTTAACCTTTAATAAATTGATAGAAAATTTAGGTATCATTATGGTAAAATTACCAATTTGCCCTTATAGGTTAAATTCCTTAATTTGACCTTATAAGGCTTAATACTTAACCAAAATTAATGAACTTACTGTCTAAACTCATATTAGACAGTAAGTAATCACTTCACTTTATTAAAAATCTAGAATTAAGCTCTAATTCATAAAGATGAATCTTAGACCCTTAAGTAAGGGCAAAATGGTCTTTTTGCCTAAAATTGGGGTTTAATGAATTTAAGACCTGATTTCATCTTTAAATCATAATATATAGCAATTAAAATAATTTAGGCCTTGATTTAAATAATTCTAAGTCTCAAATTAGAAATTTAACGAAAACCCTAAGTTAAGTCTTAAGTAAAACTTAAGTAAATTATGAGAAACCTTTCTTTCCTTTGAACTTTTTAGATCATTATTTAGATCTTATAACTTTAGTTAGGATGTGTGTCTGAGTGATATTCTTAGATTTAAGAACTTTAAATTCCTAAGATTAGGAATAGATCTTAGGCTAGAATTCATCTAATGAGTACAGTGGGTTACTCATTAAGGTGAAACATTGATCTTACTAGTTTATTAGATTTTCATAATTTATTTAATAATTATTTGATCTTTTAATCTTAGAATTAGGTTTAGAAATCTATCATATTAAATTTGACTTAATTCAATAGGATTTGCCTTAATATTTAATCAGTGAGATGGGATTACACCTTAGTCCTTAAGATGACCCTTGTGATTAAGTAATTGAACTTCATTCTTTGAAGTTTGATTCTTAATCTTTTTAATCTTGATTTAGCTAATCAAGATTTGAATTGGGTTTATATAAAGCAATAATTTAGGATGATTTATTTTACTTATTCAAATCTTTTAGGCAATATTGATTCATTTATAATTAGGAAGTAGCTAATCCTAATTATGTTCAACTTGTAGGTTCATGATTCTAAGTTACAGACAGTGTAGGAATTGAGAATTCTGAATCTTATATAACTTAGAGTAATTAGAACATTTAAATTAGAAAATAGGTGATATCACAAAGTTTGTGTAGTGCTACTTATTTCCTTAATTTGAATTGTTATGCCTTCCTTGTTGTTTGAGTCTTTTATACTTTTGGACATATTTTAGAATTACTTGCTAAATATTTTATGTTGTACTTTAAATTTCATTCACATATCATATGCATAATCTTAAAAAAAAGATTAATAAATAACATTATAAATGTGATTTACATTTTGCTCAGCCTGCCATTCAGTATAACTTTACTTTAATACAGTTTTTGCCTAGGGAATTTCTCTTATAGTATGTTACTTTGGCATTGGGATGTCTCTCCTATATGCTCTTTAGATACTTTGTAGATTTTACTTTAGGATCTAGGATGTTTCTCCTAGATTCCTCTTTGGTGGATATTACTTTAATCTGGGATGTTTCTCCTAGATTATCAGATGGACTTTACTTTTTAGCAGACTAAGTAAGAGTATCTCACACGTATAGTACTTTAATCTACACTACTTACATTTACTTTTCAGTCTCTTTACAATTACTTTACGTATTTTCTTTACACTTCAGACTTACTTTACTTTATCGTTTCAGCATATTTTTCTTTTTTTCATATTTTTCATTTTCTGCAGTTCCTTTACATTTTAGAACTTTCTGTATATCAGCCGTTTTACTTACTTGAGAGCATATTAGGATGATAGTCTTTATATTTTCAGTACAGTTCTTTTACTTATATTATAACTGGCATGTTAGTTTGATCATATTCCTTAGGACTTTTCTTTGTACTTAGTAGATTTACACTTGTACTTTACTTACCTTATATTGCAGCCTGAGTTGAGATATGTTTCTACCTCATAATTTGTTCTTCATTTCTTGTCACTTTACCGCTATGCTATGCTTAATTCTAGTTGTGATATCATTAAAATACATTAAAATTTATTACCTTAAAATGTACTTAGACATTTTGTCTAACAAGATTTTTCTTTTGTTGGCTAGGGCCCTACCATTATGAAACTGATAATGGTAGATTCTAAGCTTTTTGAGGAAATTGAGCCTACATAGGAGCAGATTCAGGAGGTGGTTCTGTAAAATACCAAAATTTCATTCTCAATTGTTTATTAATATTTAAATAATTTTGACCTCAGATTGAAAATATGACTCCGTCATTATGTTCACCAACCCCAAATTAGTTAGGAGTGAAGTTTTGAACGCATTTGGAAATCATTGATTTTTAGGCGAATGTTTTAATATTATTTTAAATATCCGAAAATTCGAGTAATTAAATACTCGTCGGATTAAAAATCCAAGTGCGCCATTATGTCCAGAAGCCCTCAATTAGCTAGGAAATATATTTTTAAAAAAATTTTTGGAAAATATTTATTAAATTAAGTTTAATTAATTAATTAATTAAAATAATTATTTTAGGTAACGTCGTTCCCTGTTTATTTTAATCCACCATTTGCTTAGACAGATCTTCTGATCCGTCCGATCGAAATATCGGACGGTCGGAAGATCGTCTTCCCTGGATCGCAAACGAGGGCTCTCCGCGTGTCCCAGGTCGCGACGTGCGTCGCTCGCTCCTCTCGCCTCTTTACCATTTGCCCCTCCACCGCTCGTAATCACTGCATTAGGACTAGTTTAAGACCTTAGGAACTCCTACTTTACTCGGCTGTCATCTCGAAGTCTAGATCCTTTCGATCAAGCCTCGCATCCTCCCAAACCGTTCGATTTCAGGTACATCTACCTTTCAATTTAGTTAATCATTTACCTTATTATCGCATCGAATCTTAATTTCATAAAGTAGATTAAAGTCTTAATGGCTTAGATCGCACCGATCAAAGCAAATCGATGCGAATTGAAGCAATTTGCCACAGTACTTACCGTTAAAATCTACGAATTCCTTCGGCATACCTCCTTAGGGTTTCAGTCTTCATGCTAAATAGGCCACCTCAATGATTGAAACCTATGTTGTTAGCTAGGTCTTGATCTCCTCTTCACGTTGCTGTGCGGGCTGGAGGCTATCAATGCCGGGAAGCCCTCTAAAAACTAAACCCTAGGACGAGACCTCACGGGTGATCGAAGGAAGAAGAAGGATTCTGGGTTGGGCCGGGTCGACCCGGGCCCGACCCGTCTCTGCTCGGGTCCTGCAGACTGCTGCAGCACTCAATTACGCGGGACCCACACCAGATGCCTCGCGAGTAAGAAGAAGACACGTGGACCTTCTAGAAGAAAATTCTGTCGCGTGGGACCCACACACTGAACTTCGGCGAATAGCAAAGTGCCACGTGGCACTGGTGGGCCCGCCGCCGATTAAAAAAAAACCTGCAGTAATTATAAAAATTATAATAAAAATATCTATATTTATAATATATATAAATCTATTACTTATTAAGTAACCTATATATATACTTATACTTATAGATATACGTAAACAATAAAATAAAATAAGATAAAATAAAATACAGAATTAAATTAAATCATAAATTTTTTTAAAAATAATCATAAAATAAAACAATAAACATTAAATAAAAAAAATAAATATAAAAACAGAACATATAATATTATTTGATAAATATTAAATTTAAATAAATATATTTAACAGATAAATAAAATATTTAATAATATTAATCAAATTTAAATACATAGATATAAACATAATACTTATATAATTTTAAAAATCAGAAAAATAAACAGAAATAATCTTAAACAAAAAAATATAAATATTAATTATTGGTATAATTAATTCATTTAATTAATCAAACATTATAAAATTCATAACTCCAAAAATACATAATCAAATTATACAATTTAATATACTAAGTTTATCAGAAAAATACAAGGAATATAATGAAACTATTTAATTTGCTATAAGATTAATATTTCACCTAGTATCATTTAAGGGATATTAAGTAAATATTAAAAATGTCACATTAATTCATTTACTCATAACTTATAAACCACTAATCTAAACATACTCAATATGGGTTTTAAAAATACTCAAAAAAGTATAAGGAATAATTTAGAAGTATTAATTTTACTGTTTGGATTAAAATTAGACTAATCACAATTAGGACCTAACCCTAATTAAGCCTTTAACCCTAGAAACTTCAAATAGCCATAAGTTAGCAAATTCAACTCCAAATTAGGTGATCCAAATATCCATTTAGATCAGAAAATCCTAAATTTCAATAAACTGTAAAAATATTTAGGATTCAATGGTTAGATCTCCTAATCAACCTTGATCACTCCCTAATTATAATAAATCATAATTATTAACACTACAAATTAGAATAGCTATAACTTAGCCAATTCATATCAGAATTTGATAATTTTGGATTCTATAGAAACTTTATGATATAATCTTCCATAAACTAACATAAATTTTATATTTTATTAAGGTTAAAACTACTAAAATGCCCTAATAAGGTCAAATTTTTAATTTGACCTTATAAGGCATAAATAATTATATAACTTAATAATTCTAATAAAATAAAATAATCATTTTATAATCATAATACTACAAATCATAATGAAAACATTAAATTAATAAATTTCATTATTTTGGCAGATCAAAGAAATTAAATTTGGTTGATTATATCAAAACAAGTTAGGTACGCAAATTTACTTTCAAGTCTCATTTCAGTATTCTTATTTGAGCCATTTTTTCCATTTGAGTATTATTTGCACTGCTTACCGTATTTTAATATACAAAAGAATTATATCAAAAAGTATGTAACAAAAAAAATTTATATATATATATTGTGGTGCTTATCTTTGGAGGGTGGAATGCAAAACTAGAATCTGTACAGATTGGGCTAGCTAGCAAGCCCATGGGAGTTATATGGAGGGATTTAGCCTCTTGTAAGAAGTAGGCAAATCCATAGGAAAGACACATCATCAGTTCCTAATTTGAGTAAGCTACCGACGGGTGGCGAGAAAGCTTCCTACAGATTATGCATATGGGTTTACCCATTTGGGCTCAGGGGTCTCCGGATTTGACTTATTGTTACATATGCTTTTGATAAAATTTATTTCATATATGTTGATTTTTACAGCTATTTTGCAGGGCAGAAATTGAATTTAGTAATTATTTTATTTACATGCAGATTTTCAGTCATTTTCATATGTGATTCATACCTATTATAGGATGCTAGATTTATTCTTATAAACTGGTAAACTGATTTTTTTTTAGGTTTTGATAATTAAAAAGACTTGAAGATTTGCCAAATTTAAAAAGAAGAAGAAATAGAAGAAAGTAAATATTTTATTTCATATTTTGTAAAATTCAAACTGTTGTAACTTTTCATATATATTTTAGCTCTATGTATAAAAAGGACTGTGGATTTTTTTTTTATTATGTTCTTTTTGAATTATAAAAATGTTTATATTTTCAAATTGAGATGAATTGTTCTTTAAAGACTCTCGAACTTCGATCCTCGGTCGCCACAGAAATTGGTATCAGAGCGAAGTTTGAGACTATTTAAGGAATAATTCATTAGAAGAGCCAAATATATGAATACAATTACAAAATTATTAGAAGTTAGAAATTTAAGTTGAAGAGGCAACTAAGTATAGTTTATTATTTCCTAGATTATGGATAGTCAAAATAACAACAACAGCAATCAATCACAGGAGGAAAATGTTCCTCAAAATACTCCTAGTCACAACGAGACTGTTTCACCTAATGTTGAAGCAGTCTTTCCTTTTGATCATAGTGGAGCAAATTAGATGCTCCAATTCATGAATATGATGAGTCAATTCATGAACAGTCAACAAATCCAAAACCCTCATCCTATTCAAAGAAAAGCAGTAAATGAAGGCATGCACGTATTTCTTAAACTTCAGCCTCCCAAATTTAATGGCAAAGCAACTCCTTACCAAGCTGAGGAGTGGATACAAAGAATAGAAAAAGAGTTTATATGTGCTAAGAGCTCAGAAGACCAGAAGGTATCTCTAGCTACTTATCTTCTGACAGAAGCTGTTGAGAAATGGTGGAAAATAACCAAGAACACCATATTCTAGAATAAATCAGAAGAAGAGATCTAGTGGGAAGAATTTGTGAAAACATTCTTAGGCAAATATGTGCCTCAATCTACTAGGCAGATGATGAGAAAAGAGTTATTAAACCTAAAGCAAGGAAATCACACAGTAACTGCATATGAAGAAGAATTCACCCGTTTAACAAGCTTTGCCCTAGAAATGGTCAACACTGAAGAAGTCAGATGCCATTTATTCCTTAATGGATTAAGGAATAACTTTCAACATATCCTAACACCTCTTCAGATCTTAAACTTTGCTCAATTAGTAGAGAAAACCAAGCTTATGGAAGCTCAAGAAGAACAGTACTCTTCAAGAATGAAAAGGCCAGCTTTCTTCTCTCATTTTCAATCTAAGAGGCAACATTTCTCCAGACCTCAAGGAAAAGTGTATAATATTCAAGGTAACTCAAGTAGACCTGCTCTGAGAACACCAAACACTTGCAGGTTTTGTGGAAGAATTCATAGTACAGATAAATGCTTTACCAGTGAAGGTCAATGCCACCGGTGTGGAAGGACAAATCATCCCATAAAATTCTGCCGAGCCACTTATACAGTCAATGGGTATCAAATCCCAAATCAAGGAAAAGCAGTTATGAAGAATCAAGGAAGACCACCAGTAAATCAACAAAACAATATTGCATCTTCCAGTAATGCAAGAAACAATCAAGCCCAGGCCAGAATATTCAACCTATCTCAAGAAGAGGCAAAAGAAGAACCTGACGTGGTCACAGGTACCATTTTATTATTCCAGTACCCATGTTCAGACCTTTTTGATTCTGGAGCTACGCATTCTTTTATCGCGTCAACAATAGTTCAACAATATTCATTACCAGTAGAACAACTTTCATCAGCCCTTAAAGTTAATCTACTATCAGGAGAGTTTTTAGAAACAAACATCTTCTATAATTACAAGTTAGATATAAATGGAAATTCTTGGGAAGTTAAACTCACTGTCATCCCTATAACTAGTTTTGATATTATCCTTGGGATGGACTGGATGAGTCAGAATAAGGCATTGATTGATTATGAAAAGAAGAGGGTATATATTTATAATGAAAATAAAAGAGTAATCTTTATTGGTCAAAGAAGTGCAATTATTAGTCTTATCCCAGCAAACAAGATTGAGAAATTCATTAGAAAGAAGTATCCTATATTCCTAACACTACTCTCAAGTTCTGAAGTTAAAACTTCAACCTTAGAAGAGACTCCTGTAGTAAAAGAATATGCAGATGTATTTCTAGATGAACTTCCAGGTTTGCCATCTCAAAGAGAAGTGTAGTTTAGTATTGATTTAAGTCAAGGAACGAATCCTTTATCTAAAGCTCCATATAGAATGGCACCCAAAGAGTTAGAAGAACTTAAGAATCAACTTCAAGAGTTGACTGAAAAAGGATTTATAAGACCAAGTAATTTTCCTTGGGGAGCCCCAATTTTATTTGTTAAAAAAAAAATGGAAGTATGCGATTATGTATCAATTATCGGGAATTGAATAAGGTTACTATTAAGAACAAATACCCATTACCAAGGATAGATGATTTATTTGACCAGTTAGTTGGTGCTTCCATATTTTTTAAAATTGATCTGAGATCTGGTTATCACCAACTTTGTATCAAAGACGAAGATATCCTTAAATCTGCATTCAGAATAAGATATGGGCATGGTATTCCAAAAATTATCGTTTCTGATAGAGATAGTAGATTCACTTCAAAGTTCTGGAAGGCAGTTCATCAAGATCTTGGTTCATAGCTCTGTATGAGTACAGCTTTTCATCCACAGACTGATGGGCAAACTGAGAGAGTAAATCAAACTCTAGAAGATCTTCTTCGCCTTTGTGTCCTAGATTTTGGAGGAAGTTGGGATGATCACCTTCCATTAATTGAATTCTCTTATAACAATAGTTTTCAAGCAAGTATTGGAATGGCTCCTTATAAAGCCCTTTATGGAAGAAAGTGTATCACTCTCTTGTCCTGGAATAGTATTGGAGAAAATAGGATATTAAAATCAAATTTGATTCTTCAGGTAACAGAAAAGATAAAAATAATTGAGCATCGAATGAAAGCAGCTCAAGATAGGCAGAAGCAGTATTTTGATGCTCATCATCGTCATGTTGAATTTTCTGTTGGAGATTTTGTATATTTGAAAGTAAACCCATTCAGAGGAGTTTCCAGATTTTGAGTCTCTAAGAAATTAAGTCCAAGATTTATTGGACCTTTTGAAATTCTGAGAAGAGTTGGCCAAGTGGCATATCAGATCAAACTTCCAGCACATCTGAGTCTGATGCACGATGTGTTTCATATCTCTTCACTAAGAAAGTGCTTATCAGAACCTTCAATGAGAATAGAAGTAGAAGATATCAATTTATAACCAAATCTAAGCTATGTGATTGAACCAGAAGAGGTTCTAGATCAAGATGAAAGGAAGTTAAGAAGTAAATCTATTCCCATGATAAAGATCAAATGGAAGAACTGTCGTAAAGAAGAAGTTACATGGGAAGAAGAATCAAGTATGAGAAAAGCAAATCCTCACTTATTCCACTGAGTAAGTGATTCTAGACCTTGTAAATATCTTTAAATTTAGATTGATGTCGGGACGACATCTCTTTTAAGTTGGAGAGAATGTAAAATACCAAAATTTTATTCTCAATTGTTTATTAATATTTAAATAATTTTGATCTCAGATTGAAAATCTGACTCCGTCATTGCGTTCACCAATCCCAAATTAGTTAGGAGTGAAGTTTTGAACGCATTTGGAAATCATTGATTTTTAGATGAATATTTTAATATTATTTTAAATATCCGAAAATTCTAGTAATTAAATACTAGTCGGATCAAAAATCTGAATGCGCCATTGTGTCAAGAAGCCCTCAATTAGCTAGGAAATATATTTTTAAAATTTTTTTTGGAAAATATTTATTAAATTAAGTTTAATTAATTAATTAATTAAAATAATTATTATTTAATTAATTTAAACGGCGCCATCGCTTTTAGGTAACGTCGTTCCCTGTTTATTTTAATCCACCGTTTATTTAGACGAATCTTCTGATCCGTCCGATCGAAAGATCGGACGGTCGGAAGATCGTCTTCCCCGGATCGCAAACGAGGGCTCTCCGCGTGTCCCAGGTTGCGACGCGCGTTGCTCGCTCCTCTCGCCTCTTTGCCATCTGCCCCTCCACCGCTCGTAATCACCACATTATGACTAGTTTAAGACCTTAGGAACTCCTACTTTACTCGGCTGTCATCTCGAAGTCTAGATCCTTTCGATCAAGCCGCGCATCCTCCCAAACCGTTCGATTTCAGGTACATCTACCTTTCAATTTAGTCAATCATTTACCTTATTATCACATCGAATCTTAATTTCATAAAGTAGATTAAAGATTTAATGGCTTAGATCGAACCGATCAAAGCAGATCGATGCGAATTGAAGCAATTTGCCACAGTACTTACCGTTAAAATCTACGAATTCCTTTGGCATACCTCCTTAGGGTTTCAGTCTTCGTGCTAAATAGGCCACCTCAACGATTGAAACATATGTTGTTAGTTAGGTCTTAATCTCCTCTTCACGTTGTTGTTCGTGTTAAATAGGCCACCTCAACGATTGAAACCTATGTTGTTAGCTAGGTCTTGATCTCCTCTTCACGTTGCTGTGCGGGCTGGAGGCTATCAATGTCGGGAAGCCCTCTAAAAACTAAACCCTAGGACGAGACCTCACGGGCGATCGAAGGAAGAAGAAGGATTCTGGGTCGGGCCGGGTCGACCCGGGCCCGACCCGTCTCTGCTCGGGTCCTGCAGACTGCTGCAGCACTCAATTACGCGGGACCCACACTAGATGCCTCACGAGTAAGAAGAAGACACGTGGACCTTCTAGAAGAAAATTCTGTTGCGTGGGACCCACACACTGAACTTCGGCGAATAGCAAATTGCCACGTGCACTGGTGGGCCCGCCGCCGATTAAAAAAAAAAACCTGCAGTAATTATAAAAATTATAATAAAAATATATATATTTATAATATATATAAATCTGTTACTTATTAAGTAACTTATATATATATATATATACTTATACTTATAGATATACGTAAACAATAAAATAAAATAAGATAAAATAAAATACAGAATTAAATTAAATCAGAATTTTTTTAAATAATCATAAAATAAAATAATAAACATTAAATAAAAAATAAATAAAAACAGAGCATATAATATTATTTGATAAATATTAGATTTAAATAAATATATTTAACAGATAAATAAAATATTTAATAATATTAATCAAATTTAAATACATAGATATAAACATAATACTTATACAATTTTAAAAATTAGAAAAATAAACAGAAATAATCTTAAACAAAAAATATAAATATTAATTATTGGTATAATTAATTCATTTAATTAACCAAACGTTATAAAATTCATAACTCCAAAAATACATAATCAAATTATACAATTTAATATACTAAATTTATCAGAAAAATACAATGAATATAATGAAACCATTTAATTTGCTATAAGATTAATATTTCACCTAGTATCATTTAAGGGGTATTAAGTAAATATTAAAAATGTCACATTAATTCATTTACTCATAACTTATAAACCACTAATCCAAACATAACCAATATAGGTCTTAAAAATATTCAGAAAAGTATAAGGAATAATTTAGAAGTATTAATTATACTGTTTGGATTAAAATTAGACTAATCATAATTAGGACCTAACCCTAATTAAGCCTTTAACCTTACAAACTTCAAATAGCCATAAGTTAGCAAATTCAACTCCAAATTAGGTGATCCAAATATCCATTTAGATCAGAAAATCCTAAATTTCAATAAACTGCAAAAATATTTATGATTCAACGTTTAGATCTCCTAATCAACCTTGATCACTCCCTAATTATAATAAACCCTAATTATTAACCCTACAAATTAGAATAGCTATAACTTAGCCAATTCATATCAGAATTTGATAATTTTGGATTTTATAGAAACTTTAGGATATAATCTTCCATAAACTAACATAAATTTTATATTTTATTAAGGTTAAAACTACTAAAATGCCCTTATAAGATCAAATTCCCAATTTAACCTTTTAAGGCATAAATAATTATATAACTTAATAATTATAATAAAACAAAATAATCATTTTATAATCATAATACTACAAATCATAATGAAAATATTAAATTAATAAATTTTATTATTTTGGCAGATCAAAGAAATTAAATTTGGTTGATTTTATCAAAATAAGTCAGGTACGCAAATTTACTTACAAGTCTCAATTCAGTATTCTTATTTGAGCCATTTTTTCCATTTGAGTATTATTTACACTGCTTACCATATTTTAATCTGCAAAAGAATTATATCAAAAAGTATGTAACAAAAAGAATTTATATATATATATATATATATATATATATATATATATATATATTATGGTGCTTGTCTTTAGAGGGTGGAATGCAAAACTTGGAATTTGTATAGATTGGGCTAGTTAGCAAGCCCCTGGGAGTTATATGGAGGGATTTAGCCTCTTGTAGGAATTAGGAAAATCCAGATGAAATACACACCATCAGTTCCTAATTTGAGAAAGCTACCGACGGGTGGCAAGAAAGCTTCCTACAGATTATGCCTACGAGTTTACCCATTTGGGCTCAGGGGTGTCCGGACTCGACTTATTGTTACATATGCTTTTGATAAACATTATTTCATATATGTTGATTTTCATAGCTATTTTGTAGGATAGAAATTAAATTTAGCAATTATTTTATTTACATGCAGATTTTCAGTCATTTTCATATGTGATTCATACTTATTATAGGATGCTAGATTTATTCTTATAAGAATAATTTGCGTACTCCTACCTGACTGGTAAACTGAATTTTTTTCAAGTTTTGATAATTAAAAAGACTTAGAAGATCTGCCAAATTTAAAAAGAAGAAGAAACAGAAAAATGTAGATATTTTATTTTATATTTTGTAAAATTCAAACTGTTGTAACTTTTCATATATATTTTGGCTCTATGTATAAAAAGGACTGTGAATTTTTTTTATTTTATTATGTCATTTTTGAATTATAAAAATGTTTATATTTTCAAATTGAGATGAATTGTTCTTTAAAGACTCTCGAACTTCGATCCCCGGTCGCCACAGGATTCAGACTACTGAGGGACCTTAGTCTACTTACTAGATTACTTTACTTTTGCTTTGTGAGGATGAGAACATTTTACATTACCGTTCTTTAAACTTTAAATATTTGTAATAATACAGAACTAATTGTACTTTACTTTTCTGCATTATATATATTCTGAGCTGGATGTCTTTACTTTATAGTATGGATGATTACTTCAATTGATACTTTTCTTTCGCACTCTGATATTCATTAAGTGATTGTTAATCTTTACCTTATTATGAAAAGTACATCTTTTCCTTAAGATTGGATTGTAGTCTTAAATTCTAACATAATGTTAATTATAAGATGTGCTTAGTGACGACCACTCCTTAAGCCTTATGATTAGAAGGGGTGGCCGCCATAATAATATACCCTAATAAGGCAGCAGAATCATTAACTAAATATAAATAATCACAGAGTGTGGAAGCAAGAAAAGTAAATGCTGCATCCAATCCACCATAATATGAGTAAGAAAATAATAATGCAGCTCGAAATAAATACTACAGTGAGAAAACATTCATATGTACTTGTATTATTACAAATATTTAAATAAGTTTTAAAAAAAATGAATCTCTCATTCTCACAAATAAAAGAAAAAATGATATACTATTCTTCATCTCCAACCTGCTCTTCTTCCAAGAGTGGCTCCTCCACATGCACAAGCTCCTTAATTTGATTAGATTCTAACATTGTCAGTTTCACAATGCTATGACCCCAGCCAAGAAAAATAAAATCTTATTAGACAAATTGTATAAGTACATTTTAAGTTTTATTATTCATGAGTTTAGTGATATCACAATTTATTTAAACTATACAAAATAAACAAGCATATGGGAGCGGTAATCATACAAAGAGATGTGATGAGTTATAAATAAATATATTTATAAATAAGCAATATATGAGGCAAAAAAACATACATAAATACTAAGCTGTTATAAGATTGTGCATATTTGTATAAATAAAGTAAGAAAAGTACTGAAAGAAATGACATCATAAATATGCTGATGATCATATTAGTTATACAAGTTTGAAAGAAAATAATCTATTTGTGATACATATAAATAAGTAGTAAGGTAATATAGCATCTTATAAGTATACAAGTAAGCAGGTAAAGTAAAGAATAACTGCAGTAAAAAAGGTAATAGTAAAATAGTAAGTAAGTATGCAATGACTGTCATATCAGAAAGAGGGCTAAACAAGCCTGCTGAGCTAAAAAAAATGTAACATTCTTAGCGTCATAAGAGGCTAAGCCAGTAAGTTTCTTAGCGTCATAAGAGGTTAAGGCGAAATAATGAAGCAAAACTGAACTAAGGAGGTAGTAAGTACAAATGCAATAATATTTTAGCTATTTATTTTACTTTTGTGGATATGTTCAGAAGTAACTGAGGAGTCAAGCATGTCTACAAGAGTGTTTGGGTTCTAACTTAACACAATACTCCTTAATGAGTAATGTTAAGTAATCATTATTTCTCTTTACCCCTATCTAGTAGGGTAAAAGTGCATAAATCTGACCAGAAATGAACCTTATGCAAATATAATCCTATCTTTTCTATGTTTTTATTTCATGCATCAAACTTCTTATATAACATGCTCAAAGTAAAAGCACAAAGTACAAGAAATGCAAAAATAACAAATAATTTAATAGTAAGTAGGGGACTATACTACACATAGGTGATATTCGTTATTATATACTTAATCTGTTCTAATTATTTTAAGTTATATAAGTTCAAGATCTCTAATTTTTATTATCAAGTATAACTTAGAAGTACAATGTAATAACTCAAGTTATTATTTAGGTTAATTAGGACTAAAAAAAGTTTTAATTGTGATTTTAATGCCTTAATAAAGTCATTAAAAGCTCATTTCTAAGACCTAGTCCAAATCAAAAGTAAATAAATTAAATCCTGATTTTAGAAATTTTCAGAAATCTTAGAAATTGACTTAATTAATTTAACCCCAATTCAAAAATTGGACTTTAACATTGCGCTCCTCTTCCCCAAATTAGCTATGGGTGATGTTTTGAAAGTATTTGGAAGTTGCTGGATTTTCGATGAATATTTTAAAATATTTTAAATACTTGAAAATTCGGGTAATTAAATACTTGTCAAATCAAAAATCCGAGTGCACTGTTATGTTCCTCACCGCTCAATTAGCTAGGGGTGATTTATTTGAATTTTTTAAATATAATTAATTATCTAATTTGCATTAATAAAATGAATTTAATTTAATAAAATAATAATATTATTCATATGAACTTAACGGTCATGTCAGCAGCATAGTAGCATTGTTCCTTTCATTCCACGCGCGCCGTCTAATCTGATGGATCAGTCGATCCATCTGATAAAGCGATTGAATGGCTGCGGCGTCTTCGTCCTCGAGAACCCTCCGCGTGTCGCGAATGGGATGCGCCACCTTAATCTTTCAGCGCTGTGCTAGAGACCACTGATCCACCTGTAACAACCCAAGTTGTTACCACTATCATTTAGGACTAATCTCAGTCTTAATTTTGATTCTAAGTGCTAATTAGGTCAATATGAGTCAGCCTCTAAGACTGTAATAACCCAAGTTATTACCATAGTTAATTAGGACTAATCCTAGTCTTAAATATAATTATGCATACTAATTAGGTCAATTGGAGTCAACCTCTGAGACCCAGTCCAAATCAGGAGTCAAATGCATCGAATCCTGATTTTTGGGAAATCCAGAAACCTTAAAATTTGACCTATCTAAATTGACCTCGGATTGGAAATCAGACACCGCCATTGCGTTCATTAACCCCAAATTAGCTTGGGGTGAAGTTTTCGCGACATCCGGAAGTCGTCGAAATTTCGACGAATATTTTAATAATAAAAATACCCCGGAAATCGATGAATCAAAATACTCGTCGGATTGAAAATTCGACCTCGCCATTGCGCTCCTCGCCCCTCAATTAGCTGGAAAAACATGTTCAAAATTTTTGAAAAAAAAAAATTATTTTATTACTTAACGGCACCGTTACTATTTAAACAACGCCGTCAATTGTAGCCGACGGCGCCGTCTATCCAGACGACGCCCTCGCAGCCGTTGGATCGGGTCCAGATCCAACAGCTGCGGACCCGTCGTCCTCCGCCCTCTCCGCCCGACCCCACGCGGCGCGCCCCGCCGCCTCCCGCGCCCAATCGGCGCCCTCCCCAGCCTCGTCGAGGTCGCCGGCGCGCCTATAAGGCCCCGGCTGATCGACGGGCTCCGGGTTAGCGAAATCAGAGCCTGATTTTCCCTGACCCGAGCCAAAGCCTCCGCAGTCGTCAATCCAGGTACTACCCTATCTCCCTCATCTCACGTTCATTTCGCACGATTGATGATTGTAAACTTATTCCAAACGATAGATTGACGATCGATCAGCTCGATCGAGTTGGATCGAGTCCGATCGATCGCAAATTGAACGAGGTATACAGTAGATTTCGTTAAACCTGTTCGACTGAAACCCTAGGACCTAGGGTTTATATTTGCTGGCGATCCCGGCCACCTCCGGCGAAGGTCCGCCCACCGATGTGTAGGCCTCGTCGAGGGCTACCGACGGCAGTGCGAGCCGAGGTGGTCCGGCGCCGGGAAGGCCGGCAAAAGCCGTGCCCTAGCCCGGCGCCCTCGGGACGTCTCTGCGAAGGAGACGAAGTCCGGTCCGGGCCGGGTCGACCCGAGCCCGCCCCGGCCGCGATCGGGTCGACCCGAGCCCGCCCCGGCCGCGATCGGGTCCGCGTAAGCCAGGTGGGGCCACCGAGCCACGTGGCACCTTCAGGGCCTGCCACGTGTCACGTGGGACCCACCAACTGAGCCCGCGGTGTTTCAGCTTCGGCCGTGGGGTCCACAGCGCCACGTGGCAGCCCTATGGCGCGCCACGTGTCACGTGGGGCCCCGCAGCCCGAGCCCCGCTGCATTTCGGCTTCTGCCGTGGGGCCCGCAGCGCCACGTGGCACGTGGGGGGGCCCACAGCTCGAGCCCCTGCTGTGCTTCGGCTCCCTGTGGGGCCCACAAGTGCCACGTGGCCGCCTCTGGGCCCGTCACGTGTCATGTGGGACCCACTGCCCGGTCACTCGCGACCTCTCGGCTTTTCTATGGGGCCCATAGTGCCATGTAGCAGCCTCTGGCAGTGCCACGTGTCAAGTGGGGGCCCACTGCCAAGTCAACCGAGCCTACTCGACTTCCCGTGGGGCCACAGTGCCACGTGGCAGCCTCTGGCAGTGCCACGTGTCAAGTGTGGGCCCCACTGTCTATTAATTATAATTAATTAATTAATGTTAGCCTAATTAATTATAATTAGTGGTTAATTAAATTAGGATTAGTGTTAATAACTTTTGAACAGTAATCTCAAAATTAAATTACTGTAATTAGTAATTATGAGTTAATTAAGATTATTTTAACTATTAACAATAATTAGAATAATTAATTATAATTAAACAGTAATCTATAGTTAATTATTAATAACTGAATACTAATAAGTAGTTAAGGTTAATTAACCTGTAATTAAACTTAATTACTTTGTTACAGTAACAGAATAATAATATATAATATTAATTAATTAATGGATTAATTAATGCTATTTAATGATTAATCCTAATTAATCATAGATTAATTATGGATTAATAATTACATAAAACCTTAGGAATGAATAATAAAATTAATTTAATTTGAATAAATAAATAGTAAAATAATACAAATTGTATTTTTGAATAGTAAATCTTAAAAATTTAATAATTTTTTGTAGGATGATCCAAATATAGCTAATATAAGTCTCAAAATACTTAGAAAAATGTAAGGAATCAAATAACATAATATAAAAATTAATTTTGGGGTACGCGTAATGAGGTAGCATTTTATGACCTCTTTAGGACCCCATAACCTTTTACCCAGTTATCAGAACATAGTTAATATGGGTCTTAAAATACTCAAGAGAGTGGCCCCATCACTGTAGTAGTATTAGTTTTCTCATTTGGACATCAAGACAAAAAGTCAACCCTAGAATTCTTAGTGAAAAATGACCAAAATGCCCCTAGACTTCAAACAGCCATAACTTAGTCAAATCAATTCTAAATTTAAAAATTCAAGATGCTAATTAATTTAGAATTTCAATGTCATCAATAAAATAAAATAAAACTTAGGATTTGAACCCTAGAAATTTAGGTAAATGACCAAATTACCCCTGGTCTTATTTTGGTCATAACTTGACCGTTTGGAGTCCAATTTGGACGTAATTACTGTTTATCTTCAAGTTAGACAGTAAGGAATCAGTTGGGACTAAGAGAATCCAATTTTGACCTGTAAGTCAAAAGTTGAGTTGACTTTTTGACCCTTAAAGTAAGGGCAAAATAGTCATTTTGCCCTAAAATTGGACTAAGTACCCTTAACCTTTAGTTAACATTCCAAAACACTAAAACTAATATTATAATCATCTTAGTAACATTTAAGTGAGTGAAATCAACCATTAAGTCAGATTCTAGTAATCTCTCTAAGTCATTAACACCTCACATAAGGATCATTCTTGAGACTAGGACTAGATCATAGGTTAGAATTCATCTATTGAGTAAAATTGAGTTACTTAATAGGTAAAACCTTGGTTTTATTAATTTCTAGACTTTTCTTTTATTTTATAACTTATTCTGATTATTTTTTCTTTAAACCTTAGATTTAAGATAGGGGATTCATCTTATTAAGCTTGATTACTTAATAGGATTTGCCTTAACTAGTATATCACTTATAAAATAAAACCTAGAACTTAGGTCTTATCCTCTTTGGATTATGTGATTTAAACTTAAATCTTAGTGTTTAATCCATAATCTATAGGTTTAGAAGATCTTGATCGGATCTTAGTTAGAACGTCTAAATTCACAAAACTAGAATGTATGATTTATTGATTTAACTCATAGTCATCTATCTGATTGAACTAGATTAGGACCTGATCAGTTCTAATCTTTTTTAACTCATAAGGATGAATTTCTAAGTTACACTCGATAGTAGAAAAATAGTGATCCTGAATTTGTGTAACTTGGAATAGTTAGAATGGTTAAGTAGAAAACAAATGATATTACCATATTTAGTAGAGTCCCTTGCTTCTATTAATATTTTGTTGCTACGCATTCCTTGATTTTTGTGCCATATTTTTCTTGAGCATATCATATAAGATTTTTGATGCATGAATAAAATGTTAGGAAAATATGGAGACTCCTTAGATTCCTTGTAAAAATATTAAAGTGATTAATGAGAAGATAATAATTGGATGTGTTTGAGCTGCCTCTTAGTATTGCCTTCTGGTTGCCTAGTCTCCTTGTTGACACTAAGGGAAGGCTTTTGTTTTGTTGTGTGTTGTTTGCCTAGTCTCCTTGTTGACATTAGGGGTACACCATTGGTGCCTTAATCGTACTGGTGCTAAAATCCTTCGCTTATACTATTGGTGTCTTAGCCATACTGGTGCTAAGATCCTTCAGCTTTTCTGGTGGGCTAGATTAGCTCTTTCTGTATGGCAGATTGTACACTGATGTTTATATGCAGTTTGATGTTTTGATTACTTTTCAGTACTTTTATTCAGTCAGCTATTTCTTTGTACTGCTTCTATATCTTAGGATGTTAGAACCTTATTACTATTTATATGTACCACTACTGAGTTACTTTATTTTAATTGGCATATTTCTTTTGATCACCAGCATATTTAAGATGTAGTATTCTTCTTACAGCACTTGTTTGATTAGTTATATTTATGTCTTACATTGTTTAGCTTACATTTGAGGCATGCCTTAGCCTCTCTTTTAGCTTAAGTTATAAATGATGGTTTATAGCTTTTTCTTTTCTTTTATATTGCTTGCTTCTCCCTTATACATTTGTTGCCTATATATTATAGTATGGTGATATTACTTAACATGTATAAAAATTATCAGCTTAAAATGTACTTAGACAATTATCTAACCAGATTTTTCTTTTTTGGCTGGGGCCCTATATTGTGAAACCGACAATGGCAGATCCTCTTCAGTTGGATGATCAGGATCTTAGTGAGGAGCCATATTCGGAGGAGGAGCCCGTGGAAGAAGCCATTGTTTAGCCCTTTTATTCTAAGTGAGGATGAGTGCCTTTTTATTTCTATTATTTGAAAATCTTTAAATGATGTAATAATACATGTACTGATGACTGCGTATTTGGATTTTATACTTATGTTCTGAGATACTTTTCCTTATACTTATATTGTGATACTTGAATGTTTTATATTAAAAATAGCTTCCGCACTCTGTATATTTACTTAGATAGTGACTGAACATTTGATTCTATGCTCACTCCTTCCTTTATTATGTGGATTGTGGATTTCATCCTAATCCAATTATAAGTGAAGAGTTAGCTAGAGTGACATACCACCCCTTAACTTAATTCTTGTGGATTAAGGAGTGGGGTGCCACAAAGACCCTAGTCCAAATCAGGAGTCAAATGGATCGAATCCTGATTTCTAGAAAATCTAAAAACCCTAAAATTTGACCTATCTAAATTAACCTCCGATCAAAAAACAGACTTCTCCATTGCGCTCATTGCCCCAAATTAGCTAGGGGTGATGTTTTCGCGTCAATCAGAAGTCGTCAAAATTTCGATGAATATTTTAATATTATTTAAATACCCCGCAAATCGAGGAAATAAAATACTTGTCGGATCAAAAATCCGACCTCGCCATTGCATTCCTCACCCCTCAATTAGTTAAGGGTGAGTAGTCGAAAATTTTTGGGGATCAATAAATAGCTTAATTTTAATTAGGAAAATTGTTTCAAATAATAATATTATTTAAATATCCTAACGGCGCCGTTAGGTTGCTTGCGCCGTTACCCCTCCTGTCGTCGGATCTAACGCCAGATTAGGGCCGTTCGATCGGCTCGATCGAATGGCATGCGGGTCATCTTCCCCGACCCCCCTTTGCGAGCACGCCACGCGGCGGCTCGCTGTGAGCCAGCCAATCGAGGGCTCCTCCTCCTTCGACGCCTCCGCCCAGAGCCTCCATAAGGCCTCGCGTGCGCATGGGGAAGTAGATCTACCAAAAATAAAACATAACTCCCGATCGAGCTCTCGTTCATCCAACGCCGTTCGTCCAAGGTATGCCCTAACTCTTCCTTTACTTATCCAACGCATGATTGTTGAACACGAAAACCTTATTCCGTATCTTCGATTAATGATCTAGCGGCCTCAATTGTTCAATTAAGGGTAGGATCGAATCAATTTTTGATTAGATCCACAGTGAAAGCCGTTGCTCGCGTGGCTCCTGTAAGGGTAGACCTAGGGCTTGGCCTAGCCGGAGCTACACGCCATCTTCGGGGAAGGTCTGAGCACCGTAAGAAAGGCCTTGGCTGGGTCTAACCGTCGCAGTGCGGGCCGAGCCCCGGCATCCCCGGGAAGTCACTTGAAATGCGTGCCCTAGCGAGCGTAGCCGCTCGGGACGGCGAATCCCGTAGCCGGATTGGGCCGGGCCGGGTCGACCCGGGCCCGCCCGAAATCGCACGCCCTGCGCGCGTGCTGGCTCAGCGCCCGGGAAGTGGGGCTCGCGTGATCCGCTGCGGTCGAGGGGCGGGCCCCACTGACGCGGTCGGCTGACCGTGTGGGCCCCGCGTATGCCCCGCATCCGCTCGGGTGAGGCCACGTGTCCCCTGGCAGGTCCCACGCGCAGCTCCACAGCCAGTGAATGCGCGCCACGTGGCAGTGAGGTCCCGCCACCATCATTCCAGCAGACAGTTAAAGAAATTTATAAATTTAAATAATTATGTATATGTATATTATATATATAATTATATATGTGTATGATGTTATAAAAACATATTGTTATATATAGACAAAATTAAACTATAATTACATAGTTATCATTACTATGATTAGACATAATTAAACTATAACAGTATGATAGCTTAGTATTAATCATTGTTACAAAGGATTAATTAGAATATCAAAACAGAACTAATAATTTATAAATATATATATATATATATATATATAGTATATAGTATATTGTCATCAGTCAATTAAGTATTCATTAATTAATATTAACAGATAATTATGAATTTAATTAAGTCACTAATTAAATAGGTTTATAAATATAGAAATAGTAAGAGTTAATTAATCAACCTAATTAAACTAATTAATTAATTTCAGATTACTAATTAAATAATGATTAATTAATTAATAATTTATTTAAAATAAATTAATTTGGATTAATTTAATAAAATAACACTAACAGAAATTAATTAAAGATTAATTAAACATTAATCCTGATAAAACAAAAATATTAATATTAAATGTAATATTTAAGTTAGTTAAATAATAGAGTAACTATTAATTAATTAATGTTTAATATTAATTAAATATAGGTTTAGAATGATTATTTAATTAATTAATATATTTTAACTTTAATAATGAATAGTAAATTAATAC
Source organism: Gastrodia elata (assembly GCA_016760335.1). Taxonomy (NCBI): domain Eukaryota; kingdom Viridiplantae; phylum Streptophyta; class Magnoliopsida; order Asparagales; family Orchidaceae; genus Gastrodia; species Gastrodia elata. The sequence goes on along the minus strand of CM028681.1, from coordinate 3,346,964 downwards.
AAATTAAATAAATGAATAGTAAAATAATACAAAATATATTTTTTGAGGAGTAATTTCATTAATTAAGAATTAGATAAAACATAAAAGCATAATAACTTTTTGTAGGATGATTCAAATATAGTCAATATAGGTCTCAAAGTACTCAGAAAAATAAAAAGAATCAAATGACGTAGTGTAAAATTTAATTTTGGGGTACGCATAACGAGGTAGCATTTTAGGACCTCTTTAGGATCCCATAACTTTTGACCTAGTCGACCAAACATAGTCAATATGGGTCTTAAAATACTCAAGAGAGCAGCCCCATCAATGTAGTAGTATTAGTTTTCCTATTTGGATATCAGGACAAAAAGTTAACCCTAGATCTCATAGTCGACTTTAGGGAAAATTGACCAAAATGCCCATAGAATTCAAATGACCATAACTTGATCAAATCAACTTAAAATTCAAAAATTCAATATGCTAACTAGTTTAGAATTTCAATATCATCAGTAAACTGAAATAACATTTAGGATCTAAACCCTAGACATTTAGAAAATGACCAAAATACCTATAATCTTAGTTAGGTCATAACTTGACCATTTGAGGTCCAAATTGGGTTTACTCTCTATCAGCACACTCAGTATATTATAGAGAAGCTCTAGAAACTAAGTTTGCTAAAATTGGACTTCAAATGAAAAAGTTCAGTTTTTGTCACTTGTTGACCGGCCCAAAATTACTAAATTGTCATTCCAACTTAAAACACCCATAACTTAGTCAATTGAACTCAAAATCTAGTGTTCTTAAATTCTATAGAATCCTTGAATAGTAGCATACAATAAATTGCATAAAAAATTAGGTTTCATTAGAGTAAAAATTATAGCCACTCGATACCTGATCCACTGCCAGACCTTACTAGTACTGTAGCCACTCACTGAGGAGTTAGAGTATGATCCTAACACAACACTTAGGGCATGATTAAGCAGAAGTCAAGCTGAAATCAGTTTGACAGGAGTATGGGTAGAGGTTGTACCTAATATCATGGTTTGACTATGACAGTGAAGGATTGGACAAAACAGAAGTTCTCCAGATTGTCACAGCAACTCAACAGGGGGTCTGAACGCTAGACTACACCTCTATCAGTGGTACACATTAGTGGGAATTGCCGAGAAGCCTCGAATGGGAGCTGGGAAAACTAGGGAAGACGAGCGCTCTTATCATCTTAATGGCAGCAACACAATGAACAAAGAGTTCACTATGAAGAATTTCGAGACTACTTAGTCTTGGGATGCTTTGGAGCTCAGCCCAATGAGTCAAGCCAGGCCCGAGAGCCCCTGATCTGGTCCTCCCTTAATGGGAGTTGGCCGAGCTTGGGGCGCGATGGCAGATAGCTCACTGGATTTGGGAGGACTAGTAACAACTATCTGATGTGGCAAGGAGAGTGGCATACAATGCTGGCGTGGCTGGTACGATCGTATCTCCTCAATTGGGCCAGCGATCGAGCGAAGATAAAGATAAACATGGCTGGATGATCCGCGGGTTGTTTGATCGCGAGACAATTGGGGTTGAATAGCCTGATGCGATTCTTAAGTAACAAAAACGCGAGCATGCCAACGACTATTGGATCGGCTAGTCGATCCTACAGGTGGAAGAGAATCTTGGCGCCACTCATTAGCGTCGTCTGATCCCACATCGCGATTTGTGCAAAGGCATCCATATGTGAGACACGCTGCACCGCTGTCGGGACCCCACAGCGGATCTGTTGCGGTCCCGACAGAAATCCCCTTGTTGAATTTTATTTAAATTTAAATTTAATTCATTTAATTGCATTTATTACTTCCTTAATTAATTTCAATAATTATAAATCCCATTTAGGACAAAATGAATTCCAAAAATTCCCAAAATTCATCATTGGCTAATTAAAATATGAGGAATTCAAAAATATTATTAAATTTTAATTTGGAGATAAAATTAATTTAGCTAATTTTCAAGATCCAAAAATAAGCAAAATGGCTATGTTGATCAATTTAATTCTGATTAATTTCAAACTTCTATGATTATGTTAAAAATGCTCATTAAGTCTAATGGAATAAAAATTAAAACTTGATTTAGCTTAAATTAACTTGAATTATCTATGGTAGCAACTAGGGTTGTTACACGTATAATATTTTATTTGGGGTCATTCTGATACAAGACTTGTAGCTATTATTGTATGTAAACTTCTTCAGGGGAAGATGATTTTCTAATCTTCCTCTAAAGTATATAATGCTTAATCGTAGAAGATCCTTCAATATATGATTCATCCTTTCTGTTTGTCCATTGATTTGTGGATAAAAACTTATGCTCATGATTAATATTATCCCTGAATATTGATGTACTATTTTGTCCCTGCAAAATAGTTTATTATGTTGCATGAAATTTTGAGTAAAAAAATTAAATATTAAAAATTTCACACAAATTATATAAGAAATTATTTGATAAATGTCTCATGCATTTAAAATATTATACTTGACAAACACAACTTGATGAGGCATAGGAGAGATCAACTTCCATTTTTAAGTGTTCCTGTAGTATAGGCATATTCTCTTTCCAGATATCAGACTAGTCTTTGTCATAACATTTCTTTGTACAGACTAAAAGCTAATCAACTAAGAAAAAATCGAACACATGTATCACAATCTCAAAATATTACATGTATAATTTTATTCGTGACAATTTAAAATATTATAACAAATAAAAATAAGCTTAAGTGCTTTGTTAAGTAGCAATATAAAATATCAATAAAAAAGAGTGTGATTTTAAGTAATTGTATATTTTCTCAATCTTAAAATAATTTATTAATATAATATTTAAAATAATGCTTTAAGATATTAAGAAAATATTAATATATTTATATAGTAAAATTTATTCTTAACTAAAATATAATTTATTAAAATAATAATTAATAATAAATGTATAAATAATTAACTTAATATTTCAAATTGTATATTGGTGATAGTTTATTTATATATTATTAAGATATCTTAATAAGAAATAGCAATTTGCTAAGAAAAAAACAAAAACAACCATAGGGGAATAAGACAACTTAACATTAAAGAATCTTAAGAATGCTATTTAGAACGGTTGATAATATACTTAAAAAAATTTATTTAATAAGATTTGAATTAAAATAATATAAATATTATTTTTTAAATTTATATTAAAATAATATTCAAATCTTATTAGATAATTTCTGAGTATCACCTCAAACTCATATAACTAGCATTTGTCAAATTAAATAACATTTTTCAAAAAAAAAAAAACTATTTAACACTATCTCTTTTGAGTAATGCGAAAACTATGCTTATAAAGAGGCTCTGCTCCATTGATTTTCGCATCCACACTTTGAGCTCGTACACAACACTATGGCCGCAGTAGCCCCCACCGCCGCCGTCACCGTCACCATCCCATCCGCAGTCGCCGACGAAGATGAGCTCGAGTACGAGATTCCCCGTTACTTGCGCTACTACCGCAGCGGGCGCGTGGACCGGCTCTCCGGCACCGTCACCGTTCCGGCCTCCCTCGACCCGGCCACCGGCGTTGATTCCCGCGACGTGGTGGTGGACCCGGTCACCGGCGTCTCGGCTCGCCTCTACCTCCCGATCTCCCTCCCTTCCCGCCTCCCCATTCTCCTCTACTTCCACGGCGGCGGGTTCTGCATAGAGTCCGCCGCCTCCCCGGCGTACCACCACCACCTCAACTCCCTCTCCGCCCTCGCCCCTCTCCTCGCCGTCTCCCTCAACTACCGCCTGGCCCCCGAGCACCGTCTTCCCGCCGCCTACAAAGACGCCTGGGCGGGCCTGCTCTGGGTCCTCTCACGGGCGGATCCGTGGGTGGCCCGGTATGGGGATCCGAGCCGGATGTTCGTCGCAGGCGACAGCGCAGGGGCGAACATCGCGCATCATGTGGGGATGCGGGCAGGGCCGGGGGTGATCAAGGGGGTGGCTCTGGTGCACCCCTTCTTTTGGGGGTCAGCTCCGGTCGGATCCGAGCCGGCAGACCTCGAATTCCGGGCAGGGATGAACCGACGGTGGTGGTTCACCTTCCCGGGAGCGGAGGGGCTGGATGATCCGAGATGGAACCCGACCGGGGAGGCGGCCCCGAGCCTGAAGGGGCTTGGGTGCGAGCGGGTGCTAGTGGCGGTGGCGGAGCAAGACTTCCTGAAGCACCGGGGGAGGCATTACTACGAGAAGCTCGTCGGGTGCGGCTGGGAGGGGGCGGCAGAGTTGGTCGAGACCCCAGCGCAGGGGCACGTCTTCCATTTACAGGATCCGGATTCCAACGCCTCTGTGAAGATGAACCAGATTCTCGCTAACTTCTTCGCGTGTGATCCGTGATTGACAAGGAACAATAATGGAATTGGTCTTCAGCTTCAACAAACATTTAAAATATGTATTTTTATGAGTTTTATATTTAAAAATAAATTTAATAATATTTTTTTTATTTTACTTAATTTTTTAGAGATATTTATATTTTTTTTGGAAAATATATGAAAATTTTATAACAAATTTTTTTTATTTTATCCCTAAAAATAATATCTTAAATCAGATTATAGTCTAAAATTAAAAAATATATATTTGAGAGAAATAAATTTTTTCTAGGAATGTCTCCATCAGCGTTAGTTTTTATTTTTGGAAAATTTCTGTTTTTGTTATTTTTCAACTGTTTTGATCATATCTTCTTATTAATTTATACGGCAGTTTTTTTATTTTATTTACACTAAGTTATTGTTGCAAGAAACAGTACACTTATATAAAATTATACATAAAAAATATATATGACTAATATTTTTTTTTTAATTTTTGTATATAAGACATATAAATAAATATATTTAATTAATAATCTATTTACACAATAAAAAAAATGATTAATTTTTAAGTATTTATTAAAAAATTATTAAAACACTACTTATTTTATACTTTTTTATTAAACATTTTGAGGACATAAAATTATTACTAAAATCAGCAATTACAGAGAGGGATTAACACAACCTCTTAGAGACAAAGAAAATACGAATTATTGAGAGAAATAAAAACAAATAATTAAGGACCACAAACACAACAATTATTGAGATTATGATGTCAAAAAAATTCATTATAAATGAGATTAAAGAAATTAATATATTTTCTTTAGAGAACCCAACCCTTAGAAGAAGAGGAATATTGGCTACGTCAAAAAAATACACAAACTTTAGCCTCATTTCTTATCTCTATGTCTTTTCTTCTGTTCTCTCTCTTAATCTTTAATCTTACGCAACAACACGCACCAATAGCCTTAACCACCTTTCAAAAATGGCACCCAAAGCATTTAAATCGAGCTAACTCTTGACAGGACGTATCCCTTCAAGGCAAAATCGTCGCAGGCGCCTGAGTGCCCAAAGTCGGATCTGCCGTGCGTTGTGTCACTCACGAAGAGTCGCACCTGTTTGCGGCTTAACTGTCGCAGGTGCCTAAGCCTGCTCGAGTGCCCAAGTTCTGTATGTGGCTGCCTGTCATAGGCACATGGGCATGTCTAGACTCCCAACCTTCAGGTTTTTAAAGAAAGTTGCATTCAGTTGCATAAATTCATGCACTCGGGCTCCCAACCTGTTGTCTAGCCACGTCTAGGCTCCGTCAGCACGTCCAGTGCTGATACAATCTAGCTCCATATCATAACAATCTCCTATTAAGAGACTAATTGTGATCTATACCTTTTCAACTATTGGGATTTTTCTTTTTTCTTTTCCACAATTGCTTCAAATACTGTTAAGGTCATGGTGAAGCTCACTCCACCCTTATCACGTTCCAAGGTCAATTGAAGTTATACACAGCTTTAATTTTCACGACTCTAGGTTTTTTTCACCTTTTGAGAAACTTATTTTCTTCTGTTTATCATAAACACAGTCTTCATAGAGCTCTAAGTTCATAAAATTTAAATATAGAATCTTTCCTCTAACTACCAGTGATTTCACCACATTCTCGCTTATATGCCCCAGTCTTTGGTGCCTTAAATGTATATTAGTCTCAATTTTTGATATTGCAGTAAAATCAGACACTTTAGTGATTAATTAAAGTATCCCTTCCAAAATTTTCTCGAGCTATAACCAATGCACATTTTGTCACTTTCCATGATTCTCTTATGAATTAATGTCTTATGCACATTAAAGTATCCCTTTCCATGAGCTATAACCAATATAACACAGCCTGAGTGGGCGAGATGGCTGCAAAAATCAATTTTTTCTTCAGACACGGAACTTGTTTTTCATCATTCAAATTCTATACAGATCCACTAGGAAATTAATGTTAACATTGTCTTTATCTACAATACTATATTCCTTATCATCACCTTGTAAACCTTTCTCAAATCACATTGAGTATAATTTCTGAAAGTATATTTACTTGGAGTTGCATGAAAGGATGCATATAAATCCATATATCAGGATTCAAGACTAACTAGTAATAGAATCTATAAAGAAAGAGCACTTGAGTAATTCATCATCTTCGCATAAAAGAAAGAAGATAGAATTTAATATATTTGAACAATATTTTGTTCTTGCTCATCTAATTTAACAAATACGTTAGTAAATATAATACTTTAAGTGGTGTCAATGAAAAGACACATTCCTAATAAAAAAGACACACCTCAAAAGACACATCCCTAATAAAAAAACACATCTCTTCACTCACATCTAATGAAAAATAAAAATATAACACTTATCTAAATATTAAACTCATCTTGATTTATTATATATATATTTATTTATTTTAATAGAATCAATGAATCCTGATCATTTTTTGCTTAGACATTTACAGAGTGACTTAATCTTAAATTCTGCGACCTGCTATCTTTAAAGTAAAACAACTTTTCTTGAACTGTGCCCTTTCTTTTCTGCAATTCTAGCACTCAACTTTCCATTTTTCTAGCTTCGACTTTACTCGCCTCCTGCTCTCGATATTTAGGGATGAACTTGAAGCCTCACCACAAGTTCTCTTTCGAACTTCCTCATTCAACACAAGCCCCATATTATCATCAAAGTTGAACTTTGCATTTCCAGATGAGTAGTCACTATAGCAACTAAACCATCCTAGCTATCTGGCAATAAAGGTGGAAGTAACAAAGCACTCGCCTTGTCATCGAACTTGATTTCAACATAAATTAACTAGCTAGTCACGGTGTTGAAATTAATTAGATGTTCAAGCATTGAAATCAACATAGATTAATCACCTTTTATCATCTTCATATTGAATAGCCACTTCATCAGAAAAACCTTGTTAGAAGCTGATGGCTTCTCATACATTATTGTTAGGGCTGTCATGAGTTTAATAGTCATTTTTTAATTGACTATATTGAAAGCAACAAATGAGGATAACGAAAGGAGAATCAAACATAGTGTTGTTCTGATAAGAACTTCCCATTCTTCATTACTCATAATTTTTGATTTCTTGGCTACTCCTCCCAATGAAAAATATAATTTCTTCTTATAAAGTAACTCTTCAATTTACATTTTTCAGAAAATAAAGTTCACATCATTGAACTTTTCGACCTTGTATCTCATTTCATTTGTCATTGCTCCCACTCAAACTGATAATCTCTGAACCTATTGAGGAAACCTCGCACAACAACCTTTCTTTGATACCACTTATTGAGAAAATTTACACCTTTGAAATTGGGCAATTAACTGGGGCAAATTAGCAAAATAAAAACAATACAAATCACAGAACAACCATAGAGAAATACAATACAAATAATTAGATTTACATGAAAAACTAAAAAATGGGAAAAATTATGGAGCCACACTACTAAGGAATCCACTGTGATGAAGATTAAAGATATAACAATATTTTTTCAGAGAACCCAATCCTTGGAAAAAAAAAAAGATTGCAACCGCCAAGAAAATAGACAACCACTAACCTCTTTTTTCTTTATATGTTCTTTCCTTGGTCCTGTCACTTAATCTTTAAACATACACAACAACACACACCAACAACCTTAACCACCTTGCAAAACTGGCACCCAAAATATCTTTAAACTGGGCAAAAATGCCCAATAAATCTTGAAGGGGCGCATTGTAACAACCCTAGGTTGTTACCTTGCTCAATTAAGACTAATCTAAGTCTTAATTAAGGTTCTAAGTCACTAATTAAGTAATTTAGAACTCGCCTCTGAAACCTAGGTCAAACCAGAAGTCAGCAAAGTCAAATCTGGAATTTTGGAAAATTTCAAACCCTAGAATTTGACTTTTTATCTAGACCTCAGATTGAAAATCTAACTTCGCCATTGCATTCAGAACACCCAAATTAGCTAGGGGTAAAATTTTGGAGGCATTTGGAAGTCGTTGATTTTTCATCGAATATTTTAATAATATTTAAATACCCCAAATAATCGAATAATTAAATATTCGTCAAAACAAAAATCTGAGTGCGCCATTGCGTTCCTCACCCTTCAATTAGCTAAGGGTGATTTATTGGAAAGTTTTGGGATGCATTTAATAGGTTAAAATTGATTAATTAAATATGAATAATTTAATTTAAATAATTATTTAAATTTTTTATCTTAACGGCGCCGTTCCTGTAGCACTAACGCCGTTCCCATTTTCTGTGCCTACCGTTAAGCAAGACGGATCATTTGATCCGTCCGATCGTAAGATCGGTTACGATCGGACGGACCAGCGGTCGTCCCTGTCGACAGCCTGCGTGAGCGAACGCGTGTCCTTCGCGCTAAGCACGCGGTGTAGGGCTCGATAAATGGACGCTCCTTGTCCATTTCACCGCTCTTCACTCCCCATTTAGGCTCGAATCGATCAATAACATCGATTGTTTTAGTTCCCGTGATCGTTGGAGGCACTCCCGGCTAGATCTCGCACCAATCCACCTCGACTTCAGGTATTTCATAATCTTCTTGTGTTTTCATTTCTGCATTATTGCGAATTCCTTATTCCTTAATTCAGCGCTTTGATTCGATCGAATCGATCGAATCACGTAATCCTAATTCACGATCGACGGGCAAAAGGCGAAGGGTCTCGACCTCTTGAACCGGGTTCAGCGCAGCCGGTCTGGTTCGAGGCAGAAGACGAATCGTCAGATGAGAATCAACCGACGATTTCGAGCGATTAATCGCTGGCCGTCTATTTAGGATTAGTATAATCCTATTTAATTAAATTATAGTTAACACTAATCTTAATAAATTAAGATAATCTGATTTGAAATAGACCCGTTAAATCGATTAAATTAATCCAGACCATCCATCGCTTGAGTTCAGAAGACCGCGGCCGTTGATTTATAGACCGGGTTCCCCGGTTTAAATCACCGACCCAGTCGGGGTTGGACCGGTCCGTGGGCACGGGCGTCAAGCAGGTGGGGCCCGCGTCGCGTCAGTGCTTCAGACTAATTATGCGCGTGGGACCCGCCGGTGCCCCCTCGGTGCATCCCAGCACGCCACGTGGCCCGGTTTAGCTGACCGTCTGAACCGGTGGGGCCCGCTGTCTGCTGCCCTGCCAACCGCGGCCTGCCACGTGTACCTACAGGATTAAATAATAAAACTTATATATATATATAATAGTTAATTATAATCAAATTATAATTATATATGTATATATAGTTACATATTTAATTAATTTAAATAAACATTATAAAATAATTAATTAAATCCAAATTTCAAACCTTAATAACTCCTAAAATACTCATCCAAATTATGCAAAATTATATACCAAATTGATCAGAAAAATATGAGGAATTTATTGATGCCAATAATTTTGCATTATGACCTGTATTTAGCAAATTAACATTTAAGGTTTAATTAAGTTCAAATTTATGTCACAAATTTTCATTTAACCATAGCTTTGTGTAGGTTAATCCAAACATACCCAATATGGGTCTTAAAGTGATCAGAAAACCCTAAGGATTAATTTGATAGCATTCATTTTGCTGTTTGGGTTAGTTTTTATCTAATCACATTTAAGACCTAACCATAATTACCCTAATTAGACCTAGAACTTCAATTGACCATAACTTGGTCAATTGAGCTCCAAATTTGATGATCCAAAGGTCCATTTAGATCAGAAGAACTTAATTAACAGTAATATGTAAAAATATTTTAGATCCAACTGGTTAAATTTGCTAATCACCCTTAATTACTCCAAAACTTGATTAATAAATATTAGCAAATCTAGTAATCCAAATTGAGTAATTTAAGTTTCAGAGAACTCATAGAACCATTTAGAATCAATCTATAAGGTTGGAATAGTATTTGAGTGATTAATTTTATTAATCACTCACTAATCACTCTAAACCCTAATTAGGTCTTAACTTAGTCAAATTAGATCCAAATTAAGCCTACCACATGTCATTATGATCAGTGGACTATTTGTAAACAATAGCCACTAATTTTGCTTAATTTGGACACTAATTGGCAAAGTTAGAATTTTTGACCTATAATTAAGGATCCCTTAATTAACCTTAAACCCTAAATTTTGTATTGGCCATAACTTGGCCAATACATATCAGAAATTAGCAAATTTAGATTCTATGGAAAGCTTAGGTAATAAAGAACATTAAACTAAAAAAAAATTTCAGAATTTAAGCCCTAGATCAAAAAAAATTTTTTGATCTTTTGAACCCTTGAGTAGGGGCAAAATGGTCATTTTGCCCAAATTTAGGGTTTAGCCTTTAAAAGCCCTAAAATTCAGTTTCTAATCACTATAATCAATTTATATAATGATTTAGAACTGAAATTAATCAAATCTAAGTCTAAATTAGATTTTGATTAAAATCTCAAAATTTGCTCCTTAAAGAAAATTCCTAAGTCCTAAGTGAGTGTTCTCCTTCTTTAATCATTCTTAGACCCATCCTTAGGTCTTATAACATTAGTTAGGATGTGTGTCTTGAGAGATACTCTTAGTAATTAAGAGCCTTAATTCTTAAGATTAGGAATAGATTTTAAGTTAGAATTTATCTATTGAGTAAATTGGGTTACTCAATAGGTGAAATCTTGAGTTTTCTAGTTTATAGATTTTTCTTAGTTTATTAAATGATTATTTGATCTTTAAACTTTAGAATTAAGAATAGAGATCCATCCTAATGAAATTGATTTATCATTAGGATTTGCCTTAACCTAATCTGTGAGATTTTGGTTCTAAACTTAGACCCTTAGATTATACCTTTAGATTAAGTGATTAGATCCCATCATTTGGAGTCTAATTCTTAATTTTTTCATCTTAATTTGGCTAATCAAGATGAGATTGGGATGAATTAATTTACAAAACTAGGTCGATGATTTATTCATTTTAACCAAATAGTCGTCTTTTGATTAAGTTATAATTAGGACTTGGCCAGTCCTAATTATCTTCAACTAGTAGGATTCGTGATTCTAAGTTATAGAATGTGTAAGAATTGATAATTCTGAAACTTATGTAACTTAGAGTAGATAGAACGAATAAAATAGATAACAAAGGATATCACCTATGTTTTAGATAGAGTTTCTTGCACTTTGATTTTGATGCTTCGCATTCCTTGATTTTTGAGCCTTCTACCTTGAACATGTATTAGGTACATAAGATATTTTGATATATATCTTATGTTAATTTGGGAACATTATTTATAAGCAGCATTATGTTCATTTCACAAGTGGTTTGTAAGGTGTAGCTTGCTTAGTATACCTCTTCGATCAACTCGTTCGGGGTCGGCAACCTTTCGAGGGTTTAATGTCCGACAGTCTATTGGCCATGCCTAGTCCGAGTGATAGGATGGATAGACTCTTGCCCTACTGACTATAGAGTCAGGATTCTGATATGGATATACTAATCCAAGTACACTTACATTCAGTTCTATCTTAGCTCATCAGGCTAAGAGTTTCAGTGATGTTCAGTTCAGAGTTCTTAGCTCATTAGGCTAAGATTTGCTGAGTTCGTGTTCAGGTGACTTATATAGTCACTGTAATTTCAGTTTACAGTTACTATTTTACTTGTATATTCTGCATCTCAGCACTATTTTACTTACAGTTTTCCTGCATATGTTATATATAGGATGCTAGTTCTACTTACTGTTTTCATATGCTCACATAGTATGTTAGTGTTTTCAGTTTTATACTGTTCAAATTATGTATGTCACCTAGCATAATTCGTTTGATCATAAGCATGTTTTAGGTTGTACTTTTCTTACAGTTTTACTTTTCTTTTACTTACCTGTCTTTGTTGCAGTTGCTTGGAGGAGGTATGTATTACTTCCCAGTTGTTTTAATTATAAACTATTTGTTTATAACTTATTACTGTTCTTTTGTACGCTTTTTCTGCACCTATTTTGCTCAGTTCTATTTTCATGGTGATATTTAGTTAACTTAAACTAAACTTTTTCCCTAAAATGTACTTAGACATATTGTCTAACCAGTTTTTCTTTTGTTGGCTGAGGCCCTACCATTATGAAACTGATAATGGTAGGTTCTGAGTTTGTTAGAGTAGTAGATCCAGTTGAGAGCTTGCCATTGGAGGAGGAGCCCGTTCCTGAAGATCTGTAGCTTTAGTTTCTTTTGCTTGTGAGATTGAGAGTTTACTTTCAGTTCTTTTAAACTTATTAAATATTGTAATAATACATGTTTATATTTCTCTTTCAGCACTTTACTTATTCTGTATTATTGTATTTATACTTTATTGGATGGATGTTATATATTTTATTGCTTCCGCACTCTGAGTTCATGTATAGTCATTTAGTGATAATTCTTATGGATTAAATGGCAAAGTTCTTATTTAAGTTGGATTAGAATACGTGTCTAATTCAATTCCAAGTGGGGACTTTGTCATTTGGTGACCCCTCCACCGTAATCATGTTAACTTAAGGGTTAACAGGACCACGGCGGGGCAGGGCCGCCACAGTTGGTATCAGAGCATTCCATAAGGTGTCAGATTGGAATTCATTCCTTTCTACTTAATGGACTGTTCTTCTGTCACTTGATCACTAAATGAATACTTGAATTGACATCCATCACATTATGAGTATAACTCAGAATAAGTTAAGTTATTAGATAATTATAAAAGATGATAATTATCAAATTATATATATATATGCTCAACAAATCTAAGTAGAATGTTATAATTGTAGGAATAAAAGATCATCTAGAAATGGCATTCATGACTTACCTAAAGGAGTTCGAGACTATTTGGAAATATGAACATAAATTAGGTAAGAAGCAAGGAAGAATAATTGAAGGAATATCAGAACAAGGATCGCAAGTAATAAACAAATTACTGAAAGAAGGCGTCTATAGAGGCCTTGACTTTCCAGTACTAGCAAGGGAATGGCTTGCGAGAGTTGACCACATATTTGGAGTTATGGAATGGCCTAGTCACATCAAATTAGAAGTGGCGCTATGTCTTCTGCGTATGTAAGCAAAGGAATGGTGGATTATGTCATACGAAGAACTGTTTCGTAAAGCACAAGAGGAGCATCGTGAAGTAACATATGAAGACTTTCGTAGAGCATTTTTCATTAAATATATAGGATGGGAATAGTCGATGATGATGTATTCTGTTATTTCAATAAAAGTTTAAATGAATGAGAAAAGCAGTAGTTATATTATGTCTTGTTGTAATAAAGAACTCAAGATAGTTGTTTTGATTTCAGGAAAATGAATCCTGCTACTTCTCCAAACAATACTCCACTCAACCCTCAACCGTCTGTAAGCAATGCTCCAAATAATACCGTGGCCGCTTCCAATACTGTTGATGAAATAACTTCTTTGAGAAATATGGTTACTGCAATGCTAGAGAATCAAAATCAGCATGCTCTAGCTATTCAAAAGTTAGTATCTATAATACCCGCTACTAATGCCAGCACCTCTTCAGCACCCACGCTCCTCAAGTTCCTAATACCTATCGGCAGTCTGCAGATGGGATACTTCACAGTTTCCTAAGGTTAAGACCGCCTACCTTTGAAGGATCTGAATCCCCGATGGATACTTTAGCATAGTTGAAATCTATAGAGAAAAATATCACTAGTCTTGGTTGTTCAAGCAACCAATCTGTAAGACTAGCTACTCATCTTCTGCAAGGAGAGGCAGAACATTGGTGGGAACAAGAAAAGAACACACGTTTTGAAGAATTTGAATTAGACGAAATAGAATGGAGCTGGTTTGTCCAAGCCTTCAAAGAATCATTTATCCCACCCTCCACCAAAAATATCATTGGTGAGTCCTTATTGAGGTTAACTCAAGGAAGTCGATCAGTGGCGGAATATACTTCAGAATTTCGAAAGCTCATTCGATTTTTACCTCATTTGGTTCTTACTGAAGAGGATAGATGTTTCAGATACGAGAATGGACTCCGAGAGTCTATCAAAGATCATGTAATTCCCTTACAACATACCAAATTTGAAAAGCTAGTTGAGACAGCTTGGGTAGTAGAGCATCATCAAAATATTAAAGACATGAAGAGAAAGGCTTTCAATATGAATAAATACCCTCAGAACTTCAAGCAACAATGAACAAATCAAGGAAGGGTATATCAAATGGAGACCACTGAAACATCAAGCCAAACTGCCACATGTAATAAGCCACATCCTTATGGGAAATGTTATCATTTTGGCAGAGTATGTTTTACGTGTGGAAGACAAGGTCATGCGTATAGAGACTGTCGATCAAATAAAATAATTGATGGAGTAACTATTGATCGGAATCGTACAAATAAAGTATTCCGTGCCACTCCCATCAATTTCAGAGAACCTCAGAAAACTCTTATGCTACCTCCTGCTCAAGAGCGAACCCTTGCAAAGATTCAATATGCTGCAAAGCCTTCAAACCCAAATCAATCAGCAGCTCAAACATCTGACAGTAGACCTGCTAGAAAGGCAAGAGTGTACAATCTCACTCTAGTAGAAGCAGCAGAAGACAACAATATAGTTTCAGGTACAGTACAAATTGCAACTTTTGCTTTTCTTACTGAATTAGAACTTTCTAAAAATTTGTATTTTTATTAGGCACCCTATACTTTAAAGATGAGCCTTGTAGTATATTATTTGATACTGGGGCTAGTCATTCATTTATCTCCAAAAATTTTGCTAAGAGATTAGGACTATCATGTTACAAACTTGCGAAGATCTTGAGTGTTAGACTTCCTTCTGGAGCCCAACTTAGTGCGAACAAATTCTGTGACATTCAAATACCAATCAATAACCATACCTTCCAAGCCAAGTTAGTTATGCTACCTATAGTAAATTTCGATATCATACTAGGCATGAATTGACTTAGTATGCATAGCGCTACTATTAACTGTCAAAAGAAGAAGGTTGTTTTGCAAACTCCAGGAGCTTCAACAACATTTATTGGGAAGATCAGCACTAGTAGCTCCTTAATCAATGCAGTTCAAGCAGAGAAAATGGTGTGCAAAGGTTATAGTTGTATTATGATGATGATGATGGGTAGTAGCAAAGAAGTAATCCCAATCTCTAAAATAAAAGTTGTTAAAGATTTTGAAGATGTTTTCCCTGAAGATCTGCCTGGTTTACTTCCAACCAGAGAAGTAGAATTTGAAATAAATGTAGTTCCAGGGACACAACCTCTATCAAAAGCACCATATAGAATGGCCCCGAAAGAACTGCAAGAGTTAAATGAACAATTACAAGAACTGTTAAATAAGGGGTTTATTAAACCAAGTATGTCCCCGTGGGGAGCTCCAGTATTATTTGTAAAGAAGAAAGATGGGTCTATGAGAATGTGCATAGACTACAGGGAGCTGAATAAAGTCACTATTAAAAATAGATACCCACTTCCTCGTATCGATGATCTGTTTGATCAACTTGCCGGTGCTGTAGTGTTCTCTAAAATTGATTTAAGGCCAGGGTATCATCAAGTAGAGGTAAAGGACTCAGATGTAGAAAAGACAGCGTTCAGAACACGATATGGGCATTTCGAGTTTCTTGTAATGTCATTTGGTCTCACTAATGCCCCATCTCTGTTCATGGACGTAATGCAGAGAGTTCTGAAACCTTATCTAGATAAATTTGTTATAGTATTCATTGATGATATCTTAATTTACTCCAAGACAGTAAAGGATCATGAAGAACACTTGAGATTGGTTCTGGAGAAGCTTAGAGAACATGAGTTATATGCTAAATACTATAAGTGTGAATTTTGGCTGGATTCTGTATCATTTCTTGGACATGTGGTTGATGCTCGAGGAATCCAAGTAGACCAGAGTAAGATTAGTGCTATTCAGGATTGGGTTCAGCCCAAGACAGTTACTGAAATTTGTAGTTTTCTGGGTTTAGCCGGATACTACATAAGGTTTGTTAAAGGCTTCTCTCAGCTTGCCGCACCTCTTACAAAACTAACTCAGAAGGCAGTTCCATTTGTTTGGACAGAAGAATGTGAAACTGCATTTCAGTCTATAAAGGACGCGTTAACTTCTGCTCCAGTTTTAGTTCTTCCAAAAGAAGAAGTGAACTATCAGGTGTATACAGATGCATCTGGAATTGGGTTAGGATGCGTATTAATGCAAGAAGGCAAAGTTATAGCATACGCATCTCGCCAGCTTAAAACCCATGAAAGAAACTATGCTGTACATGATTTAGAATTGGCAGCATTAGTTTTTGCATTAAAAATCTGGCGCCATTATTTGTATGGAGTTCAATGCTCTATATTCACGGACCACCAGAGTCTGAAGTACATCTTTACCCAAAGAGAATTGAACTGTAGGCAAAGAAGATGGCTGGAATTAATTAGTGATTATGACTTAGATATCCAGTACCATCCAGGAAAAGCTAATGTGGTAGCTGATGCGTTAAGCTGTCACACTGTTCTTAACAGCTTAATTTCAGAAAGTCCGTTGATGAATGAGTTTCATAAAATGGAAATTTCTCTTGCTAAGGGAAATTCAGTCAGTACCATGATATCCATGAATAATATAGAACCCACAATCTATAGAGATGTTTCAATCTCTCAAAACAAGGATGATGAATATTTAAACCTTAAAGTGGCAATAGAAAGTGGTCGTCGTCCAGAATTGCATTTTAAGAAATGTGTTATTTACATGAATAATCGTCTCTGGATTCCTAAATCCATGCAGAAAGAGATCTTGATTGAAAGTCACAATTCAGGATATCAAATTCATCCAGGAAATTCTAAGATGTATCAAGATCTAAAACAATCATTGTGGTGGCCAGGGATGAAGAAAAGTATTGCAGAATTTATTACAAAATGCCACGCTTGTTGCTTAATAAAAGCAGAGCATCAAAAGCCTGGTGGCTTATTACAACCATTAGAAATCCCAGAATGGAAATGGACTGATGTATCCATGGATTTTGTCATGGGTTTGCCTCGATCAAGATCTGGAGCTGATTCAATATGGGTTATAGTGGATCGTCTCACAAAATCTGCCCATTTTATCCCAATCCGTCAAACTGATTCAGTGGAGAAATTGGATAAACTATATATTAAGGAAATAGTCAGATTGCATGGAATTCCTAAAACAATTGTATCCGATAGAGACAGTCATTTTACTTCTAAATTTTGGCAGGCTGTCCATCAAGATTTAGGCACAACTTTGGCCATGAGTACAGCATTCCATCCCCAAACAGATGGCCAAACAGAGCGAGTAAATCAAGTCTTAGAAGATCTTCTGCGTTTATGTATGTTGGATTTTTCAGGATCCTGGGAAGAGCATATCCCTTTAGTGGAATTTGCATACAACAATAGTTTTCAGTCAAGTATTAAGATGGCACCATATGAAGCCTTATATGGGAGAAAATGTTCATCCCCACTAGCATGGTCTGATTCAGGAGATACTCAATTATATGGATCTGAGCTAGTGGAAGAAACAAATAAGAAGGTTAAACTCATTCAGCAAAGAATTAGAACAGCTCAAGACAGGCAAAGTAAATATCATGATAATCGTCATCGTCCTCTAGAATTCAGCGAAGGAGATTTTGTGTACTTAAAAGTGAGCCCGATGAAAGGAATCTATCATTTTGGAGTATCAGGAAAGCTCAGTCCAAGGTACATTGGACCTTTCAAAATCTTGCAGAAGATTGGTTCAGCAGCATATAAATTAGAATTACCAGACGATTTGGCTGCTGTTCATAATATTTTTCACATTTCATCACTAAGAAAGTGTCTTCGAGATCCTTCTCATCTTATTGAACATCCTGCAATTGAAATTCAACCTGATCTTTCTTACACTGAAGAACAAATTAAAATCCTAGATCGTGATCTAAAGAAATTAAGGAATTGAATCTATTCCAATGATAAAGATTCAGTGGAAGAACCGGTCTTGTAATGAAGCCACCTAGGAGAAAGAGGTGGATATGCGTCAAAAGTATCCAAACCTTTTCAATCAAGGTGATTCCTCAACTCTATCTTATTTCAATTCGTTTCTTTATATCTGCTTAATTTTTTTTTCTCACTTGAGTGATGTCGAGGACGACATCATTCTTAAGTGGGGGAGTTTGTAACAACCCAGGTTGTTACCTTACTTAATTAAGACTAATTTAAGTCTTAATTAAGGTTCTAAGTCACTAATTAAGTAATTTAGAACTCGCCTCTGAAACCTAGGTCAAACCAGAAGTCAGCAAAGTCAAATTTGGAATTTTGGAAAATTTCAAACCCTAGAATTTAACTTCTTATCTAGACCTCAGATTAAAAATCTGATTTCGTCATTGCATTCAGAACACCCAAATTAGCTAGGGGTGAAATTTTGGAGGCATTTGGAAGTCGTTGATTTTTCATCGAATATTTTAATAATATTTAAATACCCCAAATAATCGAATAATTAAATACTCATCGAAACAAAAATCCGAGTGCACCGTTGCGTTACTCACCCTTCAATTAGCTAAGGGTGATTTATTGGAAATTTTTGGGATGCATTTAATAGGTTAAAATTGATTAATTAAATCTGAATAATTTAATTTAAATAATTATTTAAATTTTTTATCTTAACGGCGCCGTTCCTGTAGCACTAACGCCGTTCCCATTTTCTGTGCCTACCGTTAAGCAAGACGGATCATTTGATCCGTCCGATCGTAAGATCGGACGGACCAGCGGTCGTCCCTGTCGACAGCCTGCGTGAGCGAACGCGTGTCCTTCGCGCTAAGCACGCGGCGTAGGGCTCGACAAATGGACGCTCCTTGTCCATTTCACCGCTCTTCACTCCCCATTTAGGCTCGAATCGATCAATAACATCGATTGTTTTAGTTCCCGTGATCGTTGGAAGCACTCCTGGCTAGATCTCACACCAATCCACCTCGACTTCAGGTATTTCATAATCTTCTTGTGTTTTCATTTCTGCATTATTGCGAATTCCTTATTCCTTAATTCAGCGCTTCGATTCGATCGAATCGATCGAATCACGTAACCCTAATTCGCGATCGACGGGCAAAAGGCGAAGGGACTCGACCTCTTGAACCGGGTTCAGCGCAGCCGGTCTGGTTCGAGGCAGAAGACGAATCGTCAGATGAGAATCAACCGACGATTTCGAGCGATTAATCGCTGGCCGTCTGTTTAGGATTAGTATAATCCTATTTAATTAAATTATAATTAACACTAATCTTAATAAATTAAGATAATCTGATTTGAAATAGACCCGTTAAATCGATTAAATTAATCCAGACCATCCATCGCTTGAGTTCAGAAGACCGCGGCCGTTGATTTATAGACCGGGTTCCCCGGTTTAAATCACCGACCCAGTCGGGGTTGGACCGGTCCGTGGGCACGGGCGTCAAGCAGGTGGGGCCCACGTCGCGTCAGCGCTTCAGACTAATTATGCGTGTGGGACCCGCCGGTGCCCCCTCGGTGCATCCCAGCACGCCACGTTGCCCGGGTCAGCGCGCCACGTTGCCCGGGTCAGCGCGCCACGTTGCCCGGTTTAGCTGACCGTCTGAACCGGTGGGCCCGCTGTCTGCTGCCCTGCCAACCGCGGCCTGCCACATGTACCTGCAGGATTAAATAATAAAACTTATATATATATAACAGTTAATTATAATCAAATTATAATTATATATGTATATATAGTTACATATTTAATTAATTTAAATAAACAGTATAACCTTAAACCCTAAATTTTGTATTGGCCATAACTTGGCCAATACATATCAGAAATTAGCAAATTTAGATTCTATGGAAAACTTAGGCAGTAAAGAACATTAAACTGAAAAAAAAATTTTAGAATTTAAGCCCTAGATCAAAAAAAAATTTTTGATCTTTTGAACCCTTGAGTAGGGGCAAAATGGTCATTTTGCCCAAATTTAGGGTTTAGCCTTTAAAAGCCCTAAAATTCAGTTTCTAATCACTATAATCAGTTTATATAATGATTTAGAACTGAAATTAATCAAATCTAAGTCTAAATTAGATTTTGATTAAAATCTCAAAATTTGCTCCTTAAAGAAAATTCCTAAGTCCTAAGTGAGTGTTCTCCTTCTTTAATCATTCTTAGACCCATCCTTAGGTCTTATAACATTAGTCAAGATGTGTGTCTTGAGAGATACTCTTAGTAATTAAGAGCCTTAATTCTTAAGATTAGGAATAGATCTTAAGTTAGAATTTATCTATTGAGTAAATTGGGTTACTCAATAGGTGAAACCTTGAGTTTTCTAGTTTATAGATTTTTCTTAGTTTATTAAATGATTATTTGATCTTTAAACTTTAGAACTAAGAATAGAGATCCATCCTAATGAAATTGATTTATCATTAGGATTTGCCTTAACCTAATCTGTGAGATTTGGGTTATAAACTTAGACCCTTAGATTATACCTTTAGATTAAGTGATTAGATCCCATCATTTGGAGTCTAATTCTTAATTTTTTCATCTTGATTTGGCTAATCAAGATGAGATTGAGATGAATTAATTTACAAAACTAGGTCGATGATTTATTCATTTTAACCAAATAGTCATCTTTTGATTAAGTTATAATTAGAACTTGGCCAGTCCTAATTATCTTCAACTAGTAGGATTCGTGATTCTAAGTTACAGAATGTGTAAGAATTGATAATTCTGAAACTTATGTAACTTAGAGTAGATAGAACGAATAAAGTAGATAACAAAGGATATCACCTGTATTTTAGATAGAGTTTCTTGCACTTTAATTTTGATGCTTCGCATTCCTTGATTTTTGAGCCTTCTACCTTGAACATGTATTAGGTACATAAGATATTTTGATAAATATCTTATGTTAATTTGGGAATATTATTTATAAGCAGCATTATGTTCATTTCACAAGTGGTTTGTAAGGTGTAGCTTGATTAGTATACCTCTTCGATCAACTCGTTCGGGGTCGGCAACCTTTCGAGGGTTTAATGTCCGACAGTCTATTGGCCATGCCTAGTCCGAGTGATAGGATGGATAGACTCTCGCCCTACTGACTATAGAGTCAGGATTCTGATATGGATATACTAATCCAAGTACACTTACATTCAGTTCTATCTTAGCTCATCAGGCTAAGAGTTTCAGTGATGTTCAGTTCGGAGTTCTTAGCTCATTAGGCTAAGATTTGCTGAGTTCGTGTTCAGGTGACTTATATAGTCACTGTAGTTTCAGTTTATAATTACTATTTTACTTGTATATTCTGCATCTCAGCACTGTTTTAGTTACAGTTTTCCTGCACATGTTATATATAGGATGCTAGTTCTACTTACTATTTTCATATGCTCACATAGTATGTTAGTGTTTTCAGTTTTATACTGTTCAAATTATGTATGTCACCTAGCATAATTCGTTTGATCATAAGCATGTTTTAGGTTGTACTTTTCTTACAGTTTTACTTTTCTTTTACTTACCTGTCTTTGTTGCAGTTACTTGGAGGAGGTATGTATTACTTCCCAGTTGTCTTAGTTATAAATTGTTTGTTTATAACTTATTACTGTTCTTTTGTACGCTTTTTCTGCACCTATTTTGCTCAGTTCTATTTTCATGGTGATATTCAGTTAACTTAAACTAAACTTTTTCCCTAAAATGTACTTAGACATATTGTCTAACCAGTTTTTCTTTTGTTGGCTGGGGCCCTACCATTATGAAACTGATAATGGTAGATTCTGAGTTTGTTGGAGTAACAGATCTAGTTGAGAGCTTGCCATTGGAGGAGGAGCCCGTTCCTGAAGATCTGTAGCTTTAGTTTCTTTTCCTTGCGAGATTGAGAGTTTACTTTCAGTTCTTTTAAACTTATTAAATGTTGTAATAATACATGTTTATATTTCTCTTTCAGCACTTTACTTATTCTGTATTATTGTATTTATACTGTATTGGATTGATGTTATATCTTTTATTGCTTCCGCACTCTGAGTTCATGTATAGTCATTTAGTGATAATTCTTATGGATTAAATGGCAAAGTTCTTATTTAAGTTGGATTAGAATACGTGTCTAATTCAATTCCAAGTTGGGACTTTGTCATTTGGTGACCCCTCCACCGTAATCATGTTAACTTAAGGGTTAACAGGATCACGGCGGGGAAGGGCCGCCACACGCATCCCTTCAAGGCAAAATCGCCACAGGCACGTGGGTGTCCAACCTCGGGTTCATCATGCGCTGCGTCACTTGCGATGAGTCGTGCATGTTCGCGACTTAAGTGCCTGAGTGCCCAACCATCTGTTTGTGGTTGCTTGCCACATGTTTCTGGGCGTGCCTGGGCGCCCAGTCTTCTGGCTTTAGAAGAAGGTTAAATCCGGTTGCAAAAACCCATGTGTCTGGGAGTGCCTAGGCGCCTAGCCTGTTACCTAGCCTCGTCTAGGCTCCGTCAATGCGTCCGGTAATGATACAATCAAGCTCCACACTATAACATTAAAAACTAAGAAAATAAATGCTGTCATGACCATAAGAAGATAAGAACCATTATTATAAACCATGCGAACACAAGAAGTTCCAAAGATGCGAAAAAGAAGAATGCCAAACATTGCAATCAAAATGATTCCACAATTAGTAAAACTAGGCAAATGAGAGAAGCATGGCAGTCAAATATCTCCAGAATAATAAAAGCCGAAAGCAAAGAGAAGCGCTTTCTTATAAATTTAAAAGAGATGCTCATATTAACTAGAAAGTGCCAAATAGTAAGTATAGCAAGATGTATATAGTAGCTCCACAAGGACATAATAATACTCTTAATTGCTGATTTCCATGATGTGACCAACCACATTATTTTAGAATAAAGAGATTCTTTTCCAAACCTGAAATGGATCGTCAATAGATCGCTCTGTTTTCCACTTCCATTTAGAGATAGTTATGGCTGGATCATGTTTAGTTTGGTGAAGTTTCTTTGCAACCGAACATGAAGAATTATCAAGTTTCCTATTGTTGTGCTCTTGACAAATATGAAAAACTAATACCAAAATTCCAACAAGAAATGCTATTTCAAACAAATGTTGCTGCAATTTTCACTAAGACTTTATGCAGCGAGGGAGTGAAGAGGAAAAATTCAACATATAGAATTTCTAGCAATAATGGAAAAGCGTAATTACATGTAAAGAAAAAATGAGAATGAGAATCATAATCATTATTGCAATGACAATAAGTGGTATTCCTGAAGATGCCTCAAGAATTTAAAATATCCGCCATTTTGAATCCTTCCCTCATAACCTTTCAAACCATACAAGCAAAATTCGAGTGATAGTCTTTGAACCAAGAAAATTTTTCCCACTGCACACCAGGGTGAGTTAAAAATAGCCAACCATAGATAGAAGAGATCGATATGTCAAATTTCATGTGATAGTCTTTGAACCAAAAAATATTTTCCCACCGCACACCAAGATGAGTTAAGAACAGCCAACTAGATATAGAAGATAACGATGTCTCTATTGTAAGCAAAAAGTTTTCCTATCATCACAAGCAAATGATTCATGCATATGGGACTTGATAATGGGATAATTTTTGTGTAATTTTTCCAACAAATCAAGGCATGCAAAGATTTGCTATTGTGAGATTCAAAGTGTAAATCACTGGTTTTCCATCATTTTATAAGAATAGATGGCTTACATAATATATTCCAAATAGCAGAAAGCTTGGAGCTAATAAATGATTTATTTGGTGCAATAATCGGTAAGCCGCCATTGTGTTTAGAAGGAATAACCAAGTCCCATGAAAGAGTGTGGAGTTTCTTAGAGAAGAGCCAAGATTCAGAAATCTAGTACATAAAGTGTTAGTGAGTTTGATAGTTGAAGCAAATATACACACAACTTAATCAATCTTTTTTGGTTTCGCCCAAGACAATGGGTTTGATACTTTCTGTAACAGCTAAAACTCTTAAAAACTAAAATATTATCCACTTTGACTTTATTAGTCTTACGATTTTGCCCTCAGATAACTTTTCAGCAGATTACTCATCCTATGAGTGCTCCCAACCTAATCATGCTTAACTTTGGAGTTTTTATTAGAAACTCCACCATTATTTAAGAAGGCACATCGATGCTTAAGAATTTAATTTAATTATACTTAAAATATTTTCACAATCTCTCCTAACTTAAAGCAATTAACATCATTGTCAGTACGCATAGATCCAATAACCATCAATCAGTTAAATAGGACTAGAGGTGGCCCCTATAAGCGCATGAGGTACCCCAAATTATGCGGCACTTTAACCCATCTTGAATTTATGTCATTGATCCCATGTAGCTGTACTTTGACATGTATGATATTTAGTTCCTATCTGACACCTAATGGCTTACTATGATACCATTTATAATAGCCCAAACTCTTAAATACCAATGTATTATCTATTATAATCTTATGTTTTATGATGTTGTTCTCAGAATGCAATTTCTCAATAAATCATGCATCATAAGTGCTCCAAATTTGAGCATGCTTAACTTTAGAGTTCTTATTAAAAATTCTATCATTATTTGAGAAGGCACATTGATGTTAAGAGTTTAATTACACTTAAGGGAGTTTTATATCTTCTTTGGTATTGATTATCCTCTTATTTGCATATCATTAATGTGAGGTCTCTCTTATCAAACTTATCAATTATCACATTATTTTTCCTTGAGCATTGTTTGTGAAATCCTCAAATATTTTTCTCACTAGTTGTTATAAGAAATACATATCACCATCATATCCTCTTCTTGTGAAAAGAATGAGAAAGAAGTCTAAGCTAATTAGAAATAAGCGCACAAGTCTTACTAACTGACACAAAGATTTATATGACTCAGTAATGACTCACCATATTCATTGCTCACACTAGGATCATTTTTACTCAAAAAAAATTGAGGAAGAAAGCTTAACAAAAGAAAAATTATTATGAAGGA
Source organism: Gastrodia elata (assembly GCA_016760335.1). Lineage (NCBI taxonomy): Eukaryota > Viridiplantae > Streptophyta > Magnoliopsida > Asparagales > Orchidaceae > Gastrodia > Gastrodia elata. Next base: position 3,321,769 of record CM028681.1, on the reverse strand, counting down.
CGAGTAATTCTAGTACATTTTATAAAAATATCCAATCTAGTAATCCCTCAAATTCACCTAACATTCTTGAGAAAGGTTCATTAAGATTTTCATAGTTATTTAGGAAAAATATCATAAGAGCTTTCTTTGTAATCACTTTTGTCTAACAATAAAAGAATGCTCATGCAAGTTTTCTTGATCAAACAAGAGAAGTTTCAGGAAAACTTTTTTATATGAACTTACTTGCTATAAAGTCTACACACTTTACAGTAGATATTCAGAACTAATTGGACCATCACAGCCAATATTACTAGCCATTAATTATAATCGTATCTCTGGTTATTGTCCCGGAAAGAATTAACCTGTAGCTGCTCTTCTCCTTCACTTAAAACTTAGTTAATGACTTGATTTGGCAATTGAACATTTCTTAGGGTTTGACCCAGCAGCTTCAACTTTGCAAAGAACTTTGTTCAACAACATCAAATCAGCATGTAAGTTATGTAACTTAGCAGTGTAGATATTGCGCTTAAATTTTTCAAGTGATCAGATCAAAAGCGTTTCTACAAAAGTTTGAATTTTTAGAGGCTATATTTCTATAAATTAATAGAGCTAGCTATTTTTGTAAAGATATTTTGATCAAAGAAGATGGAGTTTGACATTCAATTTTAATGATTAGAGAAGATTTAGAAGTTTAAGAATGTATTTGGAAGGGTTTGAACCAATCGGAGGCAAAACGGACGCAAAATGGGCCCATAATGAGCCCCGGGACAAAAGTTGATTTTTGGGCAGGGATTTGTGTAAAATTTTGGACCATAACATAAATTCTCTTAAGATTTTATGATAATTTTTAACTACTCTTTTAATTTATTGGAGGCTGCTATCGTTTTTCTTATATTGGACAGCATTGTAATGGCAGAGACCCTTGAGAATCTTGTAGCATCTTCTTCATTCTCTACTATTTAGTTACTCTCTTTTTTTCTCTTCTTGTGAATGTAAGTGAATCTCATTGAACTATATCTATTTTGTATTTGTGTTATGCTTATGTGAAACTGTATTTATTATTCAGCCATGAGCATTTGTATTATTCGGTGAGTCTATCTCAACAATATTAACTTGCTATATAGGCTCAACTGATTTTCTTCACAGAATGTGCCGGCCTGAGTGCATGACCATGTCAATTTCCAGCACCAAATTCCTCTCGCCGGCTCCATATTCTTCCTTTTTTTTTATCTTTAAAACTCCTTTTTTTCTCATATAGTTTCGATCATTTAAATTTTTTCAAATTCCAGTTTCCAATGATGAAATCTTCAGCAGGAAGGTTGAAAAAATGGAGTTTGAGAGGCAGAAGCTTCGGACGCTTCTTTTCATTTCCTTTCAGCTTCAGATATGCAGAGAAGAATATCCCTTCTCGTCGTTGTACAGAGAGCAATTCTGCCCTCACAGAACCAGAATTCAGCCAAGTTCAGAAACCCACATGGAGGTGTTTCTCTTATGAAGAGATCCACAAAGCCACCAATGGCTTTCATCATGGTTTTACCCTAAGCAATTTTACAACAACAAATTCTAGCACTGTTTATACTGTAACGATGATAAAAATAGAGATTATCTTTGCCTTATTCAGATAATTTGGTGGGAAAAGGAGGGTGCTCTGAAGTCTATAGAGGAGAGCTTGGGACTGGACAACTTATTGCAGTAAAGAGACTGACAAGAGCTTCAACAGATGAGCAGAAGGAGAAAGAGTTCCTAACTGAGCTTGGAGTTATTGCCCATGCCAGCCATCCTAATGTCATCACTCTCTTTGGATGCTGCATAGATAGAGATCTCCATCTCATCTTTGAATTCTCCTCCCTGGGCTCCGTATCGTCGAATCTACATGGTAAGACAATGGCTTATATTGTCAATTTTTGTGGAATTGCAGTTGACTGCTCTATAGATTTCAGAGCACCCTGGACAGAATTTTCCTTTTCAGCCCTATTTTAGTTCAGGGTTGTGGATGAATAAAAAATAACTACGTGTGACTCCTATCAAAGGTTGTTAAAGAGTCAGTTTGAGATGGGGTAATTGAACACTAAGATCAATGTATTTTCTTCCACTATCATTGTGATACCTTCTTCCTCTTCTTCCCATGGAAGTAGGTGAATTTCACCGAACCATGTAAACATATCTTGTGTTGTTCTTTGTGTGCATTCACCTTGTGATCCTCGGCGATAAAATCTCACAAAATCTTAAATCAATTGTTTTGATTGAACACTAAGCTCACTGTATTTTCTTCCACCGTTATTGCTTTTATCTTCTTCGTCTTCTCCCAACGGAAGTAGGTGAAATTGACCGAACCACGTAAACCGTTGTCTTAGGCTGTGCTTTGTGTGCATTTCGCTTGTGATCCTCGGCATTAAAATCTCGCCAAATTTTAAATCATTTGTTTTGAATGACTAAATTTTATGCTTGTGTTTGGTGACAAACGCTTCTACGTGGCTGCAGATGATAATCTGCCAGTTATTGGATGGAAGATTCGGCACAAAATTGCGGTTGGAACGGCTCGTGGACTCCATTATCTGCACAAGGATTGCAAGAGGAAGATCATTCACAGAGATATCAAAGCATCAAATGTTCTGTTATCTGCCAATTTTGAGCCTCAGGTACTACACTAATGTGATGATTGCTTGCGCAACACCCAAATCTTTATTCTTCATCCAAACTTTGATAATTTCTAATTTAGTAAGTTTTAAGTAGACTGGTAGTATTGTCAGGATTATTCTTTAAAACAAAATGTATTTCTTGAGAACAAATTATGATGCCTTGTGCAAGGCAACAGAGGAAGAAGTAATTTAAGAATTACATCGCATTGATACAAAATGTTCTTTGATAATATAAGCTATCAATGCACTCATATTTACCCTTATGATGATGATCCATATTCTCCAACAATGTAAGCATCAGTGTTGTGTAAGTTGTAAGGATTTCCCAACCAATTAGCTTCTACCAAAGTTAATGTGCATAGATTTATATATACATATTTCATCTTTTCATATAAATGTTTTCTATAGATTTCAGACTTTGGGCTTGCAAAATGGCTTCCATTAGAGTGGACTCATCGAGCCGTTGCGCCAATTGAAGGCACATTTGGGTTAGTACTATTAAACGAACTTCTCTACATAGATTTCGCATTTATTGAGCACATTGATACAATACATTTATAAGGGGGAAATTAAAAGGGTCTCAGAGTGGCACATCCTTACTTAGTCTCTTGTAGCTATTTTTATCAACTCTAGGCTATAAAAATTGGACAAACAGATAAGATTAGCTAAGCTATTAAAGTTTTTACGCTAAATGCAAATCCAGCAGTGTTAGTATTTTATTAGCTCAGCTTTGCTTCTTCCAATTAACTTGGAAGCCTAACTTAACTTACCTAACCTATTTAACTTATTAAGTCTAAAGCTGACAAAGAAAACAACAAAATAAATATGAAAAAGGTTAAGAAGATCCAACCAGACAGCTTTTTTAATCCAAGACATAAACACAAAATAAACATCAATATTAGCTGTATTTGAAATTCTGACTCTGATTAGATGTTTGGCGCCGGAGTACTTAACCCAAGGGATTGTTGATGAGAAGACTGATGTCTTTGCACTTGGCATATTCCTACTGGAAATTATCTCAGGGAGAAAGCCAGTGGATGGATCAAATAAGAGCCTTCTTAGATGGGTAAATATGCTAATCCAAAATGTATTTGATTTGATTTGTTTTTTACTTGGAAAAAATTTATGATGATCAATGCATCTAACTGGAACTAAAGTTAATATAGGCCAAGTCATATATAAATGAAGGCAGCAGCATACGAGAGCTAGTGGACCCAATATTAGGTGATGATTATGATGCTGATCAGATGAAGAGACTGATTTTTACAGCATCACTCTGCATCAGATCGGTTGCAGAATTGCGCCCATCCATGACAGAGGTTTCCTTAACCTTTTCTTTTGAAAAATGCCAATCTCTTCCTAATTTTGATGCTGCTGCTGAATAAATTAAGACTTTATAGAAGGATGTTCATTGAGCATTTACAATTAAATATACAACTAGCCTTGATCAATATATAAAATCTTATCTAGTTAATGGCTAAAATGATCTACTACTATAAATTATTGATTGGCAGTATTGTAAGAAAATATTAAAATTATGGGTTTAATTTGTGCTTTAGAATGATTTGAGGGGGTATATGTGAGAGATGTTCCATTGATTTAGTAAATTTCGGATTAATCATGGTTAAATGATAGCAGGTGTTGGATCTTATCGAGAAAGCTGAGATATCATCAATGGATCAATGGAAGCAGTGCGAGGAAGAGGATGATGACGAAGGATATGGGAGTATTGACGATTCAGAAAATGATTGTAGCATACCCACATCATCATCATCATTATCATCAATGGGAAGCTCCTAGCCTATAGTTTATATATGTGTATGTATGTATGTATGTATGTATGTATGTGCACAAAAGAAAAAAAAGATGAAACTAATGTGTGCCCAAATCTTAGTAGTAAAAAGAGAGGATATTGGAGTATTGATGTCTAAGCATTGCCTAAATCTTAGTAGTAAAATAATTAAACTAAAGTGTGCCCAAATAATGCGGATGAAATATCTCAAAAATTGGTAATATGTTTGGGAAAGAAAATGCAATTTCTTAAACTTTATAAAGAAGAAATGATATTTGTGAAATTTTGCCAGGAAAATAATAAAAAGATTTATTGAAAATTAATTAGTGATTAAACTCTAAAATTTAATTATATATTAAAATTCCTCAATAAAAATGAGTTAATTAAAGTTCGTATGATAGAATTATATAAATCTCGATTTATTAAAAATTAAAAAAGGCGGGACAATCCTGAGCCGTCAGATCTGGCGAGCATCTGATCCGATTGATCTTATTTAATGGGCGGCGGGTCTTCAGCGAAACAGCGGATGCAATCCAGGCCACCAGATTAAAAGCGCTAATTTAATGGTCTCTATTTAAATAAATGCATGATAAATCTAAATCGTAGATAGGGATCCGACGGCCGATCGATGTATTTAAATCAGCAAAATAGATCTGTACCGTAGGATTCAAATAAAGCCATCCAATGACTGTGGTAAAACCTGTAACACGGAATTACGCGTGCTGTCGGATCAAAGATCCATAAGAATCCAATGCTCCGGATTGAACATGCACTGTGCTTCTTCTTCATCTTCGTCCGCTCCGCCCCAAGGCCAGTCGACATCAACTTCATCCATCACAGCGCTCACCATGGCCTAGAAATGGCCCTAAAAGGTTTAAAGACACCACTCCCCCTCTCAATCCTTAGTTCCTGGCTATTTTAGCTACTTCCCTTTCGGCCACTAACCTTTTTCCAGTGACTCTCGACTGCCCTCCGACCAACCCAGATCTATAATTCCCTAGCTGAAGCCCAAAGAGACCCGAAAAGGGTTACACATCCCTTTGATTTCAATTAAAAGTCATAAATTTTATAAGTACTACTCATGGACCCTTGTAACTAAAGCATGCCAAATGGGCTAGCATAGAATTAGCTTATAGGTGCATCCAAGGACCCTTCATTCATTGAAAAGACACAAGAATGCAGTGCAAAGTGCTAAGGTTATGTTCAATTGAAAACATAAGAGTTCAAGAGAGTTGCTAGAATTGATTAGGCTAACCTACTTAGACTTTGGAGGTTTCAACCTTTGCTTAAGACCATCTACAACTATAAAATCTCTTTAGAGTCTTGCAAAAAACCCTAGGGTGCTTGCTAGTAAGGCCTCCAAGTTTCAAATATTCAAGAGTATCATTATAAATCATTTAAGGTGAGACTAAATTAACCTACGATGTCCAAGGACTAAAAAAGTCAGAATATAAAGACTAAATTGAAGTCTCTTATGGATGCTTAGTTGAATTTATTAAGCTATGATGTCCAAACTTGATTGAGGTTCTACATTTGATTGTGTAAGCTCAATTATGGTATAAATAATACTACCCCAGAACTGAACATATAGTCACTACCTAGCATATGACCATTTGAAGATCTCAAAATTCCTTGGAATCATTAATAAATCCTATAGACAAATATAAGTTATCCAAATTCCACTTAGCCAAGGACACTTGAACTTAACCCAAAGGATCAATAGGTCTCTATGGAACCACCTAATACCCCACTTTGAGTCAATTGATACCATCACAATGCAAGCAAATGCCTTTGCCTAACTCTCTTAGACACATGATTTCAAAGATTACTCTTAGGTAATTAGTACTAAACCAAGTAAGGTTTAACTTAAACATAAACTTTGTTGACCATAAGAAGTTCTTAAGAACTTTTGTGGTACCATTAAGGAATGGGATTCTACTATAGAATAGAAAACATTATGTAAAATACCAAAATTTTATTCTCAATTGTTTATTAATATTTAAATAATTTTGACTTCAGATTGAAAATCAGACTTCACCATTGCGTTCATCACCCTCAAATTAGCTAGGGGCGAAGTTTTGAACGCATTTGGAAGTTATTAAATTTTTGACGAATATTTTAATATTATTTAAATACTTGAAAATTCGAGTAATTAAATACTCGTTGGATCAAAAATCTGAGTGCACCATTGTGTTTAGAAGCCCTCAATTAGCCAGAAATGATATTTTTAAATTCTTTTAGTTAAGTTTAAATTAATTAAATTAATTAAATTAAATTAAATAATTATTATTTAATTAAAAATTAAAACGGCGCCGTCAGTATTGATATAACACCGTCACCTTATATTATATCTGCGCCGTTTAACTTAACAGATCCATCGATCCGTCCGATCGCGTGATCGGACGGATGCGGCTTTTCGTCCTCGCGAAAGCCCCGCGTGTCACGAAATGAACACGCGGCGCCCTATCCTTCTCCCCGCTTAACGCAGGTCGCAATCACCGCCGCTCTAGCACGCAAATAAAACCCTGCATATGACACGATTCAATCCTTGCTCAGTCTTCGTCCGCAAAGGTATTCAATCCATCTAGATCGAAGCAAGATCATCAGCCGTTTAATCTAGGTACACCTGTGTACCCTAAATTCTTAATTGATTTTCAATTATTCAAGTTCGTTTGCTTATTCCGAACACTTGATTGTCCATTTAACGGGTTCGATCGACCTGATCGAACCCGAATAAATCTGAATTTCAAATTGATCCACAGTAGTACACAGTTTCGCATAACTCGTCCGTGAGCAGGCATCTAGGGTTAACCATTGTGACCAACGCCGGTCACCTCCGGTGACTTGCTAAGTGTCAATCGAAAGGTCTCTCCGAGACCTTTTGATCGACATACGGGCCGAGCCCCTCAGGCGTCGTTTTGCCGTCCAAAATCCATACCCTAGTGACCCGTCACGATGACGAAGGAGGAGGCGTCGAATCGCCTCGGGCCGGGTCAGGCCAGCCCAACCCATGTGTTTCGCAAACCGCACATTTTGTGCGGAACACGTGGCGTGATCTCGATGGATGTTCGACTGAGATGGGACCCACTTCTGATTAAACCAAATCAGAGCTGTCTCAGTAGAGACAGTTGTGGGCCCACTCGGCTTATCAGACGTGTTACGGGACGCCACGTGTCCTCCTTCTGCGCATGTGGACCCCATCTGCACAAAAAGAAATCAAAATAATCTTTATAAAAATCTAAATATATATAAATATATACGTTTATATATTTAGAATATATAAACAAATATAATACAAAATCTGTAAACTAGTAATTAAATATATAAACATAAAATTTAAATATAGTTAATAAATATAGATAACAGAAAATTAAGAGATAAATAATAAAATAACAAATTATATAAATATAATACAAAATTAAATTATTAATCAGAAATATTTAATAAATAAATTAACAGACAGAAAATTTTATAAAAATATAAATAAAATAGAAAAATAAAAATAAATAATAAATAAAATTTTATTACATAAAAAAATAATACAGTAATTAATATATATAATAGAAAAATAAGTGTAATTAATTAATAATATAAATTAATAAATCATATTAAAAATAACAGAAAACTTTTATATACAAAAATAGTAATATTAATAAATATAAATATAAAGCAGATTAAGAAATATATTAAATTAAAAACAGTAAAAATTAATATATAAGTAATTAATAAATAGCCAAATTTTGAAAATTCATAACTTACAAAATACTCACCCAAATATCACAAATAAATATACCATTTCGATCAGCAAAATTAGGGGAATAATATGAAACAGTCAAATTTCCATTTTGACTAATATTTAAAGTAGTGATATTTTAGGATATTTGAATATTCACAAAAATGACACAAAACTTCCAATAGTCATAACTTTGCAAATAATAACACAAACATACCCAATATAGGTCTTAAAATACTCGAAAAAACCTAAGGAATATTTTAAGAGTATTAATTTTGCTGTTTGAATTAAACTAATCACAATTAGGACTTAATTCTAATTAAACCTTTAAACTTAGAAACTTCAAAATAGCCATAAGTTAGTCAATTTAACTCCAAATTAAGTAATCCAAATATCTATTTAGATCAGAAAATTCTAAATTTTAGTAAACTGCAAAAATATTTAGGATCCAACGGTTAGATCTCCTAATTAACCCTAATTACTCTAAAAAAATTGATCAGTGAATATTAGCAAATATAATAATTCAAATTAAGTGATTTCAATTTTAAATAACTTATAAAGTGAATTAGAACTTAAATATATAATTAGTTTAATAAATTTGAGACTAAAATCACTAATCACTCTCTAATTATAATAAACCTTAAATATTAACTCTAGAAATTATACTAACTATAACTTAGCCAATTTAAATCAGAATTTGATAAATTCATGCTCTATAGAAAGTTTAAGACATAATCTTCAATAAACTAACATAAATTTTATATTAAGAGTAAAATTACTAAAATGCCCTTATAAGGTCAAATTCCCAATTTGACTTTATAAGGCATAAATAATTATATAACTTAATAAAAATAATTCAAATAAATCAAAATAGTCATTTTATAAATATAATACTACAAATCATAATAAAAACACTAAATTAATAAATTTCATTATTTTGGCAGATCAAAGAAATTAAATTTGGATTAATTTTATCAAAACAAGTCAGGTACGCAAATTTACTTATAAGTCTTATTTCAGTATTCTTATTTGAGCCATTTTCCATTTGAATATTATTTGCACTGCTTATCGCATTTTAATCTGCAAAAGATTTATATCAAATAGCATGTAACAAAAAGAATGAAACACAGTATATATATTTTTGTGGTGTTTGTCTTTGGAGGGTAGAACGCAACACTGAGAATTTGTACAGATTGAGCCTGCTGGCAGCCCCTGGGAGTTATATGGAGGGATTTAGCATCTTGTAGGAAGTAGGCAAATCCAGAGGAAAGACACACCAATAATTATTATTTGAGTAAGCTACCGACGGGTGGCGAGATAAACTTCCTACAGGTTATGCCTATGGGTTTACCCATTTGGGCTCAGGAGTCTACGGACTCTACTTATTGTTACAAATGCTTTTGATAAAATTTATTTCATATATGTTGATTTTCACAACTATTTTGCAGGGCAGAAATTGCATTTGGAAATTGCTTACTTTATTTGCAGTCTTTTCTGTTATTTTCATATGTGATTCATACCTATTATAGGATGCTATATTTATTCTTATAAGAATAATTTGTGTACTCCTACCTGACTGGTAAACTGAATTTTTTGGTTTTTGATAACAAGACTTAGAAGATTTGCCAAAATTAAAAGAAGAAGAAGCAGAAGAATGTAGATATTTTATTTCTTATTTTGTAAAAATTCAAACTGATGTAACTTTTCATATATGTTTTAGCTCTATGTATAAAAGGACTGTGGATTATGTTATTTTATCTTATTATGTCCTTTTTGAATTATAAGAATATTTATATTTTCAAATTGAGATAAATTGTTCTTTAAAGACTCTCGAACTTCGATTCCCGGTCGCCACAGAAATTGGTATCAGAGCGAAGTTTGAGACTATTTAAAGAATAATTCATTAGAAGAGCCAACTATATGAATACAGTTACTAAGTTATTAGAAGTTAGATTTTAAGTTGGAGAGCCAACTAAGTATAGTTTATTATTTCCCAGATTATGGATAGTCAAAATAACAACAACAACAACAACAATAATCAATCACAGGAGGAAAATGTTCCTCAAAACACTCCTAGTCACAACGAGATTGTCTCACCTAATGTTGAAGCAGTCTATCCCTTTGATCATAGTGGAGCAAATCAGATGCTCCAGTTCATGAATATGATGAGTCAATTCATGAACCGTCAACAAATTCAAAACCCACATCCTATTCAGAGGAAAACAGTAAATGAAGATATGCATGTTTTCCTTAAACTTCAACCTCCCAGATTCAATGGCAAAGCAACTCCTTACCAAGCTGAGGAGTGTATCCAAAGAATAGAAAAGGAGTTTAAATGTGCTAAGAGCTCTGAAGATCAGAAGATATCACTAGCTACTTATCTTCTGACAGAAGCTGCTGAGAAGTGGTGGAAGATAACCAAGAACACCACATTCCAAAATAGAACAGAAGAAGAAATCCAATGGGAGGAATTTGTGAAAACATTCTTGGGCAAATACGTGCCTCAGTCTGCTAGGCATATAATGAGAAAAGAGTTATTGAACTTAAAGAAAGGAAGTCATACAGTAACAGAATATGAGGAAGAGTTCACTCATCTAGCCAGCTTTGCTCCAGAAATGGTTACTACTGAAGAAGTCAGATGTCATTTATTCCTTAATGGATTAAGGAGCAACTTTCAACATATCCTAACACCTCTTCAAATTTTAAACTTTGCTCAACTAGTAGAAAAGGCCAAGCTTATGGAAGCTCAAGAAGAGCAGTACTCTTCAAGAATGAAAAGGCCAGCATTCTCCCCTCATTTTCAATCTAAGAGGCAACACTTCTCCAGACCTCAAGGAAAAGTGTATAATATTCAATGTAACTCAAGTAGACCTGCTCCAGGCACACCAAACACCTGCAGATTTTGTGGAAGAAGTCATAATACAGATAAATGCTTTACCGGTGAAGGTCAATGCCGCCGATGTGGAAGGACGAACCATTCCATAAAATTCTGTCGTGCCATTTATACAGTTAATGGTCATCAAATTCCAAATCAAGGCAAAACAGTTATAAGAAATCAGGAAAGACCACCAATTAACCAAGGAAACAATGTTGCATCTTCCAGTAATCCAAGAAACAATCAAGCCCAGGCCAGAATATTTAACGTATCTCAAGAAGAGGCAAAAGAAGAACCTAATGTGGTCACAGGTACCATTTTATTATTTCAATATCCGTGTTCAGTTCTTTTTGATTCTGGAGCAACGCATTCTTTTATTGCATCAAAAATAGTTCAACAATATTCATTACCAGTAAAACAACTTTCATCAGCTCTTAAAGTTAATCTACCATCAGGAGAGTTCTTAGAAACAAACATCTTCTGTAATTGCAAGTTAGATATAAATGGAAATTCTTGGGAAGCTAAACTCATTGTCATCCCTATAACTAGTTTTGATATTATCGTTGGGATGGACTGGATGAGTCAGAATAAAGCATTGATTGATTATGCAAAGAAGAGGGTATATATTTATAATGAAGATAAGAGAGTAACCTTTATTGGTCAAAGAAGTGCAATTATTAGTCTTATCCCAACAAACAAGATTGAAAAATTTATTAAAAAGAAGTATCCTATATTCCTAACCCTACTCTCAAGTTCTAAAGTTAAAACTACAACTTTATAAGAGACTCCTGTCGTAAAAAAATATGCAGATGTATTTCCAGATGAACTTCCAGGTTTGCCACCTCAAAGAGAAGTAGAGTTTAGTATTGATTTAAGTTAGGGTACAAACCCTTTATCTAAAGCTCCATACAGAATGGCACCCAAAGAGTTAGAGGAACTTAAGAATCAACTTCAAGAGTTGACTGAAAAAGGATTTATAAGACCAAGTAATTCTCCTTGGGGAGCCCCAGTTTTATTTGTTAAGAAAAAAGATGGAAGTATGCGATTATGTATCGATTATCAGGAATTAAATAAGGTTACTATTAAGAACAAATACCTATTACCAAGAATAGATGATTTATTTGATCAGTTAGTTGGTGCTTCCATATTTTCTAAGATTGATTTGAGATCTGGTTATCACCAACTTCGTATCAAAGATGAAGATATTCCTAAGTCTACATTCAGAATGAGATATGGGCATTATGAATTCTTAGTGATGCCATTTGGGTTAACAAACACTCCATCTTATTTTATGGATTTGATGCATCGAATAATAAAACCCTACTTGGATTCTTTTATCATCGTTTTTATTGATGATATATTGATCTATTCTAAGAATGCTAAGGAACATGAAGAGCATCTTAGAATCACCTTGAACCTGCTAAGGCAACATCAACTATATGCCAAATTCTCAAAATGTGAATTTTGGCTTCACTCAGTCGCCTTCTTAGGTCATATAATTAGTAAGGAAGGAATATCAGTCGATCCCAACAAAATAAGTGCAATTCAAGATTGGCCCCAACCTACTTCAGTAACTGAGATACAAAATTTCTTGGGATTAGCTGGGTACTATCGCAAGTTTGTTAAGAACTTCTCTCAGATTGTAGTTCCTCTTACTCGTCTCACTCAAAAAGATGTACCTTATGTTTGGGACTCATCTTGTGAATCAGCGTTTAAGAAATTAAAAGAGTGTCTAACCTCAGCTCCTATTCTAGTTTTACCAGTTGAAGGAAGAGAATATCAGATTTATTGTGATCCTTCTAGAATTGGATTAGGCTGTGTTCTCATGCAAGAAGGAAAAGTGATAGCTTTTGCATCTAGACAACTTAAAATCCATGAGAAGAATTATCCAGTTCATGACCTGGAGTTAGCTGCAATAGTCTTTGCACTAAAGATATGGAGACATTATTTGTATGGAATAAAATGTGAAGTCTTCACAGATCACCAAAGTCTGAAGTATATTTTTACTCAGAAAGAGATCAATTTAAGACAACGAAGATGGTTAGAATTAATCAAAGACTATGATTTATCAATTCAATATTATTCTGGTAAAGCAAATATAGTAGCAGATGCATTAAGTCGAAAGGCAGTTTCACATTTACATATTTTGACTTCTAATCCTATATTACTCAAGGAAATGGAAGATCTTCAGTTAGAAGTCATATTGCCAGCAAATGCTAAGCTATTTCAAATAACTGTTGAATGTTCACTAATGAATGAGATTAAAGAAGCTCAACATCTGGATGAAGAATATAGCTCCTTATCTGCATCCATTCAATCAGGAAAGCACTTAGAACTGAATTTAGATTCAAATAAGAATATTTGGTGTGGATCCAGAATATGGATACCAAATAAAGATGAGTTAAGATCTAAAGTATTGAAAGAAGCTCACCAGTCTAGATATTCAATTCATCCTGGGAATAATAAGATGTATCAAGACTTGAAATTATATTTTTGGTGGCCATGAATGAAAAGAAGTATAGCTGAGTTCATATCAAAGTGTAAAGCCTGTAACCTGGTAAAAGCAGAACATCAGAAACCAGGTGGATTACTTCAACCTCTAGCTATACCTCAATGGAAATGGGAAGATATTTCCATGGATTTCATAACTGGATTTCCTCGTTCAAAATCCAATAATGATTCTATTTGGGTAATTGTGGATATGTTTATAAAATCAACATACTTTTTACCCATTAAGCAATCAAATTCAATAGACAAGTTGGCAAGGATCTATCTAAAAGAGATAGTAAAATTGCATGGTATTCCAAAAACCATCATTTCTGATAGAGATAGTAGATTCACTTCAAAGTTCTGGAGAGCAGTTCATCAAGATCTTGGTTCACAGCCCTGTATGAGTACAGCATTTCATCCACAGATTGATGGACAAACTGAAAGAGTGAATCAAACTCTAGAAGATCTTCTTCATCTTTGTGTATTAGATTTTGGAGGAAGTTGGGATGATCACCTTCCATTAATAGAATTCTCTTATAATAATAGTTTTCAGGCAAGCATAGGAATGGCTCCTTATGAAGCCCTTTATGGAAGAAAGTGCATCACTCCCTTATCCTGGAATAGTGTTGGAAAAAACAGAATTTTAAAATTAGATTTGATTCTTCAGGCAACAGAAAAGATAAAAATAATTCAGCATCGAATGAAAGCAGCTCAAGACAGGCAGAAGCAGTATTTTGATGCTCATCATCGTCATGTTGAATTTTCTATTGGAGATTTTGTATATTTGAAAGTGAACCCATTCAGAGGAGTTTCCAGATTTGGAGTTTCTGGGAAATTAAGTCCAAGATTTATTGGACCTTTTGAAGTCTTGAAGAAAGTAGGCCAGGTGGCATATCAAATCAAACTTCCAGCCTATCTGAGTTTAATGCACGATGTGTTTCATATCTCTTCCCTAAAAAAATGTCTATCTGAACCTTTAATGAGAATAGAAGTAGAAGATATCAATTTGCAACCAAATCTAAGCTATGTTATCGAACCAGACGAGATTCTAGATCAAGATGAAAGGAAATTAAGAAGTAAATCCATTCCTATGATAAAGGTTAGATGGAAGATTTATCGTAAAGAAGAAGCCACATGGGAAGAAGAAACAAGTATGAGGAAAGCATATCCTTATTTATTTCACTTGTAAGTAATTATAGATCTTGTAAATCTCTTTAAAATTTAGATTGATGTCGGAGTGACATCTCTTTTAAGTTGGAGAGAATATAAAATACCAAAATTTCATTCTCAATTGTTTATTAATATTTAAATAATTTTCATTTCAGATTGAAAATCAGACTTCACTATTGCGTTCATCACCCCCAAATTAGCTAGGGGTGAAGTTTTGAACGCATTTGAAAGTCATTAAATTTTTGATGAATATTTTAATATTATTTAAATACCTGAAAATTCGAGTAATTAAATACTCGTTGGATCAAAAATCCGAGTGCACCATTATGTTTAGAAGCCCTCAATTAACCAAAAATGATATTTTTAATTTTTTTTTAGTTAAGTTTAAATTAATTAAATTAATTAAATTAAATTAAATAATTATTATTTAATTAAAAATTAAAACGGCGCCATCAGTATTGATATAACACCGTCACCTTATATTCTATCTGCGCCGTTTAACTTAACAGATCAATCGATCCGTCCGATCGCGCGACCGGACGGATGCGGCTTTTCGTCCTCGCGAAAGCCCCGCGTGTCACGAAATGAACATGCGGCGTCCTAGCCTTCTCCCTGCTTAACGCAGGTCGCAATCACCGCCGCTCTAGCACGCAAATAAAACCCTGCATATGACACGATTCAATCCTTGCTCAGTCTTCATCCGCAAAGGTATTCAATCTGTCTAGATCGAAGCAAGATCATCAGCCGTTTAATCTAGGTACACCTGTGTACCCTAAATTCTTAATTTATTTTCAATTATTCAAGTTCATTTGCTTATTCCGAACACTTGATGGTCCATTTAACGGGTTCGATCAGGTCCCGATTGACCTGATCGAACCCGGATAAGTCTGAATTTCAAATTGATCCACAGTAGTACACAGTTTCGCATAACTCGTCCGTGAGCAGGCATCTAGGGTTAACCATTGTGACCAACGCCGGTCACCTCCGGTGACGTGCTAAGTGTCAATCGAAAAGTCTCTCCGACCCGAGACCTTTTGATCAACATACGGGCCGAGCCCCTCCGGCGTCGTTTTGCCGTCCAAAATCCATACCCTAGTGACCCGCACGATGACGAAGGAGGAGGCGTCGAATCGCCTAGGGCCGGGTCGGGCCAGCCCGACCCGTGTGTTTCGTAAACCGCACATTTTGTGCGGAACACGTGGCGTGATCTCGACGGATGTTCGACTGAGGTGGGACCCACTTCTGATTAAACCAAATCAGAGCTGTCTCCGTAGAGACAGTTGTGGGCCCCACTCGGCTTATCAGACGTGTTACGGGACGCCACGTGTCCTCCTTCTGCGCATGTGGACCCCACATGCAGAAAAAAAAATCAAAATAATCTTTATAAAAATCTAAATATATATAAATATATATGTTTATATATTTAGAATATATAAACAAATATAATACAAAATCAGTAAACTAGTAATTAAATATATAAACAGAAAATTTAAATATAGTTAATAAATATAGATAACAGAAAATTAAGAGATAAATAATAAAATAACAAATTATATAAATATAATACAAAATTAAATTATTAATCAGAAATATTTAATAAATGAATTAACAGACAAAAAATTTTATAAAAATATAAATAAAATAGAAAAATGAAAATAAATAGTAAATAAAATTTTATTAAATAAAAAAATAATACAGTAATTAATATATATAATAGAAAAATAAGTGTAATTAATTAATAATATAAATTAATAAATCATATTAAAAATAACAGAAAACTTTTATATACAAAATAATAATATTAATAAATATAAATATAAAGCAGATTAAGAAATATATTAAATTAAAAACAGTAAAAATTAATATATAAGTAATTAATAAATAGCCAAATTTTGAAAATTCATAACTTACAAAATACTCACCTAAATATCACAAATAAATATACCATTTTGATCAGCAAAATTAGAGGAATAATATGAAACTAACAAATTTCCATTTTGACTAATATTTAAAGTAGTGATATTTTAGGATATTTGAATATTCACAAAAATGACACAAAACTTCTAATAGTCATAACCTTGCACATAATAACACAAATATACCCAATATAGGTCTTAAAATACTCAAAAAAACCTAAGGAATATTTTAGGAGTATTAATTTTGTTGTTTGAATTTAAATTTGACTAATCACAATTAGGACTTAACTCTAATTAAACTTTTAAACCTAGAAACTTTAAATAGCCATAAGTTAGTCAATTTAACTCCAAATTAAGTAATCAAAATATCTATTTAGATCGGAAAATCCTAAATTTCAGTAAACTGCAAAAATATTTAGGATCCAACGGTTAGATCTTCTAATTAACCCTAATTACTCTAAAAAAATTGATTAGTGAATATTAGCAAATATAATAATCTAAATTAAGTGATTTCAGTTTTAAATAACTTATAAAGTGAATTATAACCTAAATATATAATTAGTTTAATAAATTTGTGACTAAAATCACTAATCACTCTCTAATTATAATAAATCTTAAATATTAACCCTTGAAATTAGACTAGCTATAACTTAGCCAATTTAAATCAGAATTTGATAAATTCAGGCTCTATAGAAACTTTAAGACATAATCTTCAATAAGCTAACATAAATTTTATATTAAGAGTAAAATTACTAAAATGCCCTTATAAGGTCAAATTCCCAATTTGACCTTATAAGGCATAAATAATTATATAACTTAATAAAAATAATTCAAATAAATCAAAATAGTCATTTTATAAACATAATACTACAAATCATAATGAAAACACTAAATTAATAAATTTCATTATTTTGGCAGATCAAAGAAATTAAATTTGGATTAATTTTATCAAAACAAGTCAGGTACACAAATTTACTTATAAGTCTTATTTCAGTATTCTTATTTGAGCAATTTTCCATTTGAATATTATTTGCACTGCTTACCGCATTTTAATCTGCAAAAGATTTATATCAAATAGCATGTAACAAAAAGAATGAAACACAGTATATATATTTTTGTGGTGTTTGTCTTTGGAGGGTGGAACGCAACACTGAGAATCTGTACAGATTGGGCCTGCTGGCAGCCCCTGGGAGTTATATGGAGGGATTTAGCCTCTTGTAGGAAGTAGGCAAATTCAGAGGAAATACACACCAATAATTATTATTTGAGTAAGCTACCGATGGGTGGCGGGATAAGCTTCCTATAGGTTATGCCTATGGGTTTACCCATTTGGGCTCAGGAGTCTACGGACTCGACTTATTGTTACAAATGCTTTTGATAAAATTTATTTCATATATGTTGATTTTCACAGCTATTTTGCAGGGAAGAAATTGCATTTGAAAATTGCTTACTTTATTTGCAGTCTTTTCTGTTATTTTCATATGTGATTCATACCTATTATAGAATGCTAGATTTATTCTTATAAGAATAATTTGCGTACTCCTACCTGACTGGTAAACTGAATTTTTCAGGTTTTGATAAAAAGACTTAGAAGATCTGTCAAAAATAAAAGAAGAAGAAGCCGAAGAATGTAGATATTTTATTTCTTATTTTGTAAAAATTCAAACTGATATAACTTTTCATATATGTTTTAGCTCTATATATAAAAGGACTGTGGATTATATTATTTTATCTTATTATGTTCCTTTTTGAATTATAAGAATATTTATATTTTCAAATTGAGATGAATTGTTCTTTAAAGACTCTCGAACTTCGATCCCCGGTCGCCACACATTATAAGAGAATACATCAGACCAACATAATTCTTATCAAATTAAGTATCAGATTGGCCTTAGATTCTTTGAGATAACTCTATCCTGGCTCAAGAGAAGCATCATTACCTTTAAGATGGCTTTACCATAAAAGAATCATGATCTTAAAACTTAGAAGTAATCATTACCCTTAGGTTTTAACTTTATAGAATGTCAATAGCATAAATAAAATTAGGAGGACACATCATCAAATAGAACCTAAGCCATACCTAAGAAGCCATAATCTAGCTAAATACATATTAATATAAGACAATATAGAGGTATTAGATCCTAAGGCTATATTAATAAAAAGATAGCAAGGCCCTTACTTGAGATATCAACAAGCTAAATTGGAAACAAGTCTTTGAAATGGAATAATTTAATGACTAGTAGAGATAAATATAGATATTGAAATTGCATCAAGGATAAACATCTAGACACTAATAAAATTTTAAATTTAAAAAAATATGAACCTAAGTTCACAACAAAAAGGTAAGCTTATAATATGATTTAGTAAAGAAACTCAAATGGTATTATATGAATATAAAATGAAGCTTAGAGGCCTAAAGCATTAATCAAAATATATCTAAATAGATATAGTCAATGATAAAGTCTAAAATACTATTGTTAAAAATAAATACTTTAATTGAATGTAAAATAATCATAACACAAGACTCTCCTAAGATTCCTGAATGTAGATTTTAAAGAACATGATGTGATGGCCCGCCTCTTAACCGTCATCAAGTAATACTAACTCAACTATGATTAAATAATGGTCATCATTAATACCACAGATAATAAACGAGATATCCATAATATTAATCCTAAGGTGAGCAAGATCTTGATAGAAATATAAGTAAAGCAGTATAAAAGATAAGAAATAAAGCATCCTAATATTATCCACATCTATCTATTCACATGCAATATAAAAAATGTAGAATAATAAGAAAGAAATTCATTTATTACATTTAGATTTACAAATGGGCAACAAAAATGTTAATATTAGCAATTTCTCCTTCTTAACAGAACACCAACCTCACTTGACCTTCTATCATAAACACACCCCCAAGCACAAGGTTTGAGCTAATACCTGATACTTCCATATATATATATATGACAGGGACAAGCCAACAAAGAAAAAAATAATATTAGACTTATAAAGTCTAAGTACAATTAAGCTAGAAAATGACATATGCTTGCATTTAAAAGATATTATTCAACATAATAGTAAGACGAAAATCAAACTGCATAAAATTGAAAGGAAACTGAACTGTAAATATAACATTAAAATTGAAAGCGGGAAAAACTATAGCTAAAACAAAAGTACTGAAAGGAAATCAACTGAAACAAACCTGTAACTGAAATAACTGAAAATAAAATTGTACAGAACTGAAAGTAGGGAAAACAGAAAATGATCTGAAACTGAATAATAATACTATAAAATTATGATGTATGCCACTGAAGTCATGCATCTATATATGCTACAATATTATTTGCCATTGATATGCAATCAAAATATCACTAAATTATCATGAATATACAGCTTGATGCCCACATACATCATGTTAGGAATTTTGATATCCTGATGCTCCTTGCATCCCGTAATTACCCTTTTGATGTATACGGCATCCCATAATCCACAAATAATTCTTGATACTCATACATATGCTTATGCTTATGCTCATGCTTCTATGACTACATGCCTTAAATCCAAAAATCCAGAAAATTATTTAAAAATCAAGTAATGATTCTATTGTTTCCATTGTGCTGAATCCACCTAAATGGATGTTGGCTCCTAGTTCTAATTTAGTAAATGATTTTACTTAAGATTTTACTTAAAATTATCAGTTGGAAATGTCATATACACATATTTGGTATGTTTCCAGGAATAGTGAATTTAACACTCAGTTTGTTTAAAACTGCGCTTATTGAGGAGCACAACGTTAGGAGGCGGAATACAATCATAGTTTATCTTTTTAAACTGAGCTGTTAAATATATAAACTATAAGCATACTTAGTGCTCTAAGAATGATAACTTGAAATACTAAGTTTGCTTATAATTGCACTTATCGAGGCGCACAATGATAGGAGGCAGTACCCGGACGCAATTATTCTTTCAAACTAAGGATTTAGTTCTCTAATTGTAACATTCTTAGGCTTGGAGGATTTACCCTAAGCGGAACTGTACTTATCCAATCACAGATAAGACCGAGACTTTACAGTCGTACTTAGAGTGACTTAACCAATACTGAAATATTACTGAAGTGATTCAACACTATGGATATACACTATCATACCTAACTAATTATTTAGGTTATAACAATTCTATTTAATAAATAAGAATTACCAAAGCTATGAATTCATAATCTATTGAGGTGAATCCTACATAAAGTTCCAATGATGTGACCAGAAGATCACTTAATGAAGGTTAACATTTTAGTTCTTAGGATTTTACTGAATTCAAAGTATCATTCTCTTAAGTTTGAATTGATAAGATCAGATGGGTAAAGCTTAGATTCAGATAATAAATCACATAAGTTTGTTATAGCTCTTAATTTTTCTTATTTACTAGTCTAAGATCAATGATAAATCAGCAAGAGTTATTGGACTTATGCAGGTTACTGAGCATCTAAATCAAATGTTCATTTAATTTAATTCATGAGATAAGCCATTACATTCTTAGGATTGGGTTGTTTGATAAATCAATATCTCTTATTAGTTAATTAAAGATCATTACATGCTAGTCCTCTTATTTAAGAGAAAATCAAGAAGATGTAGTCTTAAGTTCAAGATAAAATCAAACAAATTAACCATTTACAAGACTTAATGATCTAACATGCAGCATTTAATTCAAGAAATAAATCACATGATATTGATTTGCTCATTTTTGATAAATGCAAGTGTGAAACAATAATCAAGGTAAT
Source organism: Gastrodia elata (assembly GCA_016760335.1). Taxonomy (NCBI): domain Eukaryota; kingdom Viridiplantae; phylum Streptophyta; class Magnoliopsida; order Asparagales; family Orchidaceae; genus Gastrodia; species Gastrodia elata. The sequence continues at coordinate 3,300,401 of CM028681.1, read as the reverse complement.
TCTTCCTAAACTCTTCACATTTTAGAAGGTGATAAATCTAATATACAATTCATAACATTTTTTTTAAAATATTTTACAAAATAAATGTAAGTTAGCATAGGATTCAAGAAAATAAAAGCACAATAGCAACAATAAGAACTATGCAAGTGTTGTACGCACTTAACATAGAATTAAATAGAACAATTTAATTTATTAGAACTCAATACAAGTTCTAAGTACTTACGTACCTAGTTCGAGCGACTTTGAACTTCTACAACAAATGGCTTAGGAGCCTTAAGCCTTTGACCTTGCATGGAGTATGGACGAATTTCACTAATTGAGAAATGGAAACAAATTGATAGATTAATTCAGAAGGTTGAACTTATTGATACATTATCTATCATAATAGAGCAAAAGATTAAGAGAAGCCAACTTTTGTGTTAATTACGATTTAATGATTTAGTTAATATTTTCATTATTTAAATCAGTTTAGTAAAAGATATATATACCTAAAGATGTATTGTTTTGCATTTAATTTAATTTAGCTTAGCTTACTTTATAATAATCCTCAAATCAATTTGCTCTTATTATACAGCTTAATTATATTAAGAATTTATGATTATGCAACTTTGTTTGCTATAATATAACATAATATGCTTTAACATTATTAATAAAATACCAAAATTATGATTTATGAATATAACTCAATTAATCGATTAAAGACATACCTCTCAATACATGCATTAAATTAAAATCCATCTCAAACATCTCCTTATAACATAATATGCCATTAGATTTAAAATATGTATCCATTTTTTAGATTAAAGACATACCTCTCAATACATCCATTCTGTAATATGCCATTAGATTAAATCCTAAATTAATGATAGATAATGGGAGCCAATCCATCTAATGGCATATTATCTTATAAGGAGAGGTAAGCCATTAGATTTAATTATAGAACGGATGTATTAAGAGACTGTATTGACTTCTAAACATCTCCTAAAAAATATGAATGATTAGAATGACTAAAATTTAAGATTTAAAATATATATTTTTATAAGCTCTACAAATAAAAATAAATTTAATAATAATTTTTTATTCCACTTAACTTCCTAAATCTTAATTATTCATACTTTTTAAAATATATATTAGAAATGTACACCAAAACTACCTCTTATTATGTGGATTTTTCTCATAAAATAATCAAAATTAGCAAACACAGTTCACTTAATGCTTTCTTAGAAAATTTTAATTATTAAGAGACAAGACTTACACATCATAGGATAAACATGTTTTTTTTAATATGAAAGGCTTTATTATAAATAGTAGTGTTAATTAGCAATTAATACCCTAAAATTAATAAAAATATCTAAACTAATTTATTAGCAATTATTTTTACATAATTAATAATACTTAATTAATACATTTTGCATAATAAAATAAACAATTAGTCATATTTTTGTAAATAATAAATGCAAGAGATAATAAACTAAACTAATTTAATAATTTGTAATTAATCACTCCATTTTGCATAATAACAATGAATCAAATTTAAGCTATGAATTAGTTAATATTTTAATGTACAAAAATAACGACTATTGCTTTAATTAATAACTAATTAATCTAATTATAATTATAACTTAAATAACTAATCTAACTTAAATTACTTCTAAGTCCAATTTCAGACATTAACGAACTAATGTCATAAAAAAAAAAGAATTTTAATACACAGCTCTAATCAACTCTCGAATTACACTCAAAAATACAAAATATTTTTTTATCAAATAAGAATCTAATATTAAATTTATTTTGATATATAGCCCACTAAATAGTATATATTTTAAATAAAAATAATAATCAACCAAAAGAAGCTATTTCAGCCACAACATTTTTCATAAGAAAATTACTAAAGAATCAAGTGTTAAACAGGAGCTAATTAATCAGCGATTAGCAGGACAAATCCTTTTTTTACATATTACTAATCTTTAGGACATTTTCTTTATCTTTTCTACACAAATACAATGCATTAGCAAAAATGATGCTTTTAATTTTTGTTTAATAGAAAAGGAGCCTCGTTAAAATTTAAGCTTTTGATATGAAACCAAATCTAAAAGCACTAATCATTTTACAATAAAATTCATTAAAATGCGCTATAAGTTCACCTGAGATGCCTGAAGCTAAACCCAAAATATGTGAAAAAAATGAATATGAGCAGCTGGATTGAGATAGAGATGGCGAAGGGCTGACAATTTGACTCGAAACTTGAAATTCGAACTCAACTCAAACTCGAGACATTTTAACTCGACTCTCGAGTTCGAATTATGCGTCTTGACTCGAACCCTATTCAAAATGAATCGAAATAACTCCAACTCGAAACAAACTCGACTTTTATTCGAAGTCGAACAAGTTTGATTTGAGTTCGAGTATGAGCTGACTCGACTCGAATCCAGCCCTTCAAGTACATGATCATAACCTTTTTGTATATTTCTCTACCTCCACACCTTTTGGGCTATCAGCGGGGCAGCAAAAAGAGCACTTGATTAGTCATCGTTGCGGCGGCGCCGCCTCCTGTAACTGCGTAAAAAAAAGTTCTGATCAGAGAATAAAATGGCGCCGCCGCATCTTATCTATATATGCTAAGCACATTTCGAGTTCATCCGCATAATGGTGAAAGAAGGTTTGCCTAATATTATTTTCTTTTTCAATTGGATTGTATCAAGATTTTATCCTTAATTTGTATCTCTTTGTATTCTAGAACACATTTAAAAGGAGGGGCTTTGATGCATGTTATTGGAACACAATATTCTCATTGATAAAATAACTAGCTACCATAAAATCTGAAGACATAAATTTTAGTAGAGATCCAAAATGAATTATAAAGAGTGTAATAGTAATAGTACAATAATGATTATATAACAATTAAAGATCAAACAAAATAATGAAAAAGTAGAGGTTGATGTGATTAACAGAATCCAAACTAGTTTCGATGGGCAAACAAAAAACTCCACTCAAATAAAAACTTTACAGAATATCTATATAATAACTATAACATATGATGCAGAATTTGGCAAACAAAGCAGAAGCATACTAATAAACAAGTGTTGTGGAGATAAGGGTGTTAAGGAGGATAATTAGGCATTAGTAGCAAGGTCGAGTGACTTCAATGGAACACAAGAGCTTTGGGCATATTCAATGCAGACCATAAGATGGTTGGGATTAGGAAAGTTAAGTTTATTAAATTTCGCTCGTGCTAAAAAGAGGATGACAAAAAAAGTAGGGTAAGCTGTTTTGAAGGATCGAAAATACTTATGGTCCTTTATGGGAGCAGAAATACATAATCATTTTATTTAATTTATCCCTAGTTTTATAAGAAATTGCTTAGTCAAAGAAACAATATATGTACACCAATAAACTACCTGTTGAGAACGGCTGGTAAGATGCAAGAGTGGAAATATATAACAGTAAAACTCACATGGAAAGTATGATCTTAATGATGTGTTACATGCTGGCATAAAGATCAACCAACTTAGTTGTGCACTATGAGATAAGGTGGAAAAAAACAACTTTTTAATAACAAAAATGAGTGGAAAACGGGATGGCTCAAACCTGCGCCTACGTCGGCCAACAAAGCCGCTAGATGCCGTAATGTGATCATTGGAAGCAGCCAGTCCGGGAAACTCATCTTCCGCTTCGTGAAACCTGTACACCGAAGCGTCCGTGGATGACGGTGAACCCTCTATCGAACCAACAGAAGCAGATCTGTGCATGCCTCCTCCCCTTGCAGTTCTCCCGCTTGTCCTCCCCTGATTTCTCGAACCCCTGAACCTACCAAACACCTGGTAAAAAATGCAGGAGCTCCACCACTTTCCTCCTCTGCGGCGAAAAGCATCATAATCATCTTCATTGCCATCGTCATTGCCATACTCGATGACATAATCACCCAACACAACCCCATGTGGAACTTCAGCATGTATGGTGCTCAGGACGTCTATGATTGCAGAGGATTGTTGAAAATTCTCCCAATCCAATTGATGGGCGGGGTCGATCTCCGAAGGGCACGAATGAGGATGTTTTAACTGCATATGACTCTGGAGTTGGATGAAGTTGCCAGAGTAAGAGCAGTGCTGCTCTTGACAGCACCGTGTTTTCATGTTCAGGTAAGCACAAACTTCCTTGACGTTATCCCAACCGGTCACCTCACCCCTGCACAAAGGACAGGATGGAAGGCCTCCAGATGCACTTCTGAATCGACTAAGGCAGTTGGAGTGAGTTTGGTCTGTATCACATAGGAAAGCGCGGCACCCTCTATCGTAGGAGGTGCAGTGAAGGAGGACCCCGTTGTGAGGGACATCCAGACATATTGGGCAAGTTATATCTTCCCAGTTGTTCAGTAGAATGTCATCATCTATCAGTTTCTTCAATGAAGTACGTGGCACCATGACAAGATACGATTTAGAGAATTGTGATGCAAAATCCTGCACGCAAATTAAATAAAAAGTGACCTCGAGTAGATATGAATATGATTTTATTACCAGAGGAAAATGTTAGGAATTAAAAAGTTTGACATTCGTTAAGACAAAACAATGCTAAAATCTCTTATTTCATATGCAAAGTTTTCAAATCCAAACATGATTGACTGTGAACTTTACCAAACCAGTGCATCAAAAAGGTTGTCGCATATCTGATTGATACCAAAGTTTTTAGATTCGACGGGTAATTGAACGGCTTGGTAGCCTTCGCTAGGAGGTCCTATGTTGATCACTTTAACTGGTTAAGAAACATAGTCAAGCAAAATTTGCATTGATGTCACACCAAATCCTTCGTATAGGAGTCCAAGCCATCTAAAATTCCTCTGTATCTCTTTATTTTATACTGAGTACAAAAAAATTTATGAAACTGAACAAATAAACGAAGTTACAAAATTTTTCTAATAGCTGCTGAACGAAGCTTTAAGCTGTTTCAGATTGTTTTTTGGAACCAGGTTAAATAGTGTTTTTAAACCCGTTCTGGTAGTGCCTGGACACAAAATTGCAAAATTCTAGTTTAAATACTTAATGATTGACCCGGCTAAACCTGGTAACCCAACTCAATCATTAACGTAATACAATTTGCAAATAAATACTGCAAAAACAAATTTAAAGTAAGACAAATCGGATCAATAACCAGTTTGGGTAAAAAACATAGTGATTATTTATTTATTCATTAAATCAAGAAAAGTTACATAATATTAGCTACCCAAGCCCGACTTTTTCCCAGCTTAATGCTTTTTAAAGAGGTAAATGACTAAAATTCCAACGCTGCCAGCCACCCAGCCCAGTAGCCATCCATGCACTCCACCTTCCACCCTCTAGCCACCTACCTCGTCAGCCCTCTGTTCAGCCAGCCCTTTGACCGATTCACTAGACACTTGCTGCTTTGCCGCCCCGCAGGTTATTTGGCCGCCCACCCGACAGTCCAGCCTGCCAACCATTCAGGGGCCCGGTAACCCCGACGGAATAAAGTTATAAACTGCGTATAAATATAAGCTAATACCGAAAACAATTAAGCTCCAGTAACAAGATGGTAAGACACAGAATAGTACAGCTCAGTTAGCAACTTTATCAACTAGCTTCTTATCCAACAGATTCTTCAGAGCTTTAGATACACCAAATGGGCCCTTAATCAGTTATGAACCATCTGTGTTTTAACTTTGCATCAAGTCGATCAATTCTAACTAGCACCAAGATAACCACACTTAAAAATCAGGTTGAATTGGATCAAACAATTAATCAGTTGTCAATTAGACCGGTTGAACTGGCTAAGCTCAGCATCTGTGAACATGAAAGAAAGCCAAGTTCAAAGTCTCTATTTATTATAAAAAATTTAAAATGAATTCACACATTTGAGCATTGTTTATTTTAAATTTCATTTTTCCCTATCTTTAACACGTTAATTTAGTTTTTTCAACCTTATTTTAACATATGGTTCACAATTATTATGGCTTTCCATACCAAAAATGATGTGGTTATACTAAGGTTCACTCGGTGCTTTTGGTTAATTCACAAAAGCAATACTGGCATTATAAAGGATCCTATGGGTAATGTGTCTCTACTTATTATTAAGAAATTTAAAAAATGACTGCACACATTTAATCATTGTTCTTGTTAAATTTCCTATATTTCCTATCTTCAACAAGTTAATTTAGCTTTTTCAAACTTGATTTAACATATGGTCTACAAATAATATGGCTTTCATACCAAAAATGCTGTGGTGATACCAAGATTAACTCAATGTTTTTTGCTTAATTCACAGAAGTATTCCTGTCAATAGAAAGGGCAAATCCTACGGGCTGTGTATTTCCTTTTTTACTACAAATTTCGACCAATGACCACTTGGTCTTTTTCAGATTTAAAGTAGACTACGAAAAAACTCTCCCAAACTCCGGAAAACAAAACCCTAACCTATAACAGGTTGTAAAGGAGTCAGAGTAAAATTAGAAAAATTGGTCAAATGCTATCTACTGCCAAAATCGTATTTGGCAAAAAATAGCACTTCCATAGGTAGTATAATTTCTGAGTAAAAGGGTTTACTCAAAAATTAAATTAAGCCCAATTATTCTTATTTTACTCCGAGTCCTTTACAACCTAATATAGGTTAGGGTTTTGTTTTTTGGAATTTGGGAGGGTTTTTTCAGAGTCTACTTTAAACTTTAGAATCATTTTTATAAGAAATTTGTCAAAATTGAACCCACTCATTCAGTTTGAATAATTTATATACAATTTGATTCATTGAGTATAGTCCCCAACTATTCACACTATTCATAGCAAGCCCAAGTTAATCCCAAAAAATGATAAAAGGACTAATTTGAGCATATCAAACAACTGTAAAATTAAAGTGAATTAATTTAATATTCTAGTGCTAAATTGATCATACTAAGAAAATCAAAAAACTATATTGATAAATTAACCTTTAATAGGTTTTATCGGGCTGATTTAGTCAAATGGTTCCTAAATATCGGGCTGATTTAATAGGCTTTATTAAGCTCTCAAAATTGGGAAATAGAGAATGATGCATAATACAAGCTCGTTGGATGAAATGGAGGAGCACTTTTGGAGTGTTGTGTGATTCAAAAATTTCACTCAAAATTAAAGAAAACATTTAGAAAACAGCTATACAACCAATTATGTCATATGGGGCTGAAGGTCAGTCAACAAATAAGAAATTCACTGATAAAATAAGTGTTACAAAGATGAGGAAGCTGAGATGAATGAGTGGGTATATTGATAAGGATAGAATGGGAAATGAGTTTATCTGTAGCAAGATTGGACTGGCTCCAATAGCGCACAATATTAGAAAGTGTCGCCTTAGATGGTTCAGGCATATTAAGTACCCCTGAGTTTATGAGTCTCTCCCATATTAAAAGAGATAGAGGGAGACCCAAAAAGGTATAGGAAAAAATTATTATGAAGGAACTTCTCTATTTGGAACTTAGGGAGGGGCTTCTATTTGATCACGCACAATGAAAACAAGGGAGACCCAATAAGGTATGGGAAAAAACTATTCTAAAGGGTCTTCTCTATTTGGAACTTAGGGAGGGGCTTCTATTTAATCATGCACAATGAAAACAAATGATTCATATAGCTAACTCCACCTAGTGGGATTAAGGTTTGGTGTTATCGTTCCAGTTGTTTGTAATCAAACAACCAATATCATTTCTTAAAATCATATTTCAACATAAAAGATGCAAACATGTGGAGATAAATCTAAAACATGTTTGTTTGTCTTATAGACATTTTTTAACAAAAGGTTTGTTAACTTAAGTGCTTGATTCTAACAACTTTAAGTTTGGTGCACTTCAACATATGTCAACTTGAGACAACATTAGAGTAGATGGTTAAGTGATAAGGACTGTAACACGAGGTATATAAATCATGAATTCAAATCATTCCCATCATAGTTGTAATTTGCTTACAAAATGGGATTTTTGCATATATAAAAATGCATTAGATTTGTAGATGACTACTTTAGAATCTAAAGGGTTTCATAATCTAAAACAAAATATATGAAGTATAAATTTAATTATAATAAAAGTCATAATCTCAAAGACATAACTACGGAGGAAAATGTAATCAAGAAGAGTGAGATTCAAATACCTTGGTTCAATTATTCAAAATAATGATGAAATAGAGTGTTCTTATTAATAAGACGCAAGTTGGTTGGATGAATTGGAGCGCTTCTAAACTCCAATTCAATCAAAAAATTCCACTCAAAATTTAAAAATAATTTTATAGAACAATTATATGACCGAAAATGCTAGATGAGCTTAATGTTAGCCAATAAAGAAAAAACTTACCGATAAAACCAATGTTACAAAAATGAGTATACACATGTGAATGAGTGGGCACGCTCAAAAAATAGAATAAAAAATGAGTTCATTCATAGCAAGGTTGGAGTGGCTACAGTAGTTAATAAAATTAAGGAATATTAAACGTAGACCATTTGATGCACTTATAATCTTATTAATTTAAAATTTGGGGAGGGAATTGTATTTGATTTTTCACAATAAAAACAAAAGATTCATGTAACCGACCCAACCTTATCAACCCCACCTTATCAGACAAAAGCTTAATGTTGTTGTAAAAAAGCATTTGATTAGTGGTATTCCTAAGAGCAATTTTATATGGAAAGAAGAATTATACTTATTTCTTTGAAAGCATTCTTGATTATGTATTCAATATTAATCACTTAATATCAGGTTTCTTTTTTTTTCTTGTATCAACAGATAAGCCCCCCCTCGTAATATAATTAGGTGTGCCCATCAATGTTATGAATATAGGAAAAACAATTTAGTAAATCTTTAATATGCTATCTATTTCAACTACAGCACTCATGCCTATGTTTAATGCAGAAAGAATTCTTAGGAGACTTAAGCATGCGTCATGTTTTTTGACAATGAAAGCTTCTCGAAGTATATTGATAGAAAATATCTCTTTCAAAAAAATTAAAAATCCATCGTACTATAGTAAAATGAACGGTAATTGTTTTTATTACTAAAACTTCTAAAGACTATATAGATCATTATGAGATTTATTGCAATGTCGAACTGCAAACACACAAGTTAGCATAAGAGACTGAGATACTAACGAATCCACCATACTAAAGTAAAATGAACGGCAATTGTATTTTATTACTAAAACTTTTAAAGACTATAGAGATCATTATGAGATCTATTGCAATGTCAAACTGCAAGCACACAAGTTAGCATAAGAGACTGAGATACTAACGAATGCCCATGTGCTAAGTTATGATGGGAACCTTTAAAATAATAATAATAAAGCCACACATATTCCCTATTTAAGTGTAGAAATTTTATAATAGAATTTCAGTACAAATTGTTAAAAGGTACAAACTATGACTAGCAAAAAAAGAAATAAAAAAAAATTACCATTCGCAGGAGATCTAACATAACATTTTTTTTTTAGAAGAATAGAGTCGACTTAATTAAAAAATTAATCCAACATAAGAAAATGGCTGGTTTTGTACTAAAATTATTGATCTGAATGGCCCATTTAATATCAATTTAAAAATATAAAAAATGATTTACCTAAATATCTTATTGAATATTAATCTGAAGTTGTTTTGCTTGGCAAATGGTTTTTGCAATAAAGATAACACATTTATTATGGTTTGCAAAGAATTCCAACAAATTGAACCAATCAACAATGACTAGAGCATTTAAGCAGAACCCAATCTCAGCTCACTTCTGTAGTAGGTTGACAATGGATTAAACTATCTGAATCAAATAATTATTAATTTCAAGCAAAGTTGGTCATCATAAAAATGGTTTAATAAGGTTATTAAGTGAAGTTGAACTACCACAAAAAAAATAAAATAAATAAAAGCTTAAGAGAGCAAAAGATCATGTGGGACATATCATAATGCCAGTTCACAAGTCCGTCATAATTGAAAGAAAAAGTCAGCCAACCTTCCCTATCAAGGATGGGGGTAACCACATCCACGGTTTCTTATTAATTAAATGATATTTATCTAAACTATTTAGATCAGTGCTCTTAAGGCAGAAAAACTAATTATTTCTGCATTAGTTTGCATTATCTAGCCCTAAAAAAAGGGGTTTGAAACTCATTGGTATGCTTACCAGGGCACTAACCACTAATTCATTCAGACTTTCAGACAGATGCTTATGGGATTAGATAATTTGCCCGCCTTATTCATCTAACCATCTTTGACTGGATCAACCGAATAGACTGCTGCTCCAGCTACCCCTGTTCTAATCACTTCTCATCCCTACACGGCGGGCCTTTCTCAAGTACGGGCTTTGCACAATTGGCTAAACCAAAAGATCCCAGTCAGTTATTAAGCTCTTTGCTAGACTTAACTAATGTTCGCCTCGTCCGGTTCTACTCTGACACTGAATGATTCCTATCACAAGAAAGTCTTCCATGGGTAAGGAAGAAAACTATTGAATCCCCGCAAAAAGAATGTGACTCAAGATCTACTTCGGGTGTCCTTTCTATGGGAATGGGGTTCAGGGGGCAGTGGATTCGCTTTACTGGAAGATTTGATTTTGAGTTAAAGCTAGAGCGTCATGGAAAGCAAAAGATGTTGCATAATAAAAGTCAGATATCTCGCTAATCACTATCATCATCATGAGCAGTAGCTTCAGCTAGTATATTTACCTGATCTACTTTTGAAGGGGAGTGATTTTTCAAAAATCAAAGACAAATTAAAGGGTTACTTTAAAGTAATCGAATTCGATGTAAACTACCAACTTATTATTCTATCGCTCGCCTTATAACTGTAGCACGGACGGTTTCGATAATAAAAAATCCCATTGAATTTCTTGGTGTCATACGCCATACTCATACGTACGCCTTTCAAATGTACCAGTGTTGGCTTGAAGCTGAACGGAAGAGAAACACACTTCAATGCAAACGGAAACGCTACACGCCTTCCTCCGGTTTCACTCTCTTCTAATGGAAAAAAATCTTATTGATTTTTTCTTTTATTTGAGAGTTTAGATCATTCTCTCATCCTTAGTATCCTTTTTTTAATGGTAGACAAAAAGGAATTACTTGATTTTGAAGAGAGAAACTTTTTCTTCGTTCCGCACCCAAGCCCTTAGTGGTAAGAGAATAGAACTAGACTAACTTTTTCGTTACTACTATAAGCGAACTAACCTTGTTAAGAGCTCCTGAGCTTGATTAAGCTCTTGAACTTCGCCTCTTCGCTTCGCTCGAGCCTTGTCTTTTAGATTCGACGAATGATCTGCCTATCGGCTCACAATTACATACCCTGAATGATATGTAGCCTTCTTTAGATTTATTATAGTCTCATGGAGCGGTATGCTCAGATAACATGTGAAAAAAAACTAACTAACGTTACAGTCAAGTACCTGCCGGTACCCTATCCTTCTTGGCCTAGCTGCACTAATTTACCTAAGAAAGAATTTCTCTACCTATCTGACTACTAAAAAAGAAGAAAGCCTGGCGTCTCAGCTAACTCCATGACAGCTTCGAAACTCACAGGCTTCTAGTTAGTATGCTATAGATAGATAATGGGCTATTGGATGAAAGAGAAGTACCCATTTCAAGCATAGAATAAATTAATAAGTAAAGTTTGCTTAACCAGAAGTTTTTATGAAATGAACGCATGCACCTCTTTATCTTTAGTTGTCGAGCAACGAGAATTGCTCGACCGGATTCGTAGTTCATGCTATCTAAAGAAGCCTCCTTTCCTTCTATTTAGATATATGCTCACAATTAGTTAGCCTTCTCACAGCCATTCGACTCTCTAAAAAAAACCTTAGGGATTAGATAAGCCGTGCATGAATTCGTTTCATATTTCGTATAAGGACGACACTGTTCGACTATCGATTATCTCTCCCGTTGAGCCTTCGTCTAACGACTCACATCCTTACTTTCAAGGAATCCACCACTCCCTCCGGCTGGATTCGACTAGCGTCTCATCATATAATCAACTAGCGTCTCACAAAGAATCTTTTATTCAACTCTCGTCTCACCTACCTCCAGTGGCCTTCGTCGCCCCCTTGTATTCATCATCATATTCGTATTATTCCTCTACTCTGACTCCGAGTCTTCAAAGTCAAAGTAGCAATAAGGAACTCGTTCCTTCCGGTCATAACAAAAAGAGTGAAGCTCGACCAACAGGAGAGAGAGAGAGAGAGAGGAACTTGAGTAACCGAACCGAGCTTGATCTTATGTTCATTGTTCATTCGTTGAATCTACAAGATTATCATATGCATCTAATATAAGAAATCAGAGTCTCTCTAATGCGCAGCGCCCTTATATTTGCTAACCTAAGCTATTTCTATGCTTAAAATATATAAGATACTCATATACACATATATCAATACATATACATCAACTTTGATTAAAAAAGCTCATTTTTCATAATAATCCTGGGAGCTGATAAAGTCTGCCCCAATTTTCCTCTATAGATGAATTAATTTCTGTCATATCACCAGATGCATTCAACTTAGAATTAGCCTTCTTCCTAGGTTCACAAAACCAAGTAGCTCAACAATAGAAACAACGTTATTATGTATCTGGAGTTGGCCTCTATGTTTCGTTTATCATTTTTTAGACAATATATAAGAGAACACCAAAAATGTGTTCCTATTGCCAACTCAGCATCCCAAAATGGACACTTGGCCGAACTCATTAAAGACTTAGCAGAGGAAGATAACTCGAGATTCAATTTAAAAAGCATTTCATCTATCAAATACAAAGTTGCATGAGCATTCAATTTCAATAACATGCCAAATTCTTATTCTCCCATCTTTCTTATTATCACTTTCATAAAGTTCCATTCTAGTTCATTAAACGACCATCACACTTCAAAACCATTACAAAAACAAAATTTAATCAATTTAGGCCAAATAACTTCACTTGAGCATCCAATTCTATATCTAGAAAATAAATGTTTTTCCAGTAGACTATAAATACCATTACCATGGATTTAAAGAAGGCTCATCTCAACCTTACGAAGATTACATCAATATAATCCAAAAAAAGAAAGATCTCACCAAATTCCTTCATCTAAATTCCAGATAATATCAACTTCAAGAGAATGGTGTGTAAATTCATAGCACTCATACCTATAACATCAAACAAAAGCTGATTTAATTTCCAAATCAAAAGTATTCACAGTAGGAAAGCATTACTCCATACAAGATCAGAAGATCATCCCATCATAGCACTTAGAAAACATGTCATAAACTTAATAAATGCTTGATATACCAAACCTATTTGACTCGTAAGTAATCCTAATTCAACACTCAAACGGCATATTTTGCATACCTAGTTCAACACTAAACCCTAAATCCATAAAGGAAAAGTTTTTAAAAGAACTAAGCCAAGGTGAAAGTAGCTAAATCCTTTTACGGTTAACTGCAAGAAATCAACTTGCACTAGAAGAATAAGAGCAACAAAAACATCTCTCAATCAAGTATTATGTAAAATAAGTAAAAAAAATCAAAGAGATAAAAATAGAACATAGAAATAAATTGCATGCCAAAATATAACAACCAACTATTCAATCCCATTAACAACAAAACTATGCAATAAACAAAAATTGAAAGTGCGCATAGAGCATAAAAAGAAACTAAAAATAGTTTGTTTTTACAATGCTTTTAAGAAAGGTTATGAAAGTTTAGTTCTGCATCAATATTAAAAGCAGCATAACAATACTGTTGTGATTTTAATGATCTCCCCAACATAAGTGTTATGATATGTTAAAGTGTATCTAGAGCTAGCTTCAAGTTGAGTTTGAGCAAGTCAGGACTCCTACTCAAAATATTCGAGTTTGGCTCAACTTGAACTTGAAAATGTTAAAAAAAGTTGGCTCCTCAAAATATTTCAGTTTCAAGCCAATCCAAAATTGATTCAACTTAAAATAAAAAAAAAGACATAATGCAGTCAAGATGAATTGAATCTGAGATGTTAGACATAAATTGCGGTGCTTCACCAACTACACTATGTTTGAATTTAAATTTGATGCAAAGCATATACATTTACTTAATTTTGAATCAACTCAAGGAATAAATCAAGTGAGTCAACCTAAAGTGGAAATCAAGTCAAAATATATTTTAGTATGAAATTTGACTCTATCCTCACATTATATATAAGATAATGGTATTTATTCAACTATATCCATTTTGAAATATATTGAAGTATCAAGTTCACCTAATTTCACTTCTCAGGTTAAATTAATTTCTCGGTACCTTTTCCAAACAGAATCAATCTGGAATCAGCATTCCTCCTTGTTTATTAAAGCCATAATTCCAAAGAGTAAGAAGATCAGTAATGAGAGCAGAAACCCTCTCTGGAGAAACATGCGTCAAGAAGAGCTTTGGTTGCCCAAAATCACCTACAGCAATTAAGAATAATAGTCTCACCTTATATGAAGAATGTGATCCATGGAATAGAATTAGAAATTTTCAAGAAGCTCGTGGAGAAAGCATTGTGCATCAAGAGTTGTATTCTTCACGTTTCCATTGTTGTTGATTTAATGAAAACAGCAAGGACAACTGGCCAGCCAAAAGAGAGCACTGGATGAACTCATTGAGAACGGCAAAGCTTGAAACTTAAAATGATAGGTAGTATTAAATTTCAAAATAGAATTATATTTTGGTCATTAAGTTAAATTTACAGGAAAACTCTACTTATAATATTACTGAACACTCTTCTCCCTTTTAATCATGCAGCACTTTCGCATGACCATATATTGATGGACTATCACAACTACACCAATTATAAATTAACTCTATGCATAAGAATCCACTTCACCTTTAACTTTGTACCATGAAAAGGCGTTCCAAAATTCTATATAACAAATAATAATTTGAAAAGAGTAAGCTTCCTTAACAAAAAGTCAGGATGAAAAACAGGATGCCATGCAAGATAAAATTGCAGTTGAGATATGATCGACATGTTAAAGTTATGTGTAGAAGATGCAAGAGCCAATTCAACATCCAATGTCCTTCTAGTAAAGATGCAACAACATGGAGATGTATCCAACATAAAATCTTAATAAAGCATAATGAAAAACCAAAACATGAAATTCGCAAGAACATAGGAACAACATCCAAAGAAACTTCATTCCATAACATAAAAACCAAGTATTCAATCCCATTAAACTCACGGAGGCATTATTCAAAGTTCGGCTAACTGTTCCAAAACAATATATAGCCCTAGCATTACAAGATGTTCCTGAAGTAATACAAACTATTAATAGCTGAATTTCAAATTAAAATTGAAAAAAAAAATGCAAAATAACCAAATCTGATTCTAATGCATCAAAGTCACAGTTCAAGGTAAGAGAAAGAAACAAACCTTACTTCCCATTGCCAGATTTAGGGCTAACACGCTTGAATAAGAGCCTCAGAACACTGATAAGATCTTAACCCCTGATCAAGGGCATGCAATAGAGAGAGAGAAAAAAGAAGATAGACAAGAGAAGGAAGGAGACGAAGATGATAAGTTCCTTCGGCGATGGCGGATTTTTATACATGGAAAACAATTAAATAATTAGATTTTGGGGGATAAAATAATCAAATACCTTTACTGGTGAAGAGGTAATTGAACACGTGGGATATACGGGAGTAAAGCAGAAGCTTGCTGGCATACGTTTTTAAACTAGGAAATGCTATGTTGCTATGCAGCCAAAATGTATTAGTCATTAGTAGAGAAAGAAAGATTATATTTTTCTTTTATTAAATAACTTATATAATTGGAGTTAGAATATTTTTTCTGATATTTTTTTCTTGAGAAATCGCATCGCAGCTTCATTTTGTTGTCCCCGTCTTCTTCGCTACGTGGGTTCTTCGCATTGCAATTGTAAGCTTCTTCGTCTCGTTGTCCCATTCCTTTCAAAGGCCGGTAGCACCTAATTCCAGTTGACGAGGGAGCTCGTCTTCCCCAAACTTCCAAAAAAAAAGATTCACAATGTTAATTCATTCGAATAATGTAACAACCCTAGGTTGTTATCTTAGTAAATCTAAGTTTAACCAAGCTCTAATTTTCATTTCATTGGCTTTACCTAATTATTAGAAGCCTGAAAATTAGCTAAATTAAATTGATCTCTAAATCAATTTCTAACTTTATTTTTGAATTTCTCACCCCCAAATTAACTAGAGGTGCAAGTTTGATAATTTTTGAAGGTCATTTAGACCTTAATTGAATTAAATTTAATTTTGGAAATTGCATCTTAGAGTTTGCAACAATTTCTATTTGAAAACTAGCCCCCCAACGGTCGACAGATCGCCCGAAATCCGTTGTGCAGATCGCGAGCAATCCGCTTTAGGCTCTGCGCACGCAGAAGCCACTTCAGCGCATCCTAGCCACTTGTCTCAGTGGATCTGACAGCCCAGATCAAATCTAGCTGCAGCCAATCTCTGACACTGGATCACGCCCGTGATCCAACGGTCGAGATGCCACCAGCGTTCAACCTTTACGGTTCGCACAATCAAGACCGTTCCGCCTTTCTGAACTATCAATCAAACGGCCGTCAAGAATCCCGGCACTGTTAGATCTTTGTCCCGAATTCTCCAGCGTCCGGCAAAGGAAATCCGCTTGTACGAATCGTGTCAGGCCATTCTCGCACTCCTTCCACATCAAATGATCGCTACTGCCTTTACCGGCTTGGGGAGAGACCTCCAACAAGCCAATTGGCCCGATCTCGCTTTTTTGAATGTTAGGAGGCCGACTCATGGCCCAGGACAGCCCGACCTCCCTGGACCTCTTGAGCCTATTTAAACCCATCCTGAAGTCTCAGTGAGCTTCTTTGCTCACTGGGAAGGCTCTTGTGTGACGACCGCCCCCGAATCATCGTTGGGTTATCACTAACTCAACTAGGATTAAGAGGTGATCATCATTAGCATCACAGATATTAAACAAGATATCCATGATATTAATCATAAGATGAGCAAGATCCTGTCAAATATATATATATGATATAGCAGTGCAATTAATAAAGAAAAGACATTTAGACAAACTCCACATTTATCCATTCACATACAATCCAGTAAATGCAGAAAAATTAGAAAACTCATTTATTACAATTAATTAAATGCGGGCAAAAAGAAAATTAAGCAGCAATTTTCCTTCTGCAAGCCGCATATTTTACTCAACTTCTCTCACAAGCTTAGCCATCATGCGCTAGATCTAACCTATACTCCTGATCTGTCATATGTACATCTATGACAAAGCATAGCAAAAAAAAAATCTGGTTAGACTTTAATAAGTCTAAGTACGAATACAATTTTAATTAAATTTAAGATATCACAAAATGAATCTAAGCAATTTTGGTGCAACAAGCAACAATAACAGAGAAGTCATAAATAAAATATTTATAACTTGACAAAAAAGAGGTAAGTGTAACCACAAACCTCAAAACCAACTGCTGCAGAAAAGATTAAGCATATATGATATAAAGATAAATACAAGTACATGAGAAAATCCCTACAAGATATGATCAAAATAACACATGCTAAACATATTGACAAGATACTGCAATATATATAACAGAACTGAAAATCTAGCTTCCTAACAATCATAGGTATATAAATGCCAAAAAAACTACTGAAAACCTGAAAACATGAAAAGAACTGCAAACTTTTAAACACAGCAGAACTGTATGTAATCTGAACTGAAATCATCATTTTATTGAACGTGTGCCTATACTAGCTTGACATAACAATAACTAGCTAAACATATCTACTAAATAGAAAGCCCCACATGTATCATCTAGGCCACACTCCACTGAACAAGAATGGAGGAGGCAGACTACTAGGACACACTCTACTGAACTGCATTCTGAGTTACTGAATTTATTGATTATTCATGCCAATATTTTATGCAATTCAAAACTAACATAGAATATTCATCAAATATCTCATGTTCAACTAAATATGCCAAAAATACAAGGCTCAAGTAATAAGGTATAGCAAAGCAACATACCAAAATTATAAGCAATATTCTAACAAGATCTATGATATCCTTTATTTATTAACTTTATCATTCTAAATATTCTGAGAAAATACAAGCTCGGAATAACCAATATCCTACTATCTAGTAAAACCTCAGAGTCACGACCCTATAAAGTTAAACATTATAACTAATCAAGTTCTAATTCATAATTAGACATTATCGCCTACAAAAGTTAAATGAATAAATCAATCGACCTAATTTATATTTTTTCATTTCTACAACCAATCTTGATATAATTTATCAAAATTATAGGTTAAAATATTAAACTCTAACATGGGTTAAAGCCCCATAATTTAGTATTCTAAGCATCTAAAGTCTAAGTTATTCAATTTCAAATAATATTTAAGTTCTGAGCTAAAGGGAGGTTCATTGAGTCTAATACTCAATGAAACATTTAAGTTCTAAATTTGCTGATTTATATGCCATGAGAGAAATCAGTGGACTCAAATTATATTCTACGCATTTTGACATCATTCCCTTAAAACAATAATATTTTAAGGGTCAAAAAGGAACTTCAATGATTAAGATTCTGAATGAATCTTTCTATTTCTATGACATAAGTATTGTCTGAGGAGTAAATCAACTCCTTAAACATTCAAATTGGACATCTATCAGTCCTAATAATGACTAAACAATACTTGCCTAAATGCAAGAGTAATTAACAAAATTACTCACAAAAATTTAAGTTTTAATTCATGTTGGCATATTTTGTGATTTGCAAATAAGATGATAATACTACTTAGTGAAAAATTCACTAAGTAGTAATTACTATCCTACATTAGCAAAGAGTTCATACGTCCTAATGTCATGATTTTTAACAACAATCACTCACTAACGATGCCAACATCTATGCAAGTGATGTACACACTATACATAAAACTCAAGAAAAATTTGCATAATTAAATAAATACAGAACTCAATAAATTTAAGTACTTATGGTACCGTGCACATGAAATCTGAACTTGCAACTTAGTGCTTATTTAAAATGATGCAACATCCACAACACCAGAAACATTTGAGCAAAGCTACAACTAAATGAAAATTAATTTGACAAGTGTTGCTTACTTTAGACAAACATGAACTCTATCCAGTTCATTCTCCATAACTATAGGTAGAAGATCAAATTATTGCATGCTAGAGAGAGATCTACAAGATAGCATCCAATGACTTGATAAAAGTGATAACAATCATTTTTATGGAAAAAATGATGGAATCATATAGAACATGATTCCTTGTACTTGATTGAGATGAACCCAAGAACAACACTAAACCAACATCAAAGAGCAACAAATATTACTTCATGAGTGTTCAAATAAGACATTATTATTAGGTCTCATACAAAGTAACAAAAGGATTTGCATCTTCCTAATGATTAGACAGCATGATATAGGAATAATTTGAATCCCCCCCAGTTTTTAACAATCAAAGATATGATTTATACAGAATTTTAAAAATGATAACTTAACTAGTATAAGCCATTGGGTTAATTATTCTAGAAGACATGCAAGCCTACTATCCACATAAGCCATTATTATAGAATTGATTAACTACTACAAGGAGGGTTGCATGCATGTGAATATTATTACAGAATTAATTAACTACTACAAGGAGGGTTGCATGCATATGAATTTATAAGGATAACAGATAGCATCCTAATAGAAGTAATAAATATTGATTCTATAAGCAATTAAAGAAAATTTTCTCAAGCATTAGGTAAGGATTCCTACATTTTTACTGAAATTGAATCAATTGCATTGCTAAAACTAACTCAAACTTTGAATGAACAATATCATGAGTGATGCATAACCTAATTTGAACCATTCATGAATTGTACATATCACATGCAAAGAGGTTTACATCAATACTGTTAACAAAAAAAAAACTATCATTATGATACCTAACTGAAAACAACATATGCATGCATTTGATAATGATTATTATCAAGGATCAAATCCATAGGGTTTAGGATTAGAGTGGATTAGTACCTCGTTGGCATTGATCGGAAAATTATTAAGGAAGAGGGTTGCTGCGAGCTGTTCTCGGACTCCAACCAAGAGAGAAGGCCGACGGACTGCTCTCGGCCTCCAGCGGAGAGCAAGGCTGGCGAGGGCTGGTGGCACTCGGCCGCTGATCGGCTAGCTGGAAAGCTATCGGCCTCTAACCGAGAGAGAAGGAGATGGCGAAGGGACTCTCGGCCTCTAGCCGAGAGGCAAGAATCAGCGATTATCGGCGGCTGATCGGAGGTCGGCCGAGAGGGAGGAAGCTCAGCATCTGCTCGGTCGGTCGGGGATGGAGATGGATCGGCCGAACGTAATGGAGGGAGGCGCTCGTTTGGAAACCGAGATGAGAAATAAAAGAAAAGAGAAGATGGATTTCGGCTGAGCAGAAATAGTGAAGAGTGAATTTAGGTTTAGGAAGAAGAATTAGGTTAGAACGATGATATTATATAGTCCAAATTAATTTAGGTTAGCACGATTTTGTTTGAAGCTTCCAAGCTTTCGATTAATCATTGATTGAATTTCAAAAAATACAAACTTAGTGCCAATTCGAGCGTCTCGACGAGACAAACGCATGCATTCAAAAATTATTGAATTTGGATGAATATTTTATTTTATATTAATTTTTAAGTGAAAAACTTTGAAATTTACTACGATCAATCTGGAGTTTGAAAAATAATGAAACTTGAAACATAACATCTTCATTTAATGTTTGACCTAAAAACACAAAAATTTTAATTTATGAAGTTAAAACTTCACGAATTAATTTATGATAATTCATAATCCCAATTGAGCTCAAACTTTTGCAATAGGATCCCCTTAGTATATTTTATCTAACATTATTTGTATTTAATATTTACCTTAAATTGGGATATTGATTTTTGTCTTAATTTGATCATTATTAAGCCTAATTAACCAAGTAACAACATTGATTTATTACATCCTGATCTTCCCAAATTTTTTCCTAACCATTCTTGCACCTCCCTAATCTGCTCTAGACTGCAACCAAGCATCTCTAGCTTCAATCCGTGAAAATCAGTGGGTGAGACTTGGTGTTCAAGTCGCCAACAGCTAGCCTAAAGCTTAAAGAATCCATCAACAATAACCTCGGTCCCTGAAGTGCCTCCGTTCAATCGCACGCAGTCTGTCATCTTGCCCAATCAGGTAGTCCATTCACAGTGTACTGAGTAAACAATTGAGCCTCTTCTCAATACGATTTTATATTGCATTTATCGTTATGCTGATTGCTACAGTCAATTGGGTTCAATCAAACCAGATCGAGAAGCAATCAGTTCAGGCCTATACAGTGGGATACAATGCCAGAGCTGTAGTAAGTTCTCATCAATCTAGCGACACCCATGCGATATTAGCATAGGGCCTCACTTCGGCTTGACACCCTAATGGTGTCAAGATTGAGTGACAGCCAAATGGTGGCATCTGTGAGGATTATTGACTCCCTATAGTAAACCCAAAATGTCACTTTAAAGAATTAGGGTTCTAGTAAATTGGTGAACCCCAATTAGGACTTTTAGGATTCTTTTAAAGCTCTCTCCCTACTTAGTGATTTAAGCCATTTAATTATCTGTTTACTACTCCGGGAGAGGAGGATTTAAGGTATATTCATGTAACAACCCAAAAGTTGTTAAACCATATTTATCAATCAAAAGAGATTATAATAATCTCTAATTATCTCCAAAGGGTGTTATTAGCAAACATTAAAAATTGAGTAATTCAGAGTTCAATTGAAAATTTTAATTATTTTAATGAATTTATCAAATTATAAATTATGCTAATTAATTTGATTTCCAAATCAAAATTGGAATTCACAATTGAGTTTCTTACTCCCAAATTAGCTAAAGAAAAAATTTTGAGAATTTTCAGAAATCGTCCAATTTTCCCAAGTATTCAATATATTTAAAATACTTATAAAATTAAGATAGTTAAATAAATATTTGATTAAAAATTCGACTTTATTTTTGAGTTTTTCACCCCCATATTAGCTAAGGGTAATTTTTTGAGATTTTCGGAACTTGATTAATAGCCTAATTATAATTATTAAAATATATTTAATAAATAAATAATTAATTAATTATTGGTGGGGCTCACCACCTGTTATCGGGTCAAGCCCGTTAGGGCCATCTTTCTTAAGCAGATGGCCGCATGTGCTGCATGGCCCTAACTTTCGCACATGCAAGCCAACGGGAGAGCTCTCCATGCTTATCCCCTAATCAAACCTATCTCCCTTATCCTTCCTTATAACAAAACTCTAGGTACTTCCTTTCTCATTAATTTAATCATGCAATCATTTCATTATAAGTTTGCTTGCTTATTACTCTCTTTTGTGAAACCTTAAGTGCTCGATCGAGCTGAAACAAATTCGATTCGACTCCAATTTTTTATGAAAATTAAATTATATTGCACAGTAAAATCGCAATTTTTTGTTCTGATACTCAAAGCTATGGCATCAATGTTAGCGGCGTTAGAGTGGTCAAAATATGTCGATTTATGTATCCATGCCTTTTGATCGGTATATGGCACGATCCGTGAGGTGCCCTAAATTGGAAGAATTTTGATGCCATAAAAAGACATCCCAATTTTCATTCGAGCAGGCCGACCCGCGTTGCGCCGTAGCTCCCAGCTCTCGAATCGGGAGCACGACGGCGCGCTGTAGCGCTCGACTCTCGAGCCAGGGAGTGTCGTAGCCCGAGGGCGCCTAGCTGTCTGGTCGGGAGTGCTTCGACGCGCTGCAGTGCCTAAGTTACGAGATTTCTGGCATGGAGGCGCGCCGTAGCGCGCTACCGTTCATAGTTTTTCAAATCTTCATAATTTTTGCAATCTTTTCAGTTCAGAACTGAAACAACATAAAAATACATTACAGCTCCTGCAAGGATCAAAGACTCAGGACATGAAGTTGAGTCCATCCTCAACCAAGGAAATGATAGAAAGATTAGTTCCCCTATGGGCTTTATCACAATGAAGAAAATGGACACATAGCCATATACTGAACACTTTTTTGAAATAGAAAGAACGCAAAAGAATTGAGTCAATAGGACCTTAACCCTTGACCAAGGACATGCAGTAGAGGGAGAGAAAAAAGAAGATAGACGAGAGAAGAAAGGAGATGAAAATGATAAGTTCCTTCAGCGATGGCGGATTTTGTAAATGGAAAACAATTAAAAAATCAGCTTTTGGGAGAAAAATAATTAGATGTCTTTACTGGTGAAGATGTAATTAGACGCGTGGGATATACGGGAGTAAAGCATAAGTGTGCTGGAAGTCGTTTTTAAATCGAAAAATGCTAAGTTGCTATGGTCATTAGTATAGAAAGAAAGATTGTATGTTTTTTTATTAAAAAATTTATATAATTGGAGTTAGAATATTTTTAAGAATAGATTTTCTGATATTTTTATGCAGAGAAATCGCATTGCAACTTTATTTCGTTGTCCCCGTCTTTTTCGCTACGTGAGTTCTTCGCATCGCAGCTATAAGCTTCTTCATCTCATTTACACATTCCTTTTGAACGCCGGTAGCACCTAATTTCAGTTGACGTGAGAACTTGTCTTCCCCAAATTTTCAAAAAAGAAGATTCACAATGTTAATTCATTCGAATAATATAACAACCTCTTATGTTGTTATCCTAACTAATTTAAGCTTAACCAAGCTCTAATTTTCATTTCATTGACTTTACCTAATTATTAGAACCTAACTTTGAGATTTAAGGGTCAATCGGACCTCAATAAATTGAATTGGCTGTTTGGCTAATTTTAGGACCCCAGATTAGCAAAATTTAATTAATATTTAAATTAATTTCTGACTTCATTTTTGAATTCCTAACCCCCAAATTATTTAAATATATAAATTTTAGAATTTTTGGAGGTCATTTAACCCTTAACTAAATTAAAATTAATTTGAGAAATTGCATCTTAGGTTTGCAACAAATTTTATTTGCAAAATAGCTTCCCAAGGGTCGACAAATCGCCCAGGATCCGCTGTGAGGCTCCATGTATACGACTGCTGCTTCAACGCATCATATCCATCGATCCTTGTGGATATGGCGACCCATATCAGATCTTGCTGCGCCCAATCTCTGACGTTGGATTACGCCCGTGATCCAATGGTTGAGATGCCACCAACGTACTGCTATTACAGTCCACATGATCAATACTGTTCCGCCTTTATGATCGATCGATCGGACGACCATGAAGAATCTCAAAACTGTGGATCTTCCTCCCGAAGTCTCCAGCATCCAACAAAGGAAATCTGCTCATACGAATCATATCAAGCCTGTCCCCCACTCCTCCTTCCACGTCAAATGGTCATTGCTGCCATTATTGGCTTTGGAAGGAACCTCCAAAGGGCCAATTGGCCCGATCTTGCTTCATTTGCAAGCTAAGATGTTAACTCATGGGCCGGGGCAACCCGACCTTCCTAAACCTCCTGAGCCTATTTAAGGCCAGCCTGAAGTCTCAATGAGTTTCTTTGTTCATTGATAAGACTCCTGGTCATCCCAATTTTTTTCTTAGCCATTCCTTCACCTCACTGACTTGCTCCTAACTGAAATTGGGCGTCTGTAGCATGAAAATCAGTGGGTGAGACTTGGTGTTCGAGTCTCCAATAGCTAGCCTAAACTTAAGGAATCCATCAGCAATAACCTTAGTCTTTGAAGTACCTCCGCTTGAACGCAGCCTGTCATTCATTGTGGAGCCCTGTACTGACAACAAGTACGGTGCTCCAACTGTGGCAAATCCCCAACTTAAGTAAAGTTAGGTAAACTCAATTTGCCTTAAGCAAATGACTTATCATCAAGTACTATAACATTCATCAATATACAAGTATCAAAGTGACGGAAGCAACAAACAATAAAGTAATATCCACAAGCATACATAGTAGAACGAGGGAAAAACAGACAATATAGTAACTCATCGCAATGCAGAAATGAAATATATCCAGAATTAATTATTACAAACTGAATTTAAAAGGAAATGAAAATGTCTCTCAATCTCACAGAAAAGAAATACCAAATATATCTAAACTGCAACAGCAAGGTTCTCCTCCTGAACGGGCTCCTCTCCTGCAGCACTGCCCACGAACAAGTCTGAATCTGACATTTGTCGGAATCACAAATGCCAGGGCCCCAGCCAACAAAATAAAAAGATTACAGTTAGACAATTGTCTAAATACATTTAAGGCTATTTTAATGCACTGATTATTTTAAAGATATCACAATTTATATTAGCTAAGCATGCAAGCGGTAATGGGTGCAACAAGCTATGAAGAAACGAGTAACTATAAACTATCCATTTATAGCCAGCAACTAGTATGAAAAAAAATAATATACAATACAAAATAAGCAAGGTGAGGCTAAAAGCTGAAAGAAACAACAACTAAGATACAAATTCTGTTCCTAACATGCTTATGATCATATAAATGCATGCTGAGTACATAAGGAATGCATTACTGAATAAAACACACACTTCTAGCAACCTAAACATGCCAATATATATAAGTAATCATATGAGTATACATACAACATGCTAATTAATACAAAAGAAAAGAAAAGGGCCACTGAAACATGTGGCAAAAATAAGACAAATAATATAATGTAAAGCCACTGAGACATGCGGCAAAATGAGCAAGTACTAAAAGTAAGGCCACTAAAGCATGTGGCAAAGCAAAACAGAAAATAATACTGAACAATCCAGCTAAAGTAGCAATAAGCTTAAGACATAGTACTGTCATACCAACCAATAGGCCATCCAAGGCCCCCAATACTGAAATATCAATCAATACCTAGCCAATAGACCATCCCAATCCTCTAGGCCTTAGTCAATTCTACATAATACTATTACTGAAGAGGCAGACTATGCTAGGACATATTCTACCAACTGCAAGCAAGGCAAGAACTGAATGATATGCAATTCAATTACTAACTTAGGAAGTATCATCCATATCATAAGTTCTCCTATTATACTCAAGGAATAATGCTCAATAATCAAGGTATGCCAAGCAAATCAAATCAAAGTAAGCAAGGGACTCAATCTAAACTTATGTGATATCTGTTATTATCTAATTACCAAATCTAGCTACTCTGAAAAGGTACAAATTTAGGATCTCCAATATCCAGCTATCAAGTAGAATCTCAGATTTACGTCCTTAAAGTTAATGTTAGAACTTAACAAGTTCTAATATGAAATCATGTGACGACTGTATGGTTTAAGTAAATAAATTAACAGCCTAATTAATTAATCTTTTACTCTCTTTCCCAGATCCTGATTAAGTAACTCAAGATTTAAGGATTTTGAACTTAAACCTCACTTTGGTATTCAAATCCTAAATCCAAGGTAGTATCCTAATTAGGATCTAGGGTTCACATTTACTACCCAAATTAAAGGTAAAGAATCCTATAAGCTGAAAGATCCAGGAACTAAGAACTTAATGAAAGATTATTCTACTGATTATAAGATAAAATAATCAATTAAGAACTTAAGAATTTAAGATTTATATTCAATCTTTAAGATAATTTTATTATCTTATAGATTGAATCATCCTATACCCACATGGAATATTTCAAAGGATTAAACAATGAATCATTTAAAAATTTTAATTAGATATAGTTTGATTCAAGTAGAAGATCTAAAGTCTGAGATCTAAGATCTGATTGTTTGATCACTTTAAACTTAGGCTAAGTTTGTAACTTAAACTTTACTAATTACATTTTTTTTGAATTTAGCTCATAAGTTAACTTAATTGAACTTATTAATGTGAGATTTAACATCTACAATTATTGGGTTCAATTATTAAGGCATGGTGACCCCTTTAAGATCACTCAAAATCTAAGTATTTTAATTAAGACTAAATGAAGATTCTTTAGTTTAATATGAATATTATTAATATTATTAGCTTAAGAGTTCAGAGAACATTAATAATCTAAATTAGGGTTAATTTATTGAATTTCCCAAGGTTTAAGGGTACTTAAACACATCTTGGCCAAAATGACCAAAATACCTCTCATAAAGCTAAAATTGGGATTTTAGGGTTTAGTTATCTAAATTAAATCTAATCTATTTTAATGTGTTTCATATTGATTAATGAAGTGGGAAACACCTTTATCTTAGGTTTTGATAACCTAATTGAGCTAATTAACACTAATCACTTTATTAGGCCAATTAGAGTGATTAGTGAATCTAGGGCATTCTAGGGCAATCCAACCTTACACTTAAGTTATAGTAGGTTTAAGATGGCACTAGGAATTAACTTACCCAAAATCAGGGACTAATTTAGGGTTTAATTCACTAATCCTTAATTAGGGTAATTAAGGGGTGATTAAGGAAATTTAATTTCCAAAATTGATTTTAAGGGTCTACACTTGTTCCCTAGGATCACAGGAGTAATCAAAGCCCTTAATCAACTAATTTGAACATTTATTGAATTTATTAAGATTTAATTATAAACAGAAAAGGTTTAATCAATTATTTTAAATCCAACCATTGGATTCGTGATTTTATTTTATATTTATATTTCTTGTATTTTTCTGATTCAAATGGTATATTGGATCATACAATTTGGATCAGTATAGCTAAAGTTATTAAGTTAATTTATTATGTATTTTAAAATAAAAACTATAGGATTTGATTTATGAGTTTATTTTCTTAAGGATTTTAATTCAAAAATCCTTTTTATTCTTCTGTCGGCCCGGACTAAGAAGGCGCGGGTCGGGGTCGGCCCGGCCCAAAGACCATCGTCTTCTTCCTACGGATGACACCCGACACTCGGCTCATTAGGGTTAGCTTCCGACGCGCAATTCACCTTGCACACGCCACGCCCTGATCTCGACGGCTACACCATCCCTGACTCCAGACGCATCGATTAAACCAATAAGCCCCAACTGGGAGGCGCCGGATCGCCGTGGGACTACTCGGCCGAGGCGTCTCTGAAGGCGCACATGTGAGGAGTGAATTCTCCTCACAGAGGCCACGGATTGCGGCCGTCTCAATCACTACACGTTCAGGGATCGAAGAGGAAGCGATAAGGTGAATCAAGGAGTTCTGGGATGGTCTGAATCAATGGGGTACTACTCGAGTATTTTGCCGACGAGAGCTGCGACTGGATCGATCGAGTCCGGTCAGATCACTCGATCTGGTCGAACCTAGCCTTCGATATGGTTCGACAATTATGATTGAAGGCTTCTAATGTTTAAGGAGCGACTAATTGCGTCCACGAGGCGCACAAAGGGCGAACCAACGACCGACTGGCAGTACGCACTCAGATGGCAATTTCGCCATCTGGCCCACTGCCAGGCCTTGCCAGAAGGCTCAAGCGGTCACTAGAGAACTAGGGAGGGATCCTAACAAAGCATTCTATACTCAATTGAGGGAGAGACGAGCTGAAACCAGCTCGACTGAGAAAGGACAAAGCCTGTACCGGAAGACAGACGGGAAGAAGATGAAGTCGAGCGCCTTAGCAGATCACTGGCGAATCCTGAGCTCCCTCAGCTACAGCCTGGGGGTTTGAACTCCAAACCACACCCACTATCAGCGGATGAAGCAGATTCAGTCACCGGACGAACTGGGAGCACTGAGACAGAGGGCAGAGGAGAATTTTGGATTCACAGTGAGCAAAGGAGCTCGTTGTGGGATCAATGGAAGTATTTATAGGCCTAAGAGACCATGGGGGGGTGGCTTCCAGAGCTCGGGCTCGAAGAAGAGGCTTGGGTCGAGGGGAAGCCTTGGGTTTAACCGTTTGAGGGAAGATTGGGGAGAGCACTGCCGACCAGCCGTTGCACCGGAGGGCAAATGGGGAAGAACGGGGTAATTTTCCGTACTGCCACGAGGCGGGGAGGATTTGGCTGTCGGGGGACCAGCACGCATGGGGAGATCAGGGTGTGGACGATTATCCACAGTGCCTGGAGATTTCAGAGCCGTCGAATGGATTGACCGTTGGCTTTGAACGATCCTGATGGATTACTTAACCGGGTTAGATGCCTGCCATTGGATGCGAATGGCGGATCCAACGCGTAGGATTTAATCTTAACGCGGAGGAGATCTCGCTGTTCGATGGTTTGCGCCAAGATGCGCGCTAACCCAGCTATTGGCACCGATTGGTTTGCCGCTGTCGGGACCCCGCAGCGGATCGGCCGCGGTCCCGATAGCAAATCCCGACAGTTAATTTTAATTAATAAATTAATTTTAATAATATAAAATTAATTAATTAATAATTAATTAAGTCTAATAAATTTTATATTCAATTTAGGCTTAAATGAACTCCAAAAATTTCCAAAATTTCACCATTAACTAATTTGTGGGTGAGGAATTCAAAAATAAAATCAGATTTTGATTTAGAGATCAAATTAATTTATATATTTTTTCAGGCTTAAAAATAGCCAAAAATACCAAAATTTTTATTTTAGCTCTGATTGATTCCAAACTTCAATGATTAGGTTTAAATGACCCATTGAGTCCAATGGAATCAAAATCAAAACTTGGTTTGGCTTAATTAATCCAGATTTAGCTAAAGTAACAACTATGGTTGTTACATTCATCTTGTCCGATCAAGTACCCCATTCACAGTGTACTGAGTAGGCAATTGAGCCACTTTTCTATAAAGTTTTCTATTGCATTTATTTGGGTTGATTGCTGCAGTAAATCGGGTTCAATCGAACCTGATCGAGAAGCAATCAACTCGGGCCTGCACTGTGGGTACAATGCCCGAGCCATAGTATGCCCCCATCAACCCAACAACACCTAGGTAGTGTTAGCATAGAGCTTCACTCCATCTTGACACCCTGATGGTGTCAAGATTGAGTGCTAGCTAGATGATAACCTCTGTGGGGATTATCATCTCTACACAGTAAATCCAAAAGGCCACTTTAGATAATTATAGTTCCAGTAAATGGGTGAACCCCAGTTATGATTGTTAGAATTAATTTAAAGTCCTCTCCTCAATGATTAATTTAGGACATTTAATTAGCTTTTTACTTCTATGTGAGAGGATGATTTATGGTTTATTCATATAACAACCCAAAAGTTGTTAAATGACATTTATCAATCAAATCAGTTTGTAATCATCTCCAATTGTCTCTAAAGGGTGTTTAAAATAAATCCTAAAAATTTGAAGCGATTCAGAACTCAATTAAATATTATGATTATTTTAATGAATTTATCCAATTAGAAGATTATGATAATTAATTTAATCTCCAAATCAAAATCAAATTTCATCATTAGATTTCCTCACCCCTAAATTAGCTAGGCGTGAAATTTTAGAACTTTTTGTAAGTCGTCGAATTTTCTCGAATATTTTAATATATTTTAAATACATAGAAAATTAAGATAATTAGATAAATCTCCGATTAAAAATCCAACTTCATCTTAGAGTTAATCACCCAAATTAACTAAGTGCGAATTTTTGAAATTTTTCGGAGCTCGTTTAATAGTTTAATTCTAATTATTAAAATATATAAATAAATAACTAAATAAGTAATTAAAATTGTGGGGCCCACCACATGTTATTGCGTTAGACTAGTGAGGGCCACTTTCCTCATGCAAATGGTCGCGTGTGCAGCATAGCCCTGACTTCTGTACACGCAGGCCAATGGGAGAGCTCTACATGCTTTTCCCTTAATTAAGCCCATCTCCCTTCTCCATCCTTATCTAAATGAAATTTGCTTCACTTTACATGCTGTTAGGAGCCATTAGAGGGCTAAGGAAGATTCATCCTGAGCTAAGAAGATCTTTATCAACAAAACCCTAAGTACTTCCTTTCCCATTGTTTTAATCATGCAATCATTTCATTACTACAAGTTTGCTTGCTTATTACTCCTCTTTTGCGAAACCCCAAGTGCTCGATCGAGCACAAACGAGCTCGATCCGAGTTCAATTTTTGATAAGGATGAACAGTATTGCACAGTAAAATTATAGTTTTTTTTTATATTCGAAACTAGGGCATCAATTTTAGCTGTGTTAGAGTGGTTCAAATATGTCAATTTAAGGAGACACATTTCGATCAGTATATGACACCATCCATAAGGTGCTTAAATTGAAATAATTTTGATACCCTAGGAAGACATCCCAATTTTTTTTCAGGCAGATCGACCCATGTAGTGCCGTAGCGCACTGTAGGGTCCGGCTCTCGGGTCAAGAGCGCTACGGCGCGCTGTAGCGCCCGACTCTCGGGACGGGAACATTGTAGCTCCCAGCTCTTGGGCCGGGGGCGCTACGGGACACTGCAGTGCCTGAGTCACGAGATTTCTAGCACGGAGGCGCAATGTAGCGCGCTGGTGCGTGCCAGAGCGCTTCATCATACCCAGTTTTCTAAATATTCATAATTTTTGCAATCTGCCCACTTCAAAACTGAAATAACATAAAAATACACTACGACGCTAGAAAGAATAAAAATATTGGGACATGAAGTCGAGTCCGCCCTCAATTAAGGGAAGGATAGGAAGATTAATTCTCCTAAGGGCTCTTTCACCATGAAGAAAATGGACACTTAGTCATATATGGAATTTTGAAATGGAAATAAAGAATCAAGGGCAAGGGAGGGGGTGGCGGTGGTGGGGAAGTTTATCTTCCAAAATTCTACATAACAAATAATAATTTGAAAAGAGTAACTTAATAAAAATCCAGGATAAAAAATAGGAGGCCATGCAAGATAAAATAAAAATTGAGATATGATTGATATATTAAAGTTATGTGCAAAAGATGCAAGAGCCAATTCAATATCCAGTGTCCTTCTAGTAAAGATGCAACAACATGGAAATGTATCTAACATAAGACCAAAGCAACAACACCAAATCTTAATAAAGCATAATGAAAAAACAAAACATAGAAAAAACATCGAAAAAAACTTCATTCCATAACATAAAAACCAAGTAATCAATCCCATTAAACTAGGAGCGACATTATTCAAAGTTCAGCTAACTGTTCAAAAACAATATATAACCCTAGCATTACAAGATGCTCCCGAAGTAATACAAACTATTAATAACAGAATTTCAAATTAAAGTTGAATTTAAAAAATCATGCAACAAGAAAAAAAAAAGTGATTTGGTTTTTTGAAGAAGTCAAAAACTAGGCGAAGCCTGGCGGCTCTGAAAGAGCGCTTGTGCCCGCTAGCCTCGTCAAACCGCTCACATCCCGGGGAAGATTACATCTCGCATCGCCGGCATCCAAAGTAGACATCTTGAACACCTAACCCAAAGCTGGCATGGTAGGATCTAGTGAGATGCTAGTCGAAGATAAGAAGGATGTGAGCCGATAGGCGATGGATTTGTCAGACCTTTTCTTTTCTTTCTTTTAGCCGATGGGATTAACAGTATGGAACCGAAGATAAAAGTTGCGAAGCAAATAAATTCTATAAAAAAGTGAGGCTCTTGGAGATGAATATCCTCAGTCGGTGAGCTAGAGAAATCGGGCGAACTATTGGCAAATAGTGAGCCTCATATTAGAAAGAAAGAGAGAAAGGCTCATTGAGAAGAGAAAGAAGTCGAATCTCTCTTAGATATTCGACTGTTCAGTCGAAGGTTAGGAGACAGAGCAGAAAGTCAAGATTCTACTTCGCACATCGAACAATTTGCTGGTTTCTTAAAGCCTGCCTGATGAGGGCGAGTCAGCCCCTTCTCTCGTTCGTTCCCTCAGAAGGTGAGTTTCTTCTTCTTAGTATTAGTAGAAGGGAAGAGAAACTCCACAGGGGTCGTTAGAGGTTCTCTCCCAGAACAGACTTTAAAACAGACAGACCCATCCCTAACAACAACCCAACCAAAACAAAAACCCAGGCAAGCGAGAAGAAACCTTTACTCTTAAAGAAGATAGAAAGGCCACCCGAATGGTAGGTTCTAGATTCTAAGAAGCTAGTCGAATGTAGGCGGCCCGGAGGGATTTAATTATGGTTATGGTAGTTTATATCATCAATTCGCACTTTTGACCAAAGTGTTCATGAGCTGTGTTCTTCTCACCTTGAAAGAAAGAATGGATTGAGAACCACAAATGCTTTTACGAAAAGTAGGTAAACAACGCCTCTAATAACTTTGACTGTTTCAAGCCCGCTCCAAGCGATACTTGGTTCTTTCAGAAGTTTATAAAGAAAGCTACACTCGATAAAGCTTTCTAGTTCTAGAAGACTGGTAAACATTTGCCTACGATTCTTGGCGGTTAGTCCCTTACTAGTCGTAGAGGTACTTGGACTTGGTTTAGGCGGCTCAGTGAGGCAGGGAAGGTTGGTGGCTGCTTTGAGGCTCTGAAAGAGACGAAGAACGCGACGAAGGAGTGTAAAGTCACATTTTCAAAAAAATCAAAACATTTTTCTTGAAGCCAAGTCCGCTAGCCTTGGAACTCACTAAAGAAGCTTGTCTAAAGCTGCAGGCATCATAAGTCCATCTAAACCATTCAACAAAGCAAAAAAAGATCTTGACCATTTTGCCTCTGCCTGACTCTTAGAGCATGAGACACTGGCTGGTCAAATCCCTTTGAAACCCCGTTCAACTTGGTTTCAAAGTAAACAAAGGAGGGGGAATCATCTGCCGATATATACCTAAAATTGATAAAAAAGAAAGAAAGTGGGCGAATACAGCCTGAAGCGATCTTTTCAATTGGAGATGCAAGTGCGAAAGACCAAGTCCATACAAGCCAGAAAAGAAATGAGGAGCTGTATTCTAATGCATCAAAGCCACGATTCAAGGTATGAGAAAGAAACAAACCTTAAACTTTTTGAAGCTTTTCCATCGCCAGATTTAGGGTTAACACAGATAAGGTGCTTGAATAGGAGACTCGGAACACTGATAAGATCTTAACTTCTGATCAAGAACATGCAGCAGAGGGAGAGAAAAAAGAAGATAGATGGGAGAAGGAAGGAGACGAGGATGATAAGTTCCTTCGACGATGGTGGATTTTGTACATGGAAAACAATTAAATAAACAAATTTTGGGGGAAAAAAATAATCAGATACATTTAGTGATGAATGAAGAGGTAATTAGACAAGTGAGATAGATATACGGGAGTAAAGCAGAAGTGTGTTGGCGGCCATTTTTAAAATGGAAAATGCTAAGTTGCTATGCAACCAAAATATATTGGTCACTAATAGAGAAAGAAAGAATTTATTTTTCTTTTATTAAATAACTTATATAATTGGAGTTAGAATATTTAAAAAAATATTTTTCCTGATGTTTTTTTGTTGAGAAATCACATTGCAGCTTCATTTCGTTATCCTGGGCTCCGCAGTTTGAACCGCGGGCGATTTGGTGTGAGGCTCTGCGCACACGGCAGATGCTTCAGCGCATCCTAGCTACCTGTCTTCGTGGATCTAACGGCTCAGATCAGATTTAGCTACCCTCGATCTCCGATGTTGGATCAAGCCTGTGATCCAACGGTTGAGATACCACCCGCGTTTGGCCATTACGGTCTGCACGATCAAGACTATTTTGCCTTTCTGATTGATCAATCAGATGACCATGAAGGATCTCGCCACTGTGGATCTTCGTCCCGAAGTCTATAACGTCCGACAAAGTAAATCCGCTTGTAAAAAATGTGTTAGGCCTGTCCCCACTCCTCCTTCCACGTCAAATGGCCGTTGCTTCCATTACCGGCTTTAAGAAGGACCTCGAATGGGCCAATTGGCCCGGTCTCTCTACGTTTGGAAGCTAGGAAATCAACAGATGGGTCGAGACATCCCAACCTCCTTGAATCTCTTGAGCCTATTTAAGGACAGCATAAAGTCTCAGTGAGCTTATTTTCTCATTGAGAAGGCTCCTGTGCATCCCAATTTTTTTCCTAGCAATTCATGCACCTCCCTAACATGCTCTTGACTACAATCTAGCATCTCCAACTCCAGTAAGTGGAAATCAGTGGGTGAAACTCGGTGTTCGAGTCCCCAATAACTAGTCTATAGTTTAAGGAATTATCAGCAATAACCTCAGTCTCTGAAGTGCCTCTGTTCGATCACAGCCAGTTAATCGTCTTGCTCAATAAGGTACCCCATTCACGGTGTATTGTGTAGGCAATTGAGCCTCTTCTCAATATGATTTAATATCGTATTTATCGTTAGAATGATTGCCGCAGTCAATCGAGTTCAATCGAACCCAATTGAGAAGCAATCAGCTCGGGCTTGTATAGTGGGGTACAATGCCCGAGCCACAATAGGCCCCATCAATCCAGAGTGTGACGACCCCGATATTGAGTAATAACTAAACTCAATATTTATATGTCACCACAACACCTAATACTGAATTAGAAGGAAACTAACACAAATCATTAGATACTATGTTTGGCCAAGAATTTAAAAGATGGTCTTAAGTTAAGATGGGAAAATAAAAAAAAGGGCAATGCGTGAGATACATATGATGAATATAAATTTGAATGTATGTAACTAAAGTAATACAATTATATATATGAAGATGCTAATGATGTGCACCTACAA
Organism: Gastrodia elata; assembly: GCA_016760335.1. Lineage (NCBI taxonomy): Eukaryota > Viridiplantae > Streptophyta > Magnoliopsida > Asparagales > Orchidaceae > Gastrodia > Gastrodia elata. The sequence goes on along the minus strand of CM028681.1, from coordinate 3,265,009 downwards.
TATGAGTATATATTATGAGATGTATGTACATTTCAATTTATTCATATGATCTTTCCTAAGCAATTTTACAATAGAAGAAATTCAACATGAATGAGCCTTTAATATTTACATTCATCACGTTCAAAATTGTAATGTGAGAAAAACATATGAAGAGATTTACTATCCTAAGATTCACACATCCTAAATTATTTATATTCATCATATTTATGAATATGTAAAGTTTAAATATCCTATTCAAAATTATATGTGATAAAATTATATGAAATAATTTTCTATCCTAAGATACATACATCCTACATCATTTACATAATAAAAAAATGAGAGGAATTAACAACTAAATTCTAGTTAGGTATACAACTAGATTTCATTCAAATATGCAACTAAATTTTATTTAAGTATACATTCACATATTCATTTATCCAAACCAAATATTTAAGTAAAAGATCTAAATTTCAACATAAGCATAGTAAATACAAAATAAATAACTTAGTTATTATATGCCAAATAAAAATAGAGAATAAAGAAATAAAATCTCTCTCTCACAATTTAACTAAAAGCAAGTAACTATTTTATGCGGAAGCAATATAATCTTTTTAAGCGTTTGGTCCAGCTCCACTAGCCTCAAAGTGCACCTGATCTATCATATTTTGATATTTAAATGTGATAGGGAAAAGTTAATAAAAAAATAATTAAACTAAACAGTCTAAGCACATTTTAAAATTAGGCTAAATATTTTAATATTTAATTTGGATATCACAGCTAGTTACAATATAAGCATAAGCAGTGGTGCAAAATAAAAGCATTTATATAAGGAAAAGAAAGTAAGGAAAAAAAAAGTAAGAAAAAGTAAGGAAAAATAAAGTGAGTAAGAATACTCACATAAATAGACATTCTAGTTTACAAGTAAAATAATAGTAAAATCATCCTAGATAAGCTTGAAAAGTACTAAAGTTCATATGAAAGTAAATAAAATAAAGTATATATATATATTCAATAAACTTATGCTAAGTAAAAAAAAGAAGAGAAGTGAAGTATTTAAATGTAATTATAATTATATTCACTGTAAACTAAACTGTAAACAAGTAAAGTATAGTACTAAAAATATGAAAAGTACAAAGTATGATAATTGAAGAAAGATCTTAGACTATTAGTCTAAGATTTACATAGTCTAAAACTATGAAAAGTAACATAGCTAAAAGCTACGATGAGTCTTAACAATCAATATATAGAAGATCTCATATTTTAATTATTAGAGTTATTTTATAATTGTATTCATTATGCGGGCAAATACAGAATGAAGTGAGGAGTTAAACATGCCTGTTTAATAAGTAAAGGAAAGTGGGGTCAAAACTAATATTACTCACATTCACCATCTGAGAATGTGAGATCTCCTTATTACTCCTAATTAGCTTTCCCTTGGCTTAACAAACAATATAAATCCTTATAGTTCTTAATGTGAAGGTTTTATTCATGCACAATATCTTATATGTATGTGTCAAATGAAATAGGCTCAAAGTTAAGCAAGCATTCAAGGAAAAATTCAATAATTGTAACTATGTGATTTTCAAAGTTATCTAATTTTTAATAATCCACTTAATGATTGAAGCTAATTGAGCTCCCAATTAACTTTGAGATATTGATCTCAAACTAATTATAAGTAATAATAGTAATTGGTATTTTTTAAAATAGTAATTTTATTTATTTTATGAGATGGCAAAATAATTTATAAGTATAACAACACTAATATAAACTAGTTCTATTTTTATCATAAACTATGAGATTATAATAAATTGACTAAATTAAGGCTTAGAAAATTAGTTAGGAAAAGTAGGTTTAGATAAATACTATAATTAAGGAAACTAAGAGTTAAGATTCTATACACTAAACTCATCTAACTAAGTTGAATTAGAAGTATCTATTTAAATTCAACTACTAATATAGCTAGGTTATTATAAAAAGAAAGGTTTAAGGGAATAGGAAAGAAGAATTTCTAAACTATAAATTCTATATTTTCTATAAATTGAAGATTAAGGAAATTAAAAGAATTCCTAAGCTATTCTAAATGAATTTAGGACTCCTATTATTAGTTCTTAAAGAACTTAAGTGAGAACTTAAGGATTAAAATGAAGTGAACTAGGATCTAATCTAGTTGCTTAAAGCTAGCCTTAAATAATTCATAAACTACAACTACATAAGCATTAAGATAAACTACACTTAATGGATAAAATAAATAGCTCTAAAGATCATATACAAATCAAGTTATAAATCAATCATAAAGTTTCTATCTTAAAGTTGAAAGTTGAATCAAGTATTTTGTAATTGATTCAAGTAAGTAATTTAAGATAACTAAGCTCATAACATGTATTTGAAATTGATATGGGAAGAAAATAATGTGACAAGTTAGCTATCATAAGGTTTTAGATACCTAAAATATGCAATTTAAGGAACTAAAAATTATCACAATAACAATAACTAAGGAGCCAAAAACCTAAAATCAACAATTGTTATCCAATGGAAGTGATATACATAAAATTGGAATTCTTATAGTATAAGGAGAAGAATGACACTAAGTAGGTTAATTTTGGACAACTTTGGAAAATTAGGGTTTCCGGGACTTCTAATTAGGGTTAAAAAGTGATTAAGAAAATTATGATTCCAATGTTAAATTTTATTTCATATTATTATTCCTCATATTTTTGTGAGTGAAATGAACTATTTGATCATTTAATTTGGACATTAAATAATCAAATTAAGTCACATAAACTGATGAAATTAAATTACCATTAATTAATTAATCTAAATAAATGATTAAATTAAACATTCACAAAAAGAAGTTAAATGACATATTAATAATCTACATTTTTTTGTGATCAAAATGGCATATAATTTTATATTATTTGGAGGTGTATTTTAAAATTATGATTAAAATGAAATATGTAATTATTAAACATTAATTAAATTACATTAGTTATTAACATATGATTAAACAAGAATTTTATGCAGCACGGGTAACGATGGGCTAAAAATGAGGACACACCAATCGAAGAGATGGCAGTCAACGACACAAAATTTAGTGCGGCGCAGAAGCCCACGCTTCGCCTCAAATTTGGAGCGATGCGTGTCGTCTGTATATTTGCGAGCCGAATTTAAGTAAACGGCGCAGTCCAGAAGCGCGGACCAGCCCGGTCCAGGCAGATAGCGTGAATCGAAAATGGTCCAAGACGAGCCGCTTCTTCCTCGTATTCAGCCCGAGGAGACAAAAATTTAGGGCAAGTCGGTCCACTCCATCCTGACGATCTCCAGATGCAGCCCACACACTGGCGAGAAGATCTCGCCGATGATGTTCATTCGGGATAGAAATTGAGTTCATACACTCAGTACAGAGGGAACCAGATGATGCCCTAGATTCGACCAATTGGACCTCCATTAACCATAATTACAAGAAGTCAAGTCCTGTAGCGCCCCGCCCCGTCGCCGCACGCAAAGGACTAATATAATATAAGATTTGGCGGAGGAGCGGTGCGCTACTCGGGAGGGGAGGGAGCATTCAACTAAAGTCCCAATCAATGTATGTAGCATTTCGTAACTCATAAATCATCACTGATACTAATACTTCATTCTGATACTCATGCATTATTCTGATACTCACACAACATGCTTATGCTCATGCTCATGCTTCTAAACTACATGAGATAAATCCAGAAAATGCTTTAAAATTTGATAATACATCCAAAGTCTCCACTGTGCAGAATTATGCTAAAATGATTCTGACTCCTAAATTCTAATCTCGATAATTGGTTAAAGTTGAAAGTTTACTTAAAAATTATTAGCTAGGAAGACCGTATAGACATATTTAGCATGTTTGCAAGAAAGGTAGATTTAACCCTTAGCTTGTTTAAACTGCACTTATCGAAGCGCACTACGATAGGAGGCAGAACCCGGTCACAGTTTACATCTCAAGCTAAGCCGTTAAATGCCCTAATTACAAACATACTTAGTGGTCTACGCAAAGTGACTTAAGATACTTAGTTTGCTTAAACTGCACTTATCGAAGCGCACTACGATAGGAGGTAGAACCCGGTTACAATTTACATCTCAAACTAAGAATCTTGTTCACTAATTGTAACACTCTTAATCTTGGAGGATTTACTCTAACATGGCTGTATTTGTCTAATCCCTCAGGATAGCACCTGATCATAAGTCTACATTGGAGTGAATCAACCAATTCTAAATACTACTGAAATTATCTAGTAATATGGGTATACCCTACTACACCCAACCAATAATCTGAGTTCAGAAGGTTCTATTTAATCAACAATGATTTATCAAATCTATTAATCCTTACTCTAAGTAGGTGTATCCTACACAAGGCTCTAAGGATATGATCAAAGGATCACTCAACATAGGTTGCTACCACAAGGAATGAGCCATATTCTAAGTACTTTATGTGATTCCTACCATAAAGTATCAAGTTCAACTTCTAAAGTTATGAAGGATCAACTAAGTTTCTATCTCAATAAATTACAAAAGTCCTTTATACCTCAATGTATCATTAGTTAAGGTCTTTAACTATTTCAATAATGATCATATAACAAGACCCTTAAGATCTCACTTTTCTACTTCTTAAAGTTTACTTGTTATACTTAGGTTAAGGTGATTAGATCAGATGATTAAAATTTATTTAATCCTTTCCTATTCTACAATCATGGGATAAAATTAAAGATCTTATTAGAATTAGATCATTTTATAAATTATTACAATTTTATTTCCATCTTATGCTAATTATCTTATATAAGAGAAAATCAAAGATCTAAAGTTTAAATTTAGATGGTTCAATCACACATATTCAATATTAACCATAGCACTTTTAATTCAATAATTTAAGATCAATATCAAATCATATGCATTATTGGGATAATATCAATTGAATTATCATACAATCAAGTTGATTAATTAAGTGATTAAGATTTAGATCTCAATCAAGACAAGTTAGGGTTTAACCCCTAACCTTCCTATTATTAAGACCAAAGATTAATTTAAAGGTCAATGACAAATCAATATATTATTAGTGTATTATTGATGTCAAACTTAGGTTTGGATTACTCATCATCTACTTAATCAAGTTATCAAGATTCTTATGTTCAAGTATAGTTTAATGTCAATTAAGTATACTTAAATGTCTAAATAATGTTTATAGTTCTCTAACATACATCATAAAATCATAAAGCATATAAATAAAAAGATGACATAAAAAGTAATTAACACTAATCAAATTCTAAATCACACCAACGGGATTAGCACTTAATTACAAATCAAAAAAACTTAAGTTTCATACCATTTAGTTGTTAAGGTTAAACATATTTAATTCAAGCATTCAAAGGATTCTATTATCTAGTAATTAGCATGAAATATATTTAAATTACATAGTGGGTTGTGAGCTGTAACAACCCAAAGTTGTTACGCAGCTTAATTTTAGCTGGATCATATCTTAATTATTATTCCCTTAAGTTCATATAGCTATTAGAATCAATCCCTTAAGATTTGGCACGATTTGAAGCAAAATCCAATACTTTGGATTATTTTAATATTTAATTAATTAGAAAATTGAGCTATTTATTTTGACCTCGAAATCAAAATTTGACTTCACTGTTGCGATCATCACTCACAAATTAGCTAAGGGTGATGTTTTGGACGCATTTGGAAGTCGTCGAATTTTCACGAATATTTTAATATAATTAAATGCGTCAAAAAATAGAATAATTAAATAATTGTCAGAATTGAAATCTGACTTCGCCGTTGAATTCCTCACCCCCAAATTAGCTAGGGGTGAATTTTTGAGAATTTTCGGAGCACGTTTCAAAAATTGGAATATTTAAATAATTAGGGAAAATAAATACGGAATTAAGAAATCTTTGGTTCCCTAATTTGCAATTTCTTCATTTATTTCAATAATATTTTTGGCTGGCCATCCCCATGCAATTCGGCTAGCCATCCCTCCTTCCTCCCTAAGCCATGCTATCCATTAATGCTCCCTCATGATGGCCCCTACTCCCCCTCACCTAGGCTCCCTAGCCTCATGATGGCCCCCTAGCTCTTCCTTCCCATTTAAATGGAAAGCTCAGCCCCCTTTCTCAAGTTTGTTGAAAAACTTTCACATCTCCTTCCCCTCCATTAAGTCCCTAGTGCTGAAAGAAGGAGCACCTCTCCAAGATCTTGAAGAAGATAAAGCCTTCCTCATCCTCCTCTAGCAAGAACTAAAAGTACCCTCTTGCTCCTCTCTTGTCTTTCTTATGATGTTATGATGTTAGAATGCAGCCTTGGAAGTCCATATGCATGTATGAAAGCCATTAAGGCTCTTAAGAACTCACAAAAATATGCTCTATTTTTCGTCTATTCTGCATACCCTTGTATTCATCGTCATTTTTAGTATATCTAGGATACTCCATTCGTACTGATTTTGGTGTCGATGGAAAGGTATCAGAAATACCTTTCCATTGATATATGGCTCCACTCAAGGAACTCTCTGGATTGAGAGTAATTAAGCTCAAAAATAGGCCCTCACGGGTTTCGCACCTGGCGAAATCACCGTCTGTCGCTGCAGCGTGCTGCAGCGGGCATGAAAACTTAGGGAAAATGTTAATGGAACTAATTGAATAGTAAATCTCGCAAAATGGACCGCTACAGCGAGCGGTAGCGCGTTGCAACGGATTGTAGCGGTCTGCAGCGGTAATTTCACAAAAATTATAAAATTATTTAATGAAAGTAATTGAACAGTGATTTTTGCAAAATGAACCGCTACAACGCGCCATAGCGCACTGCAGCAGGTCACAGCGGGTTACAGCGGGTTTCAGCGAGATGCAGCGGACTACAACAAGCTGCAGCGTAAAGGCGCTACCGCGCGTAAAGTGCTACAGCGCGCTACCGCGCAGAAAGCGCTACAGCGCACGCCAGCTCGCTGCAGCGCCCAGATTTGCAAAATTGTCCAGAAATTCCAGAAATTGCCCAGATTTTGTAAAACTGCCCAATTTTATTTGAAATGGCCAAAACTCAACTGTTTATGTATTTTAAGACCCCTAGGACCTTAATAGGGCTAAGTTATACAAAATTGAGCATTGCATAAAATTCTATGTTAAAATCAAGTTTAAAACTTTGTGGTTATTATCAATGCTCAACACCTATCATATAGCTTGAATGTATTGTATCTATTGCCAAGCAATAGAGTCTTAAGTGCTTGAATTAAATAGGTGTATCATAATAACTAAAATGGCACGAAACTTAAGTCTTTTGGATTTGTGATGAAATGCTAATCCCCTTGGTTTGAATTAGAATTTGATTAGCACTAATCACTATTTATGTCACCTTTTCCTTTGTTTGCTTTTATGATTTTAGAAGGTATGATTCGAAAACTTTAACTTTTAATTGGATATTTAAATGTGCCTAATTGACATTAAACTAAACTTGAACATAAGAATCTTGATAACTTGATTAAGTAGATAATACTTAATCCAAACCTGAAGTTTGACATCAATAACACACTAATAATACACTGATTTGTCATTGATCTTTAAATTAACATTGGTCTTAATGATAGAAAGGTTAGGGGTTAAACCCTAGCTTATCTTGATTAAGATATAAACCTTAATCACTTAATTAATTAACTTGATTGTAAGATAATTTAATGGATATTATTCCAATAATGCATATGATTTGATATGATCTTAAATCATCAAATTAGAAGTGCTAAGAATAATATTGAATATGTGTGATTGAATCATCTGAATCCAAACTTTAGATCTTTGATTTTCTCTTATATAAGACAATTAGCATAAGATGGAACTAAAACTATAATGATTGATGAAATAACCTAACTCTAATAAATCCTTGACTTCATCCCATAATTGTAGAATAGAAAAGGATCAAATGAATCATCTGATTTAACCACTTGAATATTAGCATAAGAAGTAGAAAAGTGAGATCTTAAGGGTCTTGATTAGGATCGTTCTTGAAATATTTAAATACCTTAATTAATGATACCTTGAGGTAGGAAGAGCTCTTATGTTTATTGAGGTAGGAGCCTAGGTGATCCCCCATAACCTTAGAAGTTGAGCTTGATACTTTGTGATAAGAATCACCTAAATTACTTAGAGTGTAACTTATTCCTTGTGATAGCAACCTATATTGGGTGATCATTTGATCACATCCTTGGAGCCTTATGTAGGATTCACCCATCCATAAGAGGGAGAGGTAGTTTTGATAAATCATTGTGATTAAATAGAGTTGTTTGAACCCAGATCATTGAATTGGGTAGTATGGTATACCCATAGTACTAGGTTAACTCAGTAGTATTCAGGAGTGGTTGAGTCACTCTAAGTGAGATTTATCTTTGTGCTATCATACGGGCTTAGGCGAATATAACCTTGCTCAGAGTAAATCAATTAATCCTAAGAGTGTTATAAGTAAGGACTCCTTCCTTAGTTTGATTAAAATACAAATTTCCATCGGGTGATGCCTCCTAGTGAAGATCGCTTCAATAGGTGTGGCTTAAACAAACTAAGTAATTCAAGTCACCTTCTCTAGAACACTAAGTATGATCGTGAGTTGGGCATCTTAATGACTTAGCTTGAGATACAAATCGCCATCGGGTGATGCCTCCTATGGAAGATCATTTTGTTAGGGTGGCTTAATCAAACTAAGTGTTAAGAACCCCCCCTTCTTGCAGCCATGCTAGATATGTGTATACTATCATCTCATTTGATGATCTTTAAGAAAATTCTCAACTTTAACCAATTATCGAGGTAGAACCTTAGGAGTCAAAATCCTTTTAGCAGGATTCTACACAATTGAGGCCTTGGATTTATTAACAGATTTTAAAGCATTTTTAGTATTTTTTTTTTGGATTTTATCTCATACAGTTAGAAGCATAAGCATGAACATAAGCATGATGTGTGAGTATCAGAAAGATGTCTAAGTATTAGTGATGATCTATGAGTTACGAAATATTGCATACATTGACTGGGGAATTTCAGGATGCATTGACATTGCAGTTCCCAACCGGATGTACGTATACATTGGACCGTACATACAACTCATGACAGTTCAGTGATATTTGGTTGCATACCAGTACATACAGTGTTGAGACATATTCAGATGCACAGATTCAGTGATATACAACATAGTTTTACACATGATTACTCAGTTTTGGATGTATTACAATTTCAGTTATTTCAGTATTCTGTATATAGTTCTGTTTTACCTTATTTGTACAGTTTTATACAGTTCTATGCTTTTAGTTATTTTTACAGCATTTTTTGTATATTTAATTATATAAACGTTAAATGGATAATTAGAACTGTTTAGATTAATTTTGATGTGTTAGACTTATTGTCTAACACGAGGTACTTTTGGGATCTGGCAATTTGCTAGATCCTGAGCAGTATATTGAGACAAGTTAAGAGGACACCCAGGAGATTCAGGGGGAGCCCGTGGAGCTCTCTAGTGAACTCTCCTTCAGTTTTACTTTCTGCTTAGTATTCTCAGTTCAGTACTTAATTTTATTTCAGTATTTCAGTAAACTGTTTGTAATAGTTCTGGACATATTTTTTTTTCTTTTCTGAGATGAATGTTTTTATACAGCGTCTGTGATAAATGTATCTAGATATTTGCTTTAAGCTTCCGCACTCTATATTATACTACTTATACTTAGTATTGTGATGTGATCAACTTACTTATACATATATTGGATTCTTATGGTATTCTAAATCCAATGTATGTATTTGTCTAATACTTAGGATAAGGATACTCTTATCTTAAGTATTAGCTCTCAACCATTCTTGAGGTTGAGTCAGCAGCCCTTCAAATGGGCTTAGTGTTCAGCTATTCGGGGAGACGGACCATTCCTCCTCGAGTGGCGCACCGCTCCGCTGCCGGAATTTATGATTTGCGCACGGCGACAGGGCAGGGCGCTACATGAGCACTTATTGAAAATGACAAGTTCAAACTTAGTTTCTATATAGAAATTAATGCAATATTCATATTTGATATAACTTAGCCCCACTAGGGTCCTAGAGGTCTTAAAATATTAAAATAGTGAAGTTTTGACCATTTCAGCCAAAACTGGATAGTTTTACAAAATCTGGGCAGTTTTCTGAAATTCTGGGTAGTCTTGCAAATTCGGGCGCTGCAGCCCGCTACAGCGCGCTGTAGCGCTTTTCACGCGGCAGCGCTTTTCGCGCGACAGCGCGCTGTGGCGCTTTTTATGCGGTAACGCGCTGTAGCGCTTTTAGCGATGGGGTGCGCTTCGGCCCACTACGGCGCGCTTCGGCACGCTGCAGCACGCTATGGCGCACTGCAGCGGTTCAATTTGCAAAATACATGTTCAATTAATTTATTTTTCACATTTCCTAAAGTTTTTTCGAAAATTCCACTGCAACCCGCTATAGCGTGCTACAACGCGATGTAGTGGTCCATTTTGCGAAATTTACTGTTCAATTAATTTAATCGTTAATTTTTGTATATTTTTGCCGAAATGTCGCTGCCGCCCGCTGCAGTGCGCTACGGCGCGCTGCAGCGGGCCATTTTGTAACTTCTGGCGCTGCAGCGCCAGACGGTGATTTCACCAGGTGCGAAACCCGTAAGGGCCTACTTTCGAGCTTAATTACTTCTAATTTAGAGCGTTCCATGTGTAGTGCCATATATCAATGGAAAGGTCTTTCTGATACCTTTCCATTGACATCAAAATTGGTACAAATAGAGCATTCTAGCTATATTAAAAATTGTGATGAATGCAAGGGGGTGCAGATTAAACGAAAAACAGAGCAATTTTTCTTTAATAAATGAAATACTTTTAAGAGCCTTAATGGCTTCCATACATATTTATAGACTTCCAAAGCTACGATCCAACATTATAACGACATGAGAAAGACAAGGAGAGGAGTAAAGGGGTACCTTTTTGTCCTTGGAAGGAGAGGAAGAAGAGGACCTTTGCCTTCTTTAAGATCTTGGGGAGAAGCCTTCTTCTTCAACACAAGGACTTAGCAATGAAGGGGAAGAGATGAGAAAATTTTAGCAAAGAGTAGAAGATGGGATGAGCTCTCCTTTTAAAGGAGGAGAGGAAGAGTAGGGAGACATCATAAGCTAGAGAGGCTAGGATGAGGGGGAGTAGGGGTCATCATGAATGAGCATTAATGGGGCATGGCTTAAGAGACAAAGAAGGGATGGCCAGCCGAATGAAGGGGAAGGTGGCCAACCAACTAGGAGAGAGAAAGGGAGAAATTCCATATTAAGGATCAAATAATTGCTTACTTATTTTTATTAATTATTTAAAAATCCAGATTCTTGAAACGCACTCCAAAAAATCTCAAAAATTCACCCCTAGCTAATTTGGGGGTGAGAAATCCAACGGTAATGTCAGAATTTGATTCTGATGATTATTTAATTATGCTAATTTTCGGGGTATTTAATTATATTAAAATATTGATGAAAATTTGACGACTTCCAAATGCATCCAAAACATCACCCCTAGCTAATTTTGGGGTGACGATCGCAACGACGAAGTCGGATTTCAATTTCGAGATTAAAATAAATACCTCAATTTTCTAATTAATTAAATATTAAAATAATCCAAAATATTGGATTTAGCTCTGAATTGCTCCAAACTTTCAGGGTTTGGTTCTAAAAGCTAGATGAAATTAATAGAATGATAATTAAGATATGATTAAGCTCAAATTAAGCTGGGTAATAACTTTGAGTTGTTACACTATGTTAACTCAAAAAGCTATTCCATTTGAGTAAGCTCCTAAATGCAAAGAGGCTTTCTCTAAGGTTAAACACATTCTCACTACTGCCCTTATCCTAACCCTACCCAAAGAATGTATGGATTTCTAGATATTCTTCGATGCTTTGGGAACTAGCCTTTGATGTGTTTTCATGCAAGAAAGTCATTGTTTATGCATCCCATTAGTTAAAACCAAATGAAAAAAATTATCCGATCAATGACCTCAAACTTGCTGCCACCCAAGCTATGAGCACGACCTTTCATGGCTAGACAAAACGGGTGAATCAGATTCTTGAAGATCTATTATGTCTCTATATCTTAGATTTTGGTGATTTTTGGAAAGATCATCTTTCACTGGTGGAGTTTTTTTTATAATAATAATTATCAAATAAGCATTGTTATGACTCCATATGAAGCCTTATTAAGGAGAAAGTGTAGTACTCTACTTGCTTGATCAGAAACTAACAATGTTCAACTTTTTGGATCTGAGATAGTCAAAGAAACCAACAATAAGGTGCACTTAATTCAATAGATGATTCGTACCGCTCAAGACCGTCAGAGTAAGTATCAACAAGAATATATCGAGATGCCATCCTCTTAAGTTTGGGAGAATGTAAAATTCTAAAATTTTGAGTGAATAAAATTATTATTTATCATATTAGTTAATTTGAGTAATCTATTAGTTATATTTATAAAATTAAAATATCATATTGTTAAAAATAATTTTGGAGAATTTTTGAAAAAAAATTCATTAGAGAATTATTCTGAGTTATTTTATGATGAATTAAAACTAAAATAATTATAAAAAAGTTTTTGGTGTCAAAATTTAAATATTTTTTTATTTTTTTGAATTATACACTATCAAATTAGTTATCAACAAAAATTTCATAAATTTTGGAGTCAAAATGAATGAGTTATGATAAAAATACATTGGAATTAAAAAAAAAAAATCAACTGTTACGATTTTAACAAACATGATTTTGGCCAACTTCAAAATCAGATCCCCACTTGGCCAAATTAGACAATTTTGGTGTCTATGAATTCCTCTCAATGTGATCTACATTTTGAAACCTCAAATTTAAATTTTGGAGATATATTTTTGATTAATTTAAAAACATACTAAAATTTTATTTTTAGCCAAATTTGGCAATATTATGCCATAATTTTTGGGAATTTTATATTTAAATCACCTAATTTATATTTCAGAGAAATTATTTTCAATGAAATCAAATTATGTTAAGCAATTCAAATTATGCCATGATTAAGCATACACTATTGGATCTTTGCTAAAGCCTTATATGGACTTCTCAACCTTCTAACCCTAATTAGAAACATTAAATCATGTCTTTATTTCTTTTTTACCTTCATTTGAAAGTATTTATCAAACGCACTTTCTCTTCCTCTTCTCCTCATCTCAAAACCCTAAGAACTTCATCCATAAGCAAATCTCATGGCTATGATAAGATCTTGGAAGCTTTAAACCCATAAAGAAGGAGATCTATGCTACGCTATCTCATTCTTTTCACGGTAAGGAGAAGGTCTAGACTTCATAAAAAAAAAATTCTTTCAAGGTACTCTCTTCATTGATTCTATCATTAATTCTATTCTTTATCAAATATATTTCAAGTTTGAAATATAAATCTGTGTGTGTAGTGTGTGTGTCAATCAAATAAATGATAATTGCAGTATTTATAGGTTATAGACACACTCATATTGATATTTTAAATTACTTAATTTATATGTGCTTATTCAAAAAATTCTATGCACACTCATAATGATATTTTAAATTATTTAATTTATATATATTTATTCAAAAAATTCCATGAAAATTTTCTTAGATTTATTCAAATATTAATAATTCTTCATCTATAATTTGTATTATCATAATTTATATTCTATTCAAAATTAGTTATTGTAATTTTGCACACACATTCTCATTTGTATTATTAACAAATCAATAGAAGACACTACACCTTAATTTTACCTTTAATATGTTCAAATATCATCCCAAAGTTAAAAAAAAATTATTTTTTTTTTTGGAATTTTTATTTTTTTGTCAACTTTAGAAAGTTGTAATTTTTCAACCACTAAGCTCCGAATGCTATAACTTTGCATGATTACTCTCATATAATTTGTGAATAATTTCACTGTAGACATTATTAATCCATTTGGACTCTAAAGTCAATATTTAAGCACTTAAACTTCAATAAACACCCATTTAAATCAAGAGAATAATTTTTGTTAAATTTTAAAAATTTTCCTACTATATTATTGTTATCATAGCCGTTAATTTAACCGTTAGATTTAGTTGATTTTTAGCATACTTGCTCTCTATTATGTTAGGAACAACTTCACAGTTGAACACAAAACTTAATTTTCAATTTAAGTTTTCATTTTTAGTTTCAAAATTTGGAAAATAATGTAATTATTTCTTAAAAAATTTTAGAAACAGTAAATATTTTTTCAAATTTTGCACATTCATAACTTTCAAAATATCTTGAACTAATAACTGAAATTTGGTATACTTAATCTTTAATCCATTATGAACAATTTTTATTTAGACATCACTAAGTTGAAAATATCATTTAAATCTTCATTTAAGTATTTAAAATTCACTATAAAATCTTAATCAGATCACCTAACCAATTTTAAAATTTTCACCCAATCTCTATAACATTATCTTCATATTATCATTTCCAGAGGCTTTTAAATAATATATTAATGTATAAGATTAAATTTTTAACAACTTTATATAAGAAAAATGTATTTTATTTGTTCGTAAATATAACAAGTTTATTTTACATGTGCTTTAAAATCAAATTTTGTTAAAAATATAATTAAAGAATTTTAAATATTATTAGCTTTATACATAATTTTCAAATAACTCCAAAACAGTTCATAAGAAAACATTTTTTTTTCATAAGAATTCAATATTAAATTCTTAATTACGTATAAAACCCACTAAAAATACAAAATAATTTAAGTACAAATATTAATTATTCAATCTTTTAAAAAATTATTTAAAAACCAACATTTTTCATATTTTATTTGCTTGATCATGTGGTGGAGATTACACTTGCACTATCATATACATAATCATATCTACTACAAATCAAAAAAAAAAATTTTTTTTTTTTTTTGCACACTGATCCAAACAAAAAATAAATTACATCAATTATACATTATGCATACATTATGCATATAATAATAAATGTGTAGTAAAGATTCATAAATATGAGAAAGAGATACTATTTAGACCCATTAATATAACACTCAAAAAAATATCTAATAAAATTTGAATATCATTTTAATATACATTTTAAAAATAATATTTATATTATTTTAATATAAATAAATAAACATTAATAAAATAATATCAAATGCTAATTATACATTATTTTAAATTTTAACGCTATTTAAGCAAATAACCCAATTAAATAATGTATAATAATAATAATATAATTATTATTCTTATAATAACTTAATATAAAAAAAGCATAAATGATTATTAAAATACTATAAAATTTATCGATTCCTTGGTTCATAAATAAAATTGAAGCCATTTCGTTTTATCAAGTCCATAAAAGCGTGAGGACAAATCTAGAATAAGCCTATTTTCAATAAGAGAAATGATTCAATAGTTCTAAAAATATATTTGAAAATAATAGAGATTGTTATGCTATAAACTCATATAATATATATATAAACACGCAGTCATGGGTGTGTTTAGGGCTAGAATCAAGCAGAGTTCGATGTCACTCATGCTATGGGGTGTTTAGGGTTCAGTCAATCATGCTATGGGGGTGTTTAGGGTTCAGTCATGGGTGTGTTTAGGGTTCAGTCAATCATGCTATGGGGGGCGCTATCACTTGGAAACACAATGACATACAAAGCCAATGACGTACAAAGAGCACATTTAATGAATGAATTAGACCGAATTTTCTACAGCATATATAATGTGTGAAGTGCTTAAGCTTCCGATTGATTATCCACTATTATAAAATCAAAATATGATCAAAATTTAAATAACATTTATTTCAATAATTATTTTTAAAAGAGAGAGAGAGAGAGAGAGAAACTTTACCTGAAAAGCAGTCCCATGTTTGCTTTGAAACAATCTTCTTTCAAAACGGAAATATTGTATTTCCGGCCACAGCTGATTGCTTGTTAATAGGGGACGTTCTTGGGGAGGTTCCTGATGACGTTGCTCTTCATTCCGATTCTTGAGCGCAGGGCTTCCACTCCGCTGCGGTTCATCTCCTTCAGAATTTTCATCCTCACAAAATTCTGGTTGGATGTCGCCAAGCCCAGGCTTCTATACCTGAAACATATACAAACACATTAAAGTTCTTTCATGAATAATAAAGTTTGGGAGCCGGAATCGACGTGCTGTAAAGTTGGGGATGCTGCAAGAGGAAAACGGGCATTCAAGTCTATGCAGTGTAAATACCTGGAAGCCAATGAGATGGCGAGCTCAAGGTTGCTGTCGCGCGACGGGCGAGGTTTCTGACGATAGTAACGCAGAAACTCTCTGGAACCAAATGTGAGAACAACTGTCCCATTTTCAGTCCTCTGCGTTATGATCAACTCAGCCCCTCCGCTCCCGAGCTCCACACTCCGCGACGTCTCGTTCACTGCCAGCAGTTGCTGCCTCCCACCATCTTCTGCGTAGCTGCAAGAAAAGTCACATGAATTTTATAAGCAAATTTACTTTCCAAAAAACAGGCCCAAGCTTATAAACAAACATATTTACTTAAGAATATATACAACCAGTGTTGTCAGAATATGCATACAAATTACAATCAACAACACCAAACCTTAATCCATGAGGTCGGGTCGGCTTGAAATATTTGTTTCCATTGAGCATGATCAAATAGAAGCCCCTCCCTAAGTTTTAAATAGAGAAGACCCTTCATAATAGTATCTTTCAATATCTTTTGTCTTCCTTTACATTTTTTAATATGAGAAAATTTTATAAACTTAATTTTTCTAACAGAGGCATTGCACAGTCTACGCTTAATATGCAAAAACCATCTATGTAACACTTATTGTATTAGTGAGTTTTCTCGTTGTTGGCCAACATTCAGCCCCATATAACATAATCGGTCATATTTTCGGATCACACAACACTCCAAAAGTGCTCCTCCATTTCATCCAACCAGCTTGGATCTTATTAATCACATCACTCCCTATTTCACTATTATTTTGAATAACTAAACCCAGGTACTTGAACCTCTCACTCTTATTGATCACATGGTCTTCAATAGTTATGACCTCGAGGATTAGGGCCTTTGATACAATTAAACTTAAACTCCATATATTCAATTTTAGATCTACTAAAATAAGCTTTTGAAATCTATATCCCTCCATAACTCAAATTTTGCTTTAACTACATCCATGGTCTTAACAATTAATAGAATATCATCTGTGAATAACATGCACTAAGAAATCCTCTGTTGAATGTGCTCAATAAGAACATCCATAATTAAAGAAAAAAAAAGACTAAGAACTGAGCCTTGATATAATCCAAATGAAACAAAGAAATTATTAAACAAGCCACCTTGTGATTGAACACATGTATAATCCCATTATACATATCTCTAATAGCAACAATATAAGCACACTAATCCTTTTTCTCTCAAAAGCTCTCCAAAGAACTTCGCATGGTACATTATCATAAGCCTTTTCAAGATAAAAAATTAAATGAATATTTCTTTTCTTTACCTAAATTTTTCCATCAAACCTCTTAATATATGTATAGCTTCCATGAAAGATTGGTTTGGCATAAAACCAAAAAAATTTAAAGAAATGCAAGTATCCTTAACATATTTTGCATTCAATTACTCTCTCACACCAAAGTATAACACATTAACTTAATTCTTCTATAATTAGCACAATTTATTAATTCTTGTAAATAGGTATAAAAATACTTTTTCTCCACTCATCTAGCATTTTTTTAATTTTCAAAATAACATTAAATAACTTGATAAGCCAAAAAATTCCTTCATCACCCAAACAATTTTATACATTGATAGGGGATGTTATCCTCTTTAAAACATTCCAAATCACAGTGAACTAACAGCCATATGTTTATAAGCTAGCAACACACCACATCAAATGAACTGGCTGCAAGAAAGTAAAGCTTATTGCCCAAATAAAGTTTATTACTCTTAAAGAACACATTTTACACAAGTTGAAAAAGATTTAGTTTGAAGAGAAACTATACGTTAAATGTTTTCTAGATACGAAATGTGAAACATATTTGAATTGGGATGCAACTTTCTATTAGGTTCTTCCAGGAATATCATGATGCCATCTTCAGAATAACAGAACCAAATTAAGGAGCTTCACCCTCAAAAAGATGAAATAGTAGATAGAAGGATATTGTTTGACCTTGATTTCTGCTTATGCTTCCATTTTCTACGCAACTCCTCATAACCCTTTTCCATAACACTATCGCACCAACAGCTAATAGCAAACTACCACTAGGCAAATTCTTGTAAGCTCCCTAAATCCCATATGCACAAAAAACCAGCCAATTGCAAGTGGAGAGCCATCAAAGGGAGGAAGGCTAAATTAATTTCATATCGAAGCGGATTGCAGTTTTGATCAAGCTTTACTTCCAAGCGTTATAACTTCAAAGCTAATTCCCATGAATAAGTTGGTGAAAGTGATGAGTGGTTTCTCATGCTTTGTCGTAGTGTGACAGCCCTTCAATTGGCAATCCCTAACTATTCATTATCTAATTAAACTAATATTTTTATTTTATTTTATGGGGCTGGACACCCAGACGCTGGGGTGTCTAGGCTCAAGCTGTGCGTCCATACGCAACGCGCCCGGACATGTCATAAATGTGCCCGGACATATTTAGATAAGTATGGGCCGAATTGCATTAATGACCCATCCTGGCCCATGCCAACAATGCAACAACACCTAGACACGTTTATCACGCGCCAAGACGCAACCAGAGACCTATAAATACCCCTTGGCCGTTGGAAACTTTGTATTTTCCATAATTTGTTGTTGTGTTGTCAAGCTAACGTGAGACCCTGCAAGCTCGAGCCAGTGTCTCGAGTGAGCTAAAGAGCAAGTTGTGTGAGTTTATTGAAGTGCGGAGAAAATGAAGTTCGTCCGTTTAAGTATTATCGTTAGATACACTAAATCTAGTGAGCTTTAATGTTCATCAATCATGCCAGTGAATTTTAGCATTAAGCTAACTTTTCATTGCAATGTCATTTTTTAAATTTCATGTTGAATAATCCGCTGAAATTGTCAATTTGTGGTTATTAATTAGTCAACCATAAATTGTCCAATTACCTAATGCTTGCATTTGGTAGTTTAAATTGCATTATTTAAAGCTTGTTTTAGCATTCCATTAGCCATTATTTTGTTCATTTACAAATTGATTAATTGTCACAACTATCCTATCGTTTGATATAAGCGAGTAATTTACATATTCGCATTCTAATATGCTTGCTTCTGTGTTCTAATTAGTAATTTTTTATAACATTCCTTTGAATCATATATATTGATTGTGCTATAATCTGTTGTGACCTTTTGGGAGGTATTGTGAGTTGTCTGCATATGAATTTTGCAACTCTTAATTGAAGAATGAATCAATAAATGACTTTGTAATTCAATGTTCAAGAGTAGAATATTCAAAATCTAGACAGATAGTTAATTGCCTTGAAAAGTGTCATTGGCTCGTTGACAAGAGCTCATGTTGGTGACGACACTAACGAATGCTTATATTTAATATTTCTAATTTAAGTTAATGAATTGAGTTCAACTCCCAGGGAGACTAGTAGAATTCAACTCTTGCAAAAGTTGTGAGCTAGTAGTTTGGATGAGATACTGGACTAAGCAAAAGAAGTAACATTGCAAGCATGGATTGATGAAAATTCATTCATTTAAAGGAAAAGGTTATATGTAACTACTATAATTTCCTTGGTGAACATCTTGATGAGATCAATATAAACAAATGATTTAATAGTCTTTTCTTGCAATCAGTATAACTTTGCAAACATATTATTCTTGCTAGTTTTAGTATCCATTGTTTTAAGTATTTCTTGCTTTTAACAATTGATTGTAATGCTGTGATTACTGCTATACTTAGTCTATTGTGAATTTATTTAAATGTTGATTTAAAGTTTGTAAGAGATTTTATAATCTTTCTTGCATGAATTCTTGTGCAGAAACTGGCAAGAGGATGATATAGTATTTACTCTAGATTTTTATATAATTCTCATTGATGGAAGTTTTATCCCATATTTTTTAGGTATTGATCTTGAATATGAAAGCTAGACTTGAAAAGAAATATGCTAAGACAGTAAGGTTTTTGGCTTTTCTTGTGTGCTATTGTTGGTTAACTGCTATTATACTTTTGAGCTGTTGTACTATACTTTTAATAGAGATGTTTATGTATTAATTATTATATAATTTGGGTTTGTGGTGTTTGTTTTGTGAAAATAGATGAAAAAAATTTAATTTGTGTTGATTCTTACACATCCTCCTTGATCCTGATCCCAATCCCCAAGGCATCACACGTTACAACCTTTGACATAAGATCAAGCTTGTTATTGATGAGACCTTTTTACTCTGCAAGAGACATAAAGAGCTTGTTGTGTCTGCTCCAAGATAATTGCACTGACTAATGTTGTCATAAAAATAAATGGAGTTTTGGTTGATCGATTCAATTAGTAAAAGGAATCTTAAGGGCTAAATGAAATGTTCATAAGCATGTCGATCTTTAATCTTGTAGTGAGCACATAAACAGGTAGCATCCAAAAAAAAGGGAAATTTTTTGATGGCCGTACTTCATAAAAGTTATTAAATTAGCGAAATGGAAGGACTAATGATAGTGTTCTCAATGGTTCTTGAAATTGATGCAGAAAGTCATGGCCTAGACTTTAAACTTTGTAATGCTGGGCGTGAGAAAAAATGAGGCTGCCTACACTTGGAGAAGATTTGAAAATTTAAACGCTTCATTGCATTGGTGGGAAACCATAGGGCTGTCCAAATAAAGGATCGTTGTAAATTATTAACATGGAAAACGGGAATCGTTAGTAAAGTGGAATCGATAGAAAAATATTGGAAATAACCAGCTATAAAGTGTTCGGGATTATTCCGTCAATCCCTTTCCTTACGTTAACGTTTTCAAAATCTTGGACTTGTCACCTTTGAAAGCAAAAAAACAAAAACAAAAAACAGCAAAAGAACAGATGACACGCACAAGAAAACTACACAATCATTTTTTTTTTACATGAAAAACTCTAAACGGGGAAAAATATACGGAACCATATCACAAAGAGCGTCACTATGAAAATAAGAAAAAGATTACATAGACGAGCTTTTTCCTGTGGAGGTTTCAGAGCATTCCCTTAGCCCCACACAGGTTATTCTTTCTCACAGCACTCACAGCACTCACAGCAGCCACATACTTGCCAACCTTCAAGTTTCGCTTCGCATCCCCAAACCCTAAGACATCCTTAAGTATTTATAGAGGATCCCAAGTAGCCCTCAAAACACTCCAACACCTAATCAAGCTCCCAGCATGGCACTCCTATGGTCAAGCTACACTTGACACTTATGTGTACCTAGGTCTCAACCTCTCGGCTTGCTATTTCAGCTGCTGAACTTGAACGCCTAAGCATCAGGCTCTTGGTCCGCCCTCTGCAGTCTATGAATCTTCTGACGCATGGGCGCCCACTGCTCTTCTGAGTCATACCTTCGGCGATTAGGCACGCTCAAGCGTTGATCTCTCAGCCTCAGCTATCCAACCGAAGCTTAAATGACGCTCACTCAACGCCTAAACACCAGACAGGGGCTCAACCAGCGCCCAACTGGCGCTTAAGCATCGAATACTATGGAATTCAACTCCTTTGGCCAACTCAACCCATTCCATATCCAGCTCACGCCTGATTGATCAATGGCTAACCCAAAGCCACTCCAAGCCTTAAATTATCCGGTGACCCCTCCAAGGCCATGCCATTGAGCTTGAGACTTAACTACCAAAGCTGGTTCCTACTCGCATCGACGCATCTTGTTGTGTCCAAGTGCACCCAACCGAGGTAAACCACCTTAGGCTGCACTCGAGGCTCACAAACACAACAATCTCCAATTTGGAGACTAAGTGCTAGCTCCATCAGATAAGTACACGTTAGAAACCAGCAACAACTGCATATCTTAGCAGCAACTGATTCTACCATTTGGCCTTCTTTAGCTCCACAAAAGACTTGTGCCATTTATCAACAAGATCCTCCTCTAACATCATCAATTTATTGCATTTCACCTGGCATAGTTTGCATCACAACTTCTACTTACTCTTCTTCTTCACCTTGGAAACACTTTCTTATTAGTTATTGAGGCATGGTGTGGCTCAACACCGCCTCTAATCACATCTTGAGCACTAATACTGAAGCAAACAACCCCGAATAGTCAATTCCTAGGTCGTCACATGTATCTTTTGCACATCCAGGCTTGCACATTTAGTGCCCATAGGTCTCCTCTTTACCCACTTCCAACGAATATTCTTCCTTCTAATGGGTAGATCCTCCAAATCCCCTGCAAAACTTAGTATCAATAGCTGCACCGTCTTAGCCCGCTCTGAGTTGCCTTAGGCATGTTATAACCTAGAAAATTTCTTGAGCTCAACCTTTAGTGCCTGAGGCTCAATCCGCCTCACCGGAGTCTCCTCCTCAATCTCCTTCCAAGCATCGAACTCCTCGTAAAGAGAACTTGACTCCTTAGTTGCATGTTCACATCTTCTTTCAAGAAAGGAGATTTGAACCCTCTCTCTTAATTGTTCCCTATTGATCGATACCCTGGTGTTGGAGCTAAACCTGTCACATATAGTGAACCATTTTTACTCCCTTGTTCAGCCACGCACCCTTTATCACCTTATAGGAGTCCTCCATGGATGTGATACTAAACCCAGCATGTGCTAGATGGCCAAAAGAGATCCTTTTCAGGCTCAAAACATGCCAGACATCTTCAGCTACCACATATTCTCATTCAATAGTCTAACATCCACACCTAACCCTGCAATGTTGCATGTGGTATCGTCTCTCATGCTCATGCACCCTATCTCACCCATTGTATAATTTATGAACATCCCTTTGCTAGGTGTCGCATGGAACGATGCACCCAAATCCACCACTTAACACGTCATCTTGTCTAAGGACAAGATCCGCGCATCTTCAACATTTGTTATTGATATGTTGACTGCATCGACTCTTCCCAGTTTTCACCCCCAGCTCTTTTTCACTCCAAACAATACCTTTTGAGATGGTCGTCTTCATCACAGTTCCAACACTTGGCTCGTCTCAATGATTTCCTTACTCTTAAGATGTTGTAACTCGACTTTGAGTCTCACTCCAAGTTCCTTCCTCTGCTTTTAACATTCAATGTACCATATATCGATGCCACCGCCAAATCTTGTCCTCACCTCCTAGTTCAAGATCAGCCCAATCACATCATCAAACTTCAAGGTTGCAGCTTGAGTTGCTCTCTGCCATCTAAACTCTGGCAATGAAGACAACAACAATAATTCTTGGACATTTTCATCTAACCTGACATTCACATAGCTCCGTGACAATATTGATGTTGCTCACATACTCCATGACCAAGCCACGGTCCTCCAACTTCATGTTCAACAATCTCTTCATTAGGAACATAGTATTTTAAGTTGAGGATGTGCAACCTCATTAATAAGCCAATAGATTCACAGTTATTTTCTCGTTCACAATGTTGATCATAATAGACAAAGTTAGGAGGATTAGATCATTCCCATGGATGTTCTATCTAGGATTTCCATTCTTCTTCGCACATGTTCAACGTCTTCTTCTCAATGCCTACCAGCGAAATAGATAACTTCTTCTGGTACAACAAATCTTTAATTTGCGTCTTCTATAACAAAAATTCATTCCATTAAATTTCGCTATATTGAACCTTGTCTCGTTCACTATACTCCCACTTAAAAAATCCCTAATCGGTCTGATGCTAGATACTAAGAATTTTTCACTAATCCCTTTTGCTATGAAAACAATTTAAAGATCCTGCCCTTATCACATTTGGAAGCAAAAAACAATTTTTAGAACCTTACCCTTGTCACCTCTAGAAGCAAAAAACAAAAAGAAGCAACAAAAGAACAGAATAATACATGTACAAGAAAACTACACACAAACATAAAGGTTTTTTAAGTGAAAAATTCCAAAATTATAAAAATAAACCACAATGCCACACAACGACAAACTTCACTATGAAAATAAGAAGATTACAAAGATTTGTTCTCTCACTCGCTCTCATGGAGCTTTCAAAGTATTCCCTCAACCCTACACAACTTCTTCCTCACTGCACCTCACAACACTCACAGCTGCCACATCTCTATTCAGCCTTCAAGCCTCACTTAGCATCCCCAAACCCTAAGACATCTCTTATGTATAGAGAATCCCAAACAGCCCCCAAAGCATCCAGCTATCCCCCAATAAGGCTCCCAACATGGCAATCCTACAGTAACACTACACTTGGTGCTTTAGCGCGCCCAGGTATCAAGCTTTCGGCCTCTTGTTTCAGTTGTTAGCGCTTGAACTCGCCTAGGTGATAGGATCTCGGTTCAAGCTTCGTTGTTTACTAATTTGTCAACGCTTGAGCGCATGCAAGCACCAGTCTCAACTCGTTCTTTTGGGTTATACCTCTGGCACTTGGTTAAGCACAAGCGTTGAGCTCTCGACCTCAGATATCCAACCGACGCCTAATAAACGCCCCTACGCTTAATTGACACTTAAGCTTCGGTTCCTCTTGGATTTCAGTTACTTTGGCCTGATTCGACCCCTTCTGCATCCAGCTCACGCCGAGTTGATACACCCAGCTGCTCCAAGCCTTGCAATTATCCCGTGAACCACTTCAAGGCCACTCCATTGCACTTGAGACATCCCCACCAAATCCAGTTCCCATTCGCATCAGCGCACCTTACTGTGTGTCCAACTGCACCCAACCTTGGCACATTACCTTAGGCTGCACTCAATGCTCCACAAACCCAATATGTCCTTAAGTGGAGAATGCAGAGGATTGTGAATCTCAATGCCATTTTTTGAATTATGTAATTTGGTGTGATCTTATCGATCAGTCTTGATCGACAACTTGGTGATATAAGTCAGTAACTGCTGGAGATGCTCAGTTTATCTTAAGAACTGAACTGATCATGACCCCCTCAATTAAAAAATTAGTCACTCATGTAAGTTTGTTGTAAGTCAAGTGATGTCCTTTAGCTTTTTCTTCAAAATGTCATTTTTTCTAGCAAAATGGTTTTTTCTTCTTTCTAATCTAGCAAGTAATTTAACTTTCTCGACATGTGATAGCTTTTGCATTTCTACTAGAGTATCTACCACCAATTTTTCTTCTTAGCGAATAATGAGCCAATCACTAGTGGCAAATTTTCTTTAGCTTCCCCTTCAAGCATTGATGATTCAGATGATTTCATGTTCTCTATGTTTATCATTGGATACAATTACAAGTATGGGATAACTAACTATAATTAATAAGTATTGTTGTTGATTCTTTTAAAAGCCTTAAATGCCATATCGAATTAACTGAAGAGTCTTTCTTTCACCATTCATGCATTCTTTGGAGATGTGCAACCACGCCATTTTTTGCATTTCCAAGATTTTCACCTTAAACCCTTTTCCTTAAACCTTTTTAAATATCTTAAACCTCAATTTTGAAATGAAACACTCAAATTCTGCCCAGACTTTTTGTTCAACTAACTTTATCAGTCGATCAACAATTTATTAGTTCGTTTACTAGAAATTATAAATCAAATAGATTGTCCATAGATATCAGAGATATAAGTATAGGTCATATCCTCCAATAAAGTTCTTTGCATCAATAGTATTTTTTAGTTTTCATTTGTCAATAGTTTGGACTACAGCAAGATCAATCATGATCTATCCTAAACCAATTTTAAATCTCAATTAAAATAGCATCGAAAAACTCACAATTCTTCTAATTAAGTGAATTTTTTTTGTGAAAGTGTTTAAAGCACCTTCTCTAGATGGTCAAAAATATCATCAAAATACACTAGAGGAAACTTATCTAAGTATAATCTTAAGAACATTATTTATTAATCTCATAAGATTGTTGAGGCATCACAATGCTCAAATGGCATTACCATCCATTCATAAAGTACATGCCGAGTGTTAAAGGCAACCTTTCAAAAGATAACATCATTCATTCTAATCTGACAGTGTCTTGACTAGAGATAAGTCTAGAGAACTTTATTATTAACTTAAACGGATACTTGATTATCATCAGTGAGTTTTTAATTTTAACAATTATTTTATTAAGTGCACAATAAACAATGCACATTCTCCACTCTCCCTTTTTCTTGATATTTTACAATTAGCACTCCACACAATGATGTGTTGAATGAGAAAATTTGATTTTAATTTAAGACGTTATTTTCTTCTTAATTCCATCAGTCCCAAGTGCGTTCCCAGATTCAGTATTATTGAGTTCAAATAGAGCTAAACTAAACATTTAGCAGCTCATCATGGTAACAAAACAGTTTAACTAGTCAAAAATCTAAACAAATTGCTCGATTAATCCATTTAATCTTCAATCAATTTCATGTTCAATCAATTTCTAGTTTAGAACAAGTATGATCTCTCTTTTAGTTACCACCTTGGCAAGTAAGTCGAGTTTATCTCGATATACGTTGAACTCTCCATCCTTGACAATGTTGCACTATTAGTGCCTTCAAATAAAGGTAACTTTTAATGTATGACTTGGCATATATAAAGTGTATGAGTGGTTCAACTAGTTAAAATTCCATTTTAAACACTGAGTTCACTAGTCGAGATAGAATCATATCACCCAATTGAAGTTGACAAATCATGTATTTATGTACGGTGGAATAGTTGGATTAAAGTGGGTTGAGATAATTTAGAGATGTACCATCTATTTTAACTTCACAAAGTTCTCCTTTATCCGATTCTGCTAGCCTCTTGAATCAAAAATAGTAATGACACTCTTATTTACATGGATCCGAATCCGAATGGCAAATAACAAGTTGCATTTTCCAAGGAAAGGTTGTTAATAGCATTCTCAATCTTCTCCAATTCGTTACTCTCTTGGACATTAACTACAACTTTCTTAAGCATTTATAGATATAACATAGGATATAAATTCTAACAATTTCTTTATGACCAACAAATTTGTAATGATTGAAATATAGGGTTTCTTGAGAATATTGTCAGTAGCTTTGTTAGTGCCTTTGTTAGGTCTTTTGAAATATAGGTCTTTTTAAGATTATTGAGCTACAATCAGTTGGGAAATCTTCTTAGCGCCTTGACTTCTAATAATCTTCTGTGTTAAATTAATCTTCGCAATAACCTTCTCAAAAAAAAAAATTCCTTGATTCTTATTTTCAAATTACCAAAAGCATTGATCTGGTTGTGTTCTTTACACTTAAAGAGTGCTAACTCAGCAGTGATGTAAGAATATAATCACAACTTATAATTAGAACCACAATAATATCAATAGAGAATCCCATTTGGAAAGCATGTTTCAATGAAACTCAAGTGCATATTTTTGTATCAACAGATCTCTTATTTGAAATGAATCATATCATTTCTAAATTACCTTAATCCACTTTAATCCAACTATTCCACCGTACATAAATACATGATTTGTCTTGTCAACTTCAATTAGGTGAAATTAATTCTATCTTGACTAGTGAACTCATAGTGTTTAAAAAAAAAATTTAACTAGTTGAACCACTCATAAACTTTCTAAATATTAGGGCGTTGTCATAAGTCAACAGTAAATTTATTTTTAACTCAGCTCATGAAGGCATCTTCTTTTGGGTTCTCATTCAACTTTTCCTATCTACTAAACTCAACCTCATTGATGCTTGAACGAGTTGTTCATTCATTTGATGCATTGTTGGGGTAGGCTACTGACTATATAACATCAAATTACATCTTCATCATTGACATTATTTCTATAATCTATTTGACCAATGCTGTGGCACTCTTGCCAAGATCTCTATTGCTTGATCCACTTGGCGATGTCATCTTGATTTCCACTCGTCTTCTCATAATCTTAACTAAAAGGTGGTCAATTTTTTTTCCTCAAGCTTCATAACCATGTCGAGTTAATACTAAAAGCTTTATCCTTCAGCAACCCTAATCCTCTAATGCTAGCCAATAAACACGATCCTTTCAAATTGACTGTAACTAACTATAAGACTTAGCAAGTTGAATATTGATGATGAGGATGATTCTATGGAGAAAAATAGTAATGCATAAATGGTTAGAAAGAAAACTCAATGGACTAGTCAAATTCGTAGAACAATAACAATTACCTTTTGTTAACTATATCACTATCTTTTATGAGTAACAGTATCATGATTATAATCTTAAAAGTCATGCTAACATAGGTACTATTCATCGGTCCTTACCAAGTGCAGCCTAGGAACTACAAAAAGGAACAGTTACACAACTATGTAATATTCTGGCACAGATCTTCTAGCATAGATTTTGCATTTTCCCAAATTGGAATTGGCTTTTGATAGCTTCACGTTCTTTTGAGTTATACTTCGAGCGTGGCCCTCGTTAATAATTCAGGCATTTAGTTCAATCAATTACCCAACAGTTTTGCCAAAGGTTACATCTTGGCAAATAAGTCAATGTTTCTTATGTCGAGTTATTAACTCAGTGAATATAATTCAGCGATGAACTTCTCAATCATTCTTGATCAACAAATCTGCACTAAGTTACTCAGCTATTCCTCAAAATTGGTCTCCTGATCTAAAAGAATTATAAAAATATCAAAAATAAATAGAAATAGAGTCGTGAGCGATGTATCCAACTAGCAATCTACAATGGGCCAAGCATAGATAAATTCTAAGAGAGGTATCATGAAATGTATACAAATAAAGGTATTGTTCTAAATTTTCACAAGAGATGAACAAGCAAATCTTTGCATACAATATATTAATGAATGTTCAATCGAGGGGTTAAGACTAGAAGATACTAATTATTTATACATCAAATTGCTCAATTTTGTAATTAATAGTAGAGGTGTTTAAGAAAAATTGAATATCTATATATCTAATTGTATATAATTTATTTAGAAAAATAAAATGGCATTGAACATATCAAG
The DNA here is from genome assembly GCA_016760335.1 of Gastrodia elata. Taxonomy (NCBI): domain Eukaryota; kingdom Viridiplantae; phylum Streptophyta; class Magnoliopsida; order Asparagales; family Orchidaceae; genus Gastrodia; species Gastrodia elata. The sequence goes on along the minus strand of CM028681.1, from coordinate 3,236,073 downwards.
GAAGATTCCAGTTTCTTTTCTAATAGAAAGAGCATTACAATTCTCTTATTCATTTGCTCATTGTCCAGTAAGCTTGTACCAATTTGAGTAGTCCGTTCATATGTCTCAGCTTTTATTGAGGTGATAGAATGAGCAAAACTGCCCACATCATCAAAATAGTAATAGAAAGCACTGTATACAATAGTTTGTGATAATTCTTAAAGCTTAAAACAACTTCAAAATTCACCATGTCTATGCATATGAAATTGATGCATGTTCACATTTACACGCATAAATAAATAGAAAAGCTTAGTGCACACGTGTATCAAAATATCATAAAAGCATAATATATACATACATATATAGATTCAAGATACCATATAATTAAAAAGATAAGAGTATTTCTCCTTAGATTAAGAAAATACACAAAGCTATGATGAAAATAAAGTTTTCTAATTATTTATACATCAAATTGCTCAATTTTGTAATTAATAGTAGAGGTGTTTAAAAAAAATTGAATATCTATATATCTAATTGAATATAAATCTATTTAGAAAAATAAAATCGCATTGAACATATCAAGGAAGATTCCAGTTTCTTTTCTAATAGAAAGAGCATTACAATTCTCTTATTCATTCGCTCATTTTCCAGTAAGCTTGGGTTTTAAATAGCCTGGAGTAGAAGCAAAGAAGAAGACAGAGAAGTATAAGGACGGCCTGTTACAACTAACTACTTAAGCATGTACATCTGTAATTGTTTCTATTTGATTTATTCTAACTGATTCTTATTTTATTTCCTTGCAGGTTGGCTGGCTTCAGCTAGCCAATAGCTGTTTGAATGGGCTAAAATTGATCTTTTCATGTTCAATTCATAACTACATAATCCCCCATCAAGATGGAGCTAGATGGATATCTATTTAAGGCTATCTTGAGCAGTAGATTTGTGAAAATAGGTGGCCAATGTTTTCATAAAGATGTTTACAACTTATTATTGTTTACTGGTGTAATGTGTAGTAGGATGTATCCTTGTACATGTTTATATTTAACTATGTGGCAATCTATGTCCGGTTGCTTAGTTCTCTCATGAAAATGGAATTGCTTGTCTATGTAGGTAGGTTGTAAAGTTGCTTGATTACCACAAAAAACATAATGATCGTTTAAAAAGGTATTCTAAAGTCCTAGAGCAAGTAGGAAATCCATAAAAGTCACAGATGGTTGAATCCACGAAACGGTATTCAGCTTCTGCAAATGATCTTGATACTATGAATCGTTTCTTGGTTTTCCAGGATATCAGTGTGCTGAGACAAAAAATATGTAATAACCGATTTGTACCAATGTACAATGCCCAATGTACAATGCCCAATCTGCATCTGAGTATGTTGTAATTCCAAAGTTGTTCTTTGAAAGGAAAAATAATTCTTTTGAAGGATTTCCATTGAAATCTTTGATCAGATGCACAGCAGCATCCCAATGCTATTAGCATGGGTGTTGTGGGAACTGACTAAACGATTAAACATTATGAGAGATATCAGGTCAAGTGAAATTTCGATATAGTAATCTTCCTATAAGTTTGATTCCCTTGGGAATGAGAGTAGACTTTGCTTTTGCATTACATAAATTTGATTTTGCTAAGCTTTTGTTTAATCTTCAGGTGGAACAAAATACAGATCTTCGTTTAAAGTATTATATAAGAAAATATTGTTGATGCCTAGTTGGCAAATTCCCAGTTGTTTTGATGCAGCAATGGCAAAAAAAAGCCTTATTGTCACCATTTTTGCTACTAGTGAGACGTTATCCGTATAATCAGTTCCCCATTTTGGATTATACTTCTCTGCTACTAGTCTAGCTTTGTGCCTATCTATGCTTCCATCAGGCTACAGTTTTAATTTGTAAATCCATGTAGTTCCATGGGCCCTTTTTCCTTCTGAAAAAGTAGTTAATTCACAAGTATAATAACTTTATAATGCTCTTTATTTTTCTGTTCATCGCTCTGACCTATTCACTGTAAACTTGTGCTTGATTATCAAGCTTCTTGTGATTCTGACAAATTTGATAAGAAAGATGCTTATGCTTGAGTAAAGGTGTATGTTCCTAGGCTTATTTGAGTTTGTATATTATTGGGTGATAAAATCCACCATCCAAGAAAGTTAATTTCTAGGTCTGCTAGATTTTCTCATTTCAGTATTTTGCATATCATTATGTGAATAATGTTGCAAAGTATTATATTTCATTATATTTTTAATGACCTCGGGAATTTGATTTTATTGCACTTATGTTGGTATTAATCTCTCAATTGAGTGAAAAAAAAAGTAACATGTAATGTGGTTTGCAATCTTGTAATACGAATGTAACTGGTATTGCTGCATTACACTCATTCCCTTTTATGTTTTGGAATACATTTACATGAAATATTACACCTCATGAGATGAGCACACAATTTGTGCTTTGGCTAGAAAGGCTTAAACTCTTTCTGGTCTAGACAAAATCCTATAAATATGCATTTATGAGCAGTTTTCACAAACTTGCCTTTATGCGGTGATACATTTATGGAAAGATAGAGACGTCCAAATGTCTTAAATGAAATATATGAGGTAGTTCTCCCATATAGAATTTCATATGGTAATTTCCATTGTAAGATGGATGTGGGAAGTCAACTGATAATGTATGTGGTGGTAAGGATTGAATCCTCCTAAAAATTTCTTCAGCAGGCATGCTTGAAAATTATAACTCTTGCTATCTGATTTAAGTGCTCGTGTTTACTTTTTCCCAGTCTATTTGCTGTGGAGTGTAAGTGCAGGACTTCTGATGTATAATTCCAAGTTTCTTTAAAGTAACTTGGAAATCTGCTTAAGAATTCACACCCATTATATGTTCTGATGAACTTGGCAATAGTTTGAAGCTGGTTAGCCACCATTTTCAAGTAATTTAGTAAAATGGTGTTTGTTAATGACTTACATTAGAAATAAGTCCAAATTTCTGTGTAGTCATCAGCTATTAACAATATTGCAATTACATTCTACTATTAAAATATTTTTAAGGTTCCCATATGTCTCTACATAAATGACCTTAATTATATGGTTAGTTTGCATTCTACTTAAGTAGATGATTATTTATGTCGCTTAGCCAGTAAACAAATTTCACACAAGATCATCGCATTCAATTTTATTTTCTAAGAATTTACATGTTTCATTACATTTATAAAAGGATGTCATAATCTCTTGTGCCAAATATCAATATGACACTATTAGCATAATCATGCTTGATGTACCAAATATCAATATGACACTATTAGTATAATCATGCTTGATGTACCAATTATATTGAACCTTTCGGCATCTATACAGGTATTTTGTATATTGCTTTGATTGAGTTGGTCATCAAGTTAATAAGTGCATGATTTCAAGCCCATGTATCCGCTGTCCATGAATCTGATTAAATTGAATCAAAATAAGATACAATGTATTTTTTAAGTGGATCAAAGAATGCCTTTCCTTTGGTGATTTTCATCAGTTCACTTTTAACTATACTTGTAATAGTTACATTCTAAGTAAATTTTTTCTTATGGTCTGTAATAAATCCGTTCCCATCTACTAAAAAGGCTTTTGTGTATGATTCAATGCTCTTAGTATAAGCAAAATCTCTTCTATTACATTCATTTAGATCCTTGTACTAATGTGGAATCCCATTTAGTTTAAAGCAAGATTCCTTCACATGTCTCATTCTGTTACAGAATCTACAATGTAAGTTTCTTTTGTCAATGATCATTTCCTTTTTATGTTTTTTGTCTATAAATTCTTTCTAAAATTCTTGTCCTTTAGAAAACATCACTATTGTTATTAACATCTGACAGTTCCAATTGTATTTGTCTTAATTTATAAACTCATGATCATTAAGTATGTCTTGTTGCCTCTTGGCAATAAATTCATAACAAGGAATTGGTATCTAACGTGATCATAAAAAATACATTCACTTAGACCCATTAAAAAGTGCTTCAATTGATTAGAAGAAGCTAGTTCTGAAACTGCTTTTCCTGATTCGCACAAGTACTGAGGGATTGGCACCAAATAACTAAACTCATCAAAAGCTTCTTTAATTTGGTGAACTAACAGCTGACATAGTTTCCTGGAACATTGATGCTATTTCTCTTTGTATCTGGTAGAATAATGGACCATTAGATTCCTCAAATTGTTCCGCCAATTCATGCCAGAGCTCTTTGGTCAAATTGGTATAAGAACTGCTTCAACTAAAAGTCTTTGAATATACAGTTGAGGATCTAAGAAGTCACTATACAGACTACTCTTACCCATTTATCATACTCACTTGGGTTTTCACTAAGCTTTTTGCACTTTCATTGTTGAATCCTAGTTTGAGCTGTGCAGCTAATGTTATCTTCATGGATCTTCTCCATGGTAGTTGTTGCTGGTAAAAGAATTGATTGCCGGCATCATCCCTAGATGATCTGAGTTATGTAGTTGCATAGACTCTCCATCCTGATGTAATCTTGAATTCATTACATTTTCATCTTCATCACTTAAGATATCTTCCATTTCCTGTGCTTTAAGAAATTATGGATGCATGCTGTACTTCTATCAGAGATTGCGTGTTTTTCTGATATCATGAACAATTAGAGAAGATTCAAATTTCTTTTCTAATAGAATTAGAATTACATTCTCTTATTCATTCACGCATTTTATAGTGTAGCTTAATAGTCTAGACCAAGAGACAGTACAAAAATGATAGCATAGAAAAACACAAGGAGAGTTTGTTACAACTAACCTAACCATGCACAACTGTATTTTCTTGTAATTGATAGCTAATTCTTGTGTTAATTCCTTGCAGGTCAGTTGATTTCAGATAGCAGATAGTAATTTGAATGGGGTGTAGTTTTCATGTTCAATTAATAATTTCATCACATTTAAGCATAAAAGATACATAAAAATACCATACATTCATATATATATATATATATAAATATATATATACATATAAGTGCGCATACAAAGAGTCATAATACCATATAATTAGAAAGATATTAAAGCAACTAATATACACAAGTTATGATGAAAAAAATAGAATTGGTCTTCTAGCTTACTAATACATCAAATCATTCATAATTTGTGATTAAAAAAAAGTTGTTTAAAAGGTAATGATATATAATTGTAATTTGTAAATAGTTCTAGATAAAAGGATAAAATCACTTCTTTGATTTGAAGAAGCTAAAATATGCAAGTACAACAAAACCAAACCATAATTCCATTAGGTAAGGTTATGCAAAAATACACAAATAATGATGAAAAAAAAATATTTTTATCTGCTAGTTACTCATAATTAAAAATTTGAGAATGAGAGGTGTTTAAGAAAACTGACGATTTAATTCTAATTGTATATATAGCACAACTCTATATTGAATAATGCTGCTGATATATATATATATATAAAGAAGTACAGAAAGTTGACAACACTTTATCTCATCTAGTAAAGTACGCCACATTTTAATGGTTGGAATTTAAAATACCCAAAAGACAAACAATAAATAAATGCATAACAACTTGATAGCACACTATGAACACGTATAGAAGATAAGTTGGCAATTAATTAGTATCTATATCATTACAAGCCATAACAGTATGCATTAAAGCCCTTGGTTAAAATACAATACTTGCAGCACAAGCAATGTCAGATCTAATAACAACTAGAAAAGCAGAAGAAAAAGAAAAATAGCAGCCATCTATTTCAACAAAAACTATCCAATTTTTCTAAATTTAATAATTTCTCAGTGTATGCTAGATCAAATAGCAACACAGGTCACTAAATGACAAGTAGCAAAAGTACAAAAATGTATGAGCACGTAACAAATTGAAAATATACCTGCTGCTATAATCATAAAAATCTTCCAATTCTCCTTCCTCATCATCGCCTCCATCACCATAGCGAAGTTTGCAATGCCCTTTTGCAATCATGTGCTTTCTAACTGCCTCCAAGCTTTGAAAAGGTTGGCACCTTTCATTGCAATATAAACATGTAAAATCCCTTCTGACCTAGAATTGACAACAAAATTAAAGCATTTAACTTGACAAAATCTTTAACATTTAGCGGATATTGTATGCATAAAATACAGAGATATATTAGTACCTTAAGACCAACATATGTCAGCAGGCCTGGAGGATCCTTCAAATACTCAACATCAGGAATGAAAAAGCCATGACCCTTGTGCAAGTGAATTAAACAGCTTTCAATGTCATTGTGTCTGCGATCACATATAAAACAGCACGAAACATCCAATACTTCATCTTCATCAATGTCCTCACGTTTGGCAATGCCAGAATTTGAAGTATTTCCATTCATATGAAGATTTGTCAGAGATTTGGGCGTCTCTTCCACATCTTCTTCTGGATCAATCTCCTCCCATTCAGACTCTTCACTCTCATCATTTTCTTCACCATCACCTTCTCTAAATGTTGGGCTTTTACTGATAGATGCAGCGTTGCTTGTTAAACGATCTGCAAGAGGCTTGATTATAGTAAAGCTTGCAGCCTGTCCCAACTCTTGAGAAGCTTTCATAATATGCATTCGTGACTTGAGATGCTGGAAGTGAGCTTTGAAGCTCCTATACTCCTTTCCACAAAGAGTACAACAGTAAAGCTTAGGTGCTTCGCTTGTCTTTTCATGTTCTTCAGCTAAAGCTAATTGTCTAGCCTGAAACAAAGATTCTGACACTCCAGGAACTCCAGCTACCTGAAACAAATAGTAAAGCAACCAACATTCGATTCTGTTTAATTAGAGTAAACATCCTTTTAACTGACTTAGCTAGCAGTACTATAAATTAACATGTCAATGGCAATATACAACTGGTGATTACCTAACAGGTTAGTTAAATATTCCATAATAAATGATCACAAAATAGAAGAAAATTTGTTTAAACTTAAAATACAATTTCATGAAGAAGATGACTTCAGTTCAACACCTACAAATACCTAATCACAATCCAGCAATGCCTCCAGATCCCACGGTACCTCCACTGCCTCTGTTCTCGCTAAATTCAAGGACCTAAAATTCCTAAAGTCCAATATTAAAAACATCATCCACACCTCTCTCACGGCCGATAACTACCGTTTGGAGAGCACAAGTTCTTCAACTCGTCAAAGCCAATAATCTACACGAACATCTAGATGGTTCTGCACCTGCATCGCCAGTTTCCAGCCCAAATCAATCCTCCTGAATCTCAGCAGATCATACCTCTATCAATTCTACCCTTCATTTTCGAGGCTGCCTCCTATGTCGAAGAATGGATCACTCTAGTTAGACACCTTCGATCTACCAATCGTTCTGGAGTCATTCAACTCAAGAACGAACTACATAATATATCCTTAAAGAATAGATCTATGCACGATTATCTCTCGAAAATCAAATCCATCGTAGACAGGATTGCATGTTGGATCCAAAGTAAACAGTGAGGATGTGATTCTCTACATACTCAATGGCCTCCCCTCCAATATCAAAAATTCAAAACTGCCATTCGTACCAAGTTGACGTCGACCAATCTAAATGATTTCTATTCTCTCTGCAGAAAAGAAATCAACATACAACTAGACCTTCACAAAGAACTTCAGCTCAGCCACTCATTGCCACTACACATCAACAATCATCTATTCCTTTTTTCCAGCAGATTCAAAGAAGGGTCCGCAGCAACAAAGCACAAGGTCGAGCACCTACATCATTTCAGGTAACCTCATCAGTACCAGAGCCTCCAGGCCTCCTTATATTGAGTGTTAAGTCTGTGGCAAGCTCAGGCACTCAGCAAAAAACTGCTGGCATCGTATGAATATCAGCTACAGATCTCCAAATTTAGCGGTTCTCTGAACCGAGGGCCTAATAGATCCCCACTGGTATCTCGATTCCAGTGCTTCAACTCAGGTCACTGATGACTTCAGCAATCTTTCAATTGCTGAATACTACAAAGGAATAGATCGGCTGACAGTCGAAAATGGCCAAACCCTCCTGATCTCCAACATCAGTAATGAAATTCTTCCCGCACTCAATCATAAGTTCCTACTCAGACACCTGCTTCATGTTCCTCATTGTATATACATGCTTCCTCTATTCACAATTAACAACCAATAATTCATGTTCAATTTCAATCAATCCTTTCGGTTCGTCATAAAGGATCTCCAAACCGCCACTTGATGGGAACCATCTTCGATGCGGGTCCCGCCGCCGAGCCCACCTGGACCCATACCGGCCTTGACATTTCAGTTTTATTTTATGCATTTATTTTTGTCCGTTCCAGTTTTATTTTCGCATTTATTTTTGTCCGTTTCATGTATTGATCAGAGGGACCAATATTAGCCCTCCGATCGTTTATTAAAAATACTCTGAGGTCTAGATTGCTTTGAGGGTATTATAAATACTCAAAATATGTATGTTAATTTCAGTTTTTGATAAATAAAAATTATGAGTTTTCTCCAAACAGCAAGAACGGCTCTTGTTTACCCCGGGGAAACCCTAATTTCCAATCCTCCATCTCCAAACCCTAGCCGCCACCTTCCGGACCCCTCCCCTTGCTGCCTTCAGACCTCACCCTGCAGGACAGCCGCTGCCACCACCCCAGCCTCCGCTGTCCAGCCACCGCCGCTGCCCAATCGCCACTGTCCAGCCACCGCCGCTGTCCAGCCGCCGCTGTCCAGTCGCCGCCGCCGCTGCTGCCAGCCGCCGCCGCTGCCCCTGCTGCTGCTGCCAGCCGCCGCCGCTTCCCCTGCTGCTGCTGCCGCTGCCAGCCCCTGCTGTCGCTGCCCCTGCCACTGCTGCCCAGCGCCGCCACCGCTGTCCAGCCGCCTCCACTGCCCAACCGTTGCTGCCCTAGCCGCCGCAAGAAATCTACTCGGATCACCTTTCTCGCTCCCGGTTTAAACAGCGTGTGTTTATTCTTCCCATACCCTAAACTGAATTTATTTAATTATTTTCTCGTGCAATTTTCGGGTAGAAATTATTTGTATGAGCACAAATCTAAATCCGGTCGTTGCGAGTGGTTTCAGAACGGAAATACCTCCGAACACACACGCATAGCAAGTACAACTCGAAGTGCGAGTTACCTTTTCGAACCGGAGCCTTTCCTTTGATCCGGAACCGGTGCCGACCACTCTTCCTGTTCGTGACTCAGGATACCCCATTGCCAACGAAAGTTATTTTCAAATTACTGTGGAATCTTCTGCAAGCAAATGCTGAAGCTTAATTGATCTGAAGCGGCTGCGCAAAAAGTGCTTAAAATTCCAAATACATCTTAAAAAGATATGCATTCACAAACCCTATGATTGCATTAGAGCCCGGTAGCACCAAACCCTAGTGTTGCCCTGCATCATCACTCCTCTCCTTAGAGGCTATTGCACACCAACGGGCACTACATGCTTCACTCGACACCTGTACCTACTCCTCTCCGGACAGTCCAATCATCCACAACAGCTAACACAACTCTGTAGCATCTACGTCTAGGCCATCCTAGCCGACATTCACCATCTATTTCTCCAGCATTCTCCAACTCTCGACATCAGCAGCAGCTGCATTCCATGCCCGACTTGTATATTATAGCCAAGCCTCACAAAGTACCATTCCCTAAACATTCTAACAGATCTTATAATTCTTTTGAATTTTTACATACTAATGTATGGGACCCTGCTCCAATTTTATCCAATGAAGGTTACAAATACTATGTACTTTAAGTGGATGATTACTCAAAGTTTACATGACTTTTTCCTAAAAAACAAAAAATTGAAACCTTACAAAAATTTCTCCATCTCTACAAATTCATTGACTGTCAATTTAATACATGTGTCAAAATCCTCCAATCCAATGGGAAGCGGAGAATATAATTCCATCGCTTTTCACAATTTTCTCAAAAATTTCGGCATTCATCATCAAATGTCATACCAATACACTCCATAACAAAACGGCATCGTCGAGCGCAAGCATCGACATATTCTTGAAACTACTAGCGCTCTCCTTCAAACTGCTCACCTACCCGAGCACTTTTTGGTTCAAGCAATTCTCACCTCCACATATCTAATAAATCGACTACCCTCTCGTAACACTAAAAATATTCAACTCTTATACAGCACCAAACCCAACTAATAAACTAATATCTTCAACGGGTTTTTGGCTACCTATGTTTCCCCCTTCTACCTTCCACAAAAACCAACAAGCTATGATCCAAGTCTCTACTTTGCATCTTTCTCGACCACTCCCCATACCACAAAGGATACATTTGTTATAACCCAAGAACCTCTACTTCTCTAATCTCTCGTCATGTCAAATTCCTCAAAAACAACTTCCCGTTTCACCAATCCAATAAATTAGCAACGCTCCCTCCTCCATCTCACATTCACATACCAACCCTCTTACTATCACTCCCACTTCAACCTCTCGGCCTCAAATATCACCCAATAGCTCCAATCCCGTCGCTCATACCTCATCACTCACCAAACTCTCAGTATTCCACCCCTTCTCGCAGACCCACTGTCACCTCTCCACAGTCAAACACTTTCAAATCACTGATCTCTCTACCACCTCAACCTCATCATCCTCCACCTAAATCAACAGCAAAAATACCCACATCCAATGCTCACGCTCCTGAAAACTAGAACCATAAAACAAAAGCCTCTCTTCAAGCTCATTCACTCCACGCCCTCTCCAACCGAGCCATCCTCCTACACAACTGCGACAAAACAGAAACAGTAGATGCTCGCAATGGAACAAAATTATTGTGCTCTAATTGAGCAAAACACGTGGACACTAGTAGTGCCAAATCAAACTCAAAACGTTCTCGGCTCTCACTGGACATATCGAATAAAATACAATGATGATGGCACCGTGGCCCATCACAAAGAAAGACTTGTTGCTAAATGATTCAATCAGAACTATGGCACAGATTACCTAGAAACCTTCAGTTCAGTTGCCAAAATGCCCATCATAAAAAAAAAAAATTTCCAATTGTCGCACACCATAAATGGTCGGTGGTACAACTAGATGTTTCCAATGCTTTTCTTCATGGACATCTCAACAAAACTATTTACATGAAAACCTTGTGAATTCCCAACCACATTTGTAAGCTCAACAAGGTCATCTATGGCCTCAAACAACCACCCGGCCAATGGTATTCTACTATCACTGAATTCCTTCATTCAAATGGTATTCGAACTAGTCATGCTGACCCCTCCCTACTCATACAAGATACTACACCCAAACAAATATACATCCTAATCAATGTGAATGACATACCCATCACCGGTTCACATCAAGAATCCCTCATCCAAGCCCTTGCTCACCGATTTTGTAAGAAACATCTCCACGCACCCTCTACCTTTCATAGCACTCAACACTTCAAAACAACAACTGCCACTATTCTCACTAAAGCACCATACGCCTCCAACATCCTAAAAACCTTTGGCATGGAACAATGCAACCTCGCAGTTACCCCCATAGTCACCACACCCTCCACCACTACCATATCTGATTCAGCCAACCCAAACTCTACAAGCAACTAGTCGGCTCTCTCCAATATTTCACCATCACCTGCCCGGATCTAAGCTTAGCTATCAATAAGATATGCCAGCATATGCATAATCCTACCACCGCCCACTTTGACCAGCTAAAACGTATCCTCAGTACATCAAAGGATCTCTCAATATTGGGATTCCAATTGAGCCAGACAATCTTCTTCTACGCACATATCGCGGAGAGACAGCAAAATATTATTTCCCGCTCGTCAACAAAAGCAAAATATCGTGTGCTCGCCACCGCAACCACAAACATCATCTGGCTCGGACGCCTACTACAAGAATTTGGCACTAGTACAGACACTCCTACCCCTCTTTTTGCAATAACAAGTCGGCAATCACGCTGGCACAAAATTTATTCCACGCTGAAACCAAATTGAAGTTGATTGCCACTGTATTTGAGAAAGCATCCAAAAGAAGGAAATTCAACTCCTTCACTTACCCACAGAGGATCAAATAGCAAACATACTCATTAAGCCTCTTCCTGCAACACGGTTCCGCACCCTTCGCTCCAAACTCAACACCTCTATCCAAGATGGTTCATTTGTGGGGGGCAAATAACAACTCACAATTACCATCCAAGCCCATTGGGCGTTATTCGATTCTAGTAGCTTCTACATAATTGTAAACATACATACATACATATATATATATATCATTTATACGAATAATATAATTGAGAACATTCAGTTTCCCATATTCCTGAGCTCCCGCCCCTCTCACATCTCTCGCACCTCTGGGCTCTTATCAGAAACTTTCCAAGCACTGTTTTTCTACTTGCAATGTTACTAACAAACTACATGTTTCATTAATATTAAAAAACATAGCATTAAGAGGCTGTATGGTTTAAAACAATTGCAATGCTCTGTAAGGTTATTAGAAAAAACATGAAGTTTGGTTCGCTATAATGTTATCTTAATATTCAAAAAATGAATATGTTATAAAGCCTCAAGTCTCGTACAAAAGTAATACAAAAATAAATAAGAGAGAAAGTATAAAAAATAGATAAAATATTAATGAACTTACAAATAAGAGTGCTTGAAACTAATCCTTGTAATATACTTTTCCTTAATTTCATTTTTGTGCAACGGTTGAAAATTTTGCTATAGGTTATTCCAGCATTTATGCAGAATATTCCTTGGAGAAATTTCCGATTCTAACCTTAGAATAAAATACGTCATTATTTAATTCCCACTCGTGACAAACTAAGAATAAAAACTGTTATTATTTATAATTACTGTATACTGTATACACAGTTATGTAAACATTGAAGGATTCCTTTCTTGTTCTCTGAATAACTTGTCTGCGTTTCTTGGCTGTATCATTTGGCTTAGTCCATCATAGGGTCAGAGATGGTTCCCGACGTCTCTAGTAACGTCATGATCCCCTCTCCTACCCGCCATCTTCATCCCACTGCCGATAAAATCTGAAGAAGGCTGCGAGAAAGTAGTATAGCTCAATTAAAAAGAGAAGGAGAGAGAGAGGATGAAGAAAGGCAGCCTACCTGACGCCAAAAATCTCACCACCGTCCCTCCTCTGCTATCCAAGCACCCAACCTAGTCAAACTTCTCTTATCCTCTACCCACCAATTCATTTTCTTAATTTTTTTCTATTCTACATGGCTGATTCACCTACTCTCTCCTCCGCTTCACTACAAAACCCCACAAACCAAACTCCTGATCCAAATCAGCTTATCATAAACATCCATCACCTGCTATCTATCACATCAGAAAAAAACGACTACACCCTATGGAAAAGCTCAATTCATCCCAATATTTTGAGCACACGATTTAACGGGATACATTGATGCAGTATCCCGCCTCCACCTACCATGTTACCTAGCCCACTATACTTATCTTGGTTCAAGCAAAGCCAACTAATCTTACGTATGATTATCTCCACCTTAGCTAAAAATACCTTTATGCAAGTCCTTGGCTGCAAAGCGGAAATTTCTAGCAGCCATCTACACCACCATCTCAAGTCTGTTTCCAACAGCTTCAATATCTGCGTAGCATGAATAAAAGATCTTAAAGCATCTTCGACTCAGGGAGCCCATAATTGAACTACAAATTATTTGTTTCAATATATGGGGACCTGGCCTTATTATGCATTGGATGGTTATTGTTATTATATACCCCATGCACCAAAAATCTGAAGCCCTATCAATATTTATATCCTTTAAAACCATAATTGAAAATACACTTGGTCTCAAAATTATCTCCTTCCAGTCCGATGGAGAGGGAGAATACAAAACGTTCCTCGAACCTCTCACAAGATTTGGCATCCAACATCGATTCTCCTCACAATATATGCCAGCATAAAAACGTAAAGCTGAATGAAAATACCACCCCATTGTTGTAACAGACTGCACTCTCCTCTTACAAGCCAACTTACCCCAAACCTTCTAGATTCGTGCATACCAAACCACCGCCTATCTCATAATATAGTCTCCAAACAAACTACCACAACCCAAACCTCCATATAAAACCATATTCCACCAAATTACAAATTCCTAAGAACATTTGGATGTTTATGTTTTCCATGGGCTTAAACCATACAACATAAACAAATTAGCCCTCATTCACTCACATGCATCTTCATCAACAATAGTGCAAATTATCATGCCTACACATGTTATGAACTATCAACCTCTAAAATTTACGTCTCTCGCTATATCGCATTTGACAAAACCACCTTCCCCTTCAAAGCCGCTACAACCATCTAACCACCACATACCACCATGCAACCAACCAAACTCATCAAACCTGTTGTCATCCCATCATCAGCAAACCACTCCTTACCCAAACCACCGACTAGCACCTCTATGACCACTACAACCAATCATTGTGTGTCCCAACCTGAGTAACAATATCCCTCCGAGACAGCAACCTACAGCACCCAAATCCCTACTTATCAATGCCCAAACCTAGCACCCATCCTATGTTTGCTCGTGGAAAAGTTAATCACCTAAAGCCAAAAACCTTCCACCACCAAACACACCCAACCGATTTCCAACAACCCTATCACTATAACACATTACACTTCTTCCACTCTTGACCCAATTGGGTTGTTGTCATGCAACAAGAACTTTCCACCCTACACAACAATGCTACAGAGACCTTAGTCCCTCAACCTCCTAATACAAATGTCATTGGTAGCAAATGACTCTTCCACCTAAAACTCAATGCCGATGGTACCATTACACGCCACAAAGCATGGCTGTCGCACAAGGTTACACCCAACAAGAAGGCCTTGACTACCAAGAATCATTCAATCCCATTATTAAACCAGTTACCATATGCTTGGACCCCACCATTACCATCACCCAAAAGTGGCATATACGACAATTGGACATTGACAAAGCCTTCTTAAACTGGCATATACAACAATTGGACATTGACAAAGCCTTCTTAAACGGCAATCTTCGAGTAACAATTTATATGGAACAACCCCCTAGCTTTGTATCCACCGCTCACCATAATCATGTTTCAAACTTTATATGGCTCTTTATAGCCTAAAGCAGTCCCCTCATACATGGTATCACAAGCTATATCTTTCTTGCACTCACCAAACTTGGCTTCACCAATGCAACAATCGACCCCTCCCTGTTTATCTTGAGAAGTAACACTAACATCATATCTTTTTGATATATGTAAGTTTCTTCTTATCAGAAATAATGAGGCACTACTGCAACAAACTATATGTCGCCTAGCTAAAGAACTCTTAAAGACCTCAACAACATACACATGTTTCTGAACATTTGGTTCACATGTACCAAGGACTTCATTTTCCTCTTGCAGCAACATTACATTGAAGACATACTTCTGCAAAAGCATGCCACCCTCCAAACTGGCAGCTAGTCCCATGATTGTCTCTTCCAATGACAACTCCGACCACACCACCTTTTCAAGATCCAACTCTCTAACGCAGCATTGTTAGGGCGCTTCGATATCTACACTTCATCAGGCCATATATCACATAGTGTCAACCACGTGTGCTAATCCATGCACTCACATACTACCTAGTCTACCTCCAATTGGCAAACCGTAAAATGTATCATCTAACAATCTCAAACAAACTAGCTTGTTTGAGCTAAAGCTCTCACCACTACATAAACCCCAACTCACAACTTATACTAAAGTCGGCTAAGTTGGAAGCACATATGACTGAAAAACAACAAACAGCTACTATATATTCCTGAGTACAGCTCATGTCACGGCCTTCCAAAAAACAACCAAACATGACACATTCAAGCATTGAAGCGGAGTACAAGTATATTGACAACATAACAAGTTAACTCATGGGATCACCAATCTTCTAAATGAACTCACATTTCTGGCTACCTCCAATCCCAACATTTTCTACGACAATTTGAGATCCACCTACCTATAACAACCCTAGGTTATTAACATGATAAATCCAAGCTTATTTATGCTTTAATCTTGTTGTCGTTAGATTCTAAACATCATTAGGGCCTACCCTGAAAAGTTGAAATCATTTGGATTAAAGAGGATTAATTAATTTTTTAATCAAATAAAGTACCCTAAAAATTAGCTAAACAAAATTGATCTTCAATCATAATTCTGATTGAAATTCAGCTCATCAAAATAAGCTAGAGATACAAGTTTTATGATTTTTGGACTTGTATTTTGAGAATAATACACAAAATTTAAATTGTATGTTTATTTATATTAAACATTAGGATTTTAATTAATAAAAAATTGAAATTAGGTTTTAAGTAAAACGAAAAAATCAAAATTAGGATTTAATTAAAACAGAAAAATCTCGATCGTACCGCATTACCTGTTTAGATCGCTAGCGCCTGTCGGATTGCGCCTCGGATCCAAAGGCTGCGGTCGGTTGTTACGATCCAGACGATCATAATCTTTATGATGTTTCAGACAATCAATCAAACGACGGATAGTCCTCCCAGTCCTGTTCACCGTCGTCCCCAGCCTTCTTCGCCCCTACAGAAGGAATTCAAGCATACAACCGCTATCAAGGTTGTCCCCACGACCTCTAACGGTCCCTAATCAATTGCCCGAAGTAGCCTGACCCTCCCAACGGGTCTCTATGCCCCGGAAGCATCTAATTGGCCTCTAGGAGGTTGACCCCTCGGACTCTGGCAGAAGCCATAGCCCCTCCTCACCTGACCTCCCTGGGCTATAAGTAGCCCCCAATTTCTTTCAGGTCCCTTTGCACCTCCTGAGTCCACTTGAATTCCCAACTAGCTCCAATTTCTCCCTAGCTCGCTTAATTTCTTCTGCCCTTTCAAGTAAGGCCGTCAAACACCTGTGAGCTCCAGGCGTACTCACTGGTGAGCTAGTGGGTTCCACTCGGAGTTCGAGCCCCCAATCGAAAGCCAAGGCCTCAAGGAAGCTCCAGAGGCCAGTCTCAGCCTCTAGAACCCAGAAACCCTCCAACAATTCTTCTCACAGGCACACTATCCAAGTACCTCTCTTCCCTCAAGCTGGCCAAGCTCAATTCGTCATTGATTCTTGGTGCTTATCTTACAATTGGATTCGCTGTCGGGATGGGGTTGCTAGACTGTGAGGCCAATCAGATCTTCGCCAACAATTGACACCTCAATTGGGTGTCTAATTGTCGGTGAAGCAATTCCTGCTCATCAGCAATTGAATGGTAATCAATTGGGCTCTCTGGCAAGCCCAAGAGGCCATCGATCATCTCAGTCGCAACAATCTCATACAATGCCAATGCTCGAGTAAAGTCTCGGGGTTCCAATGGCTCCCAAGGCGTGCTGATGGAGGTGTTCACTTCGTCTGGAGGTGCTGAACATGTAAGCACAAAGAGCCGTGGCATCGCCTATGTGGGGAGAATTAGCTCCCCACAGTAAACCCTAGGTTTAGTTTTCGGTGGATTAGGGTTTGGGTGAATCCAACAACTCCACAGAGAGCTTCTTAGTGCATTCGATGTGCCTGGGTCTGATGGTTGTGTAGAGGTCAAATTCGAGCCATGATGTGACCTTTAGGAGTGGGAATTCAGTGTGAAAACCTAACCCTAATCGGCTCCATCAGGGCGAAGGTGAAGACGAAGGCATCAGTAACGGGCTGGGTTAGACCCCAACAGGCGCGTTTTGAATTAGGTTATTTAAAAATAACCCAAGTTTTCGTATTTATTTTCCTACTGAAAATTCATCTGATTAAACTCTAAACCTATGATTGATTAATTAAAATCATTTCGAATGAATCAATAAAATATTTTGCTCATTTTAAATCCAAATCAAATGATCCAATATATTATTTTAATCAGAAAAATATAAGAAATATTAATTTGCAATTATATTTAGGTTTATGTGATTAATTCCTTAATTATGTCCTAATTATCCTAGAAATTGAATAGTAAATATTGGTCTTAATACTTAACCAAATTCTATAATTTTACCTTGATATTTTCAGTGGATATAGTAGAATTTTATTATGCATTTAATTGTATTTTTTGTGGTTAATTTTGCTAATCACCTATTAAGTAACTCAAACCTTGATTAGTAAAAATTAAGAGAATTAGTGATCCAAATTAGGTGTTTAGAGTGCCATATAATTCTTGAGACGATAAGGAACTTAATTATGAAGCTAAGTTTTAATTTCAATAATCAAAATTGCTCATCACTCTTTTATTGGGTTAAACCATAATTAGTGAATATTAGACTTATTTCTTAGTCAAACTTAGTGTACTTAAGAGTCTATATTAGATAGTAAGGGATTAATTAGAGTTGAGAAAATCCAATTTGGAAGTTTAATTCATAAAGTCAACTTTTGTGCCCTTATTAATATTAATTATTTAGGATTCAAGGGCCCACGATAGACATTTAAGGTCTCTAATGAATTTATTTCTTTTAAAATCAGTAATTAAAATGTTTAGAAATCCTAATAGACTTCATCTGAAAGTGTTGACAACCTTAATACTCTAAACCCGAAATTTGGGTATAAATAATTATGTTAATTAATTGAATGTTTAAAATGTGAGTCAATAACCCTCATCTTCCTTAAAAATGCAGTGTGATAAAGAAAAAAAATCAGCATTTATATTCATATATTTATTGTTTAAATCAGTTTAGTAGTTAAAATTGTTATGTCCTTAAGTCCTTAAAATTCACATCTCTTTATATGATTTTAGAATCTTACCTCCTTAAATTATTTCATTAGCATCAAAAGAGAGTAGGAATTTTAGTAGAAATTCCTTAGATAATTATAATGTGACTAGAGTTAATTCTAGAAGTCTTAAATCTATACTAATATTCTAAGAGCCATAGTTTAAAAAGTCTTGAGATAGGTTGGCTTAATTACAAGATTTTGAGGTAGAATCCTATTTTTGTCATGTCTAGTAAAACTTAAGATTGAGCTTACACCTTGTGGTAGTTAAACCTAAATAAAAGGTTAAGTATTTCTGACTTAATGAACTTAGAGTTAGTGAAAGATTATAAGGTAAAGCTCCTCTTTAGCTTTGAAAATTCTTGAATCCCAAATAACTTGCTTAGAACCTAATATGTTAATAATTCTTAGGATTATCATGTAGGAGTGAAGTGCATACATATAACATTAAATTTGATTTCCCATTAACCTTAGGAATTGGTTGATTTGCCATGTAGATCAGTCTAATCTTAAGAAATTAGATAAATATAGTTCATTTCAGAACAAACATTCCAATTTCATTGTATGTCATAAGTAAAGATTTGAACCCTTCATTTGGGAGAATAAATTATGAAAGGATGTATGTCTCATATCCTTGTGCGTGGAGATAAGTGCACTAAGCAACCTAAGTGTCCAAAATCACCTCTCTTGGGACATACTAGTTGTATGCATGCACTCTTAACTTATAATAAATTAGGACTCAATTTAAATTTGGAGATAGAGTAGGTTGACAAATGGTAAAATTTAGAATAATATGGGATAATTAGTAGTGTAAGGCCTGAATTAATTAGAGTCCCCTAGAACTCATAAGTGTTAAATGTTTAAGTATGATCAAAATCATGAAGATATATGAATTAAGCAGTTACATGTAAGACTTTCAGATTAATATGATATTGGGTTAAATGTGTATATTAGAAATTTCATAATAAATAGTTACATAACAAAGGGGATATCTTTCCTGCTGATTTGAGGTTAAATTGGTTTTGTTTACTTAATTTCTACAAAGTTGGCATAACATAAATTGCATAAGCATGTCATTGCATTAGCAGTGCGATTCGGTGCACACCTAGGATTTAGCCATGCAAGTTGGTGCACACCTTAGGATCTGTGGAGATACAATTCTGGAACTTGGGTTACGCATACACAGCATATTCAGTTAGCATTTGATTTTGTTTGATCAATTCAGTTATTCCATCCTACCTTCAGCAATTTTTCAATCTGTTTTACTTTTAGTAACTTTAAATACTTTCAATTTTATGTAGTTTTATTTCAATTCTTTACACATGTTATTAAGTCTTTTTGTTTTCTTTTAATTTTGCTAATTAATATCCCTTAAACAATAATAAAATATAATTAGCCTAAAATGTACTTAGACTCATTGTCTAACACGATCTTTTTATTTTTTTGGTTGGGGCCCTGACATGTGAAAATGACATGTCAGAATTAGAGCAGTTCAAGGAGCCTACCTTTGAAGAGATCCAGGAGCAGTAGAAGGAGGCAGAGGAGCCGCAATTGCAGGATTGCTGAGCTAATTCTTAGCTTTACCTTTATGTTAGTGAGATGAGAGTTCACTTCATTATGAATTTTTTTTAAATTATAGTTTGTAATAATTAAATAATTCTGAATGTATTTTCATTTTCTTTTCTGAGATGAATATTTACTTTCATCTTTTGTGATAAATGTTGATGAATGCTTAGCTTTCGCACTTTGGCTATATATATATATATATATATATATATATACTTTTACTTGTGAATGGTGTTGTAGCCCAGTGGTTGAGGCTCAGAATTTGTTATCCCAGGTCATGGGTTCAAATCCCACCGGCCACACATAAGCAAAAAAAAAAATATATATATATATATATACTTATACTTAGTATTGTGACTTGATCTCATTATTATAAACCTTTGTCTCATATTCATTGGTGGTCACAATAAATCAAATAAACCAGCAATGCATAGTGATATGGGCGACTAACACTCAAGATAATAACTATAATTATCGAAAGTATTAGTTCACAGACACAGATTTTATAACTTACCTAATCCAATCAATTCAACATAAGTGTCAAGTTGATGAACAATTAGGGTGGGTTATCTCTAGTTTATATTCCGGGTCAACCATCGACGGTCGGCCCGCGGCATCACACTGCCTTACCCACAAACCTATTCTACATGCAAGAATGAAACATGCAAAAGTGGATCATCACTTGGTTCGAGAACTTGTTCGCAACAACACACTCTCCATTCAACATGCCCAGCCGAACTACAGCTTCTGACATCCTTACCAAGGTGCTATCTGCCACTGCGTTCACTAAAGCTGCCTGCAAGCTCACTGCCCCTTTGCCATAAATTTGGAGGAGAGTAATAACAGCATCCATGCAGAATATACCTTGGTGAGATTTTCCAATTCTAACCTTAAATAAAAAATCTAGTATTATTTGATTCCCTTTTATAACAAAACCTAAGAGTAAATTATGTTATTTTAAAATCTGTTATTATTCAAAATATAATTGTATACACAGTAAAGCAAACATCAAAGGATTCCTTTCCTGTTTTCTCCTCTAAAACGTGTCTCTGTATTTTTTACCTGCATTCCTTCGCTATCCGTCAATTGTAACAAAATCCAAACTAATTACAGGAATGTCACTGATTTAGCGTTTGAACCAAACAGATACTCATATATAATATCATTGAACCAAACTAGCATTAATCCTTCCATTCCTAGTCCTAATTGAAGTATCCACACTCAGCAATCCAGAAATAAGACTCATCATTTACCTTGCACAAAAAAAAAATCATACAAGCCACGTATTTAAAGAGTTATTTGAACCTTTCTAGAGTAAGGAAAATTATTACCCGAGTGCCAACTGATAATAATCTCAATAGTACTATCTTGATCATCTCATAAACAGAGCCCAAGTTTAAGAGATAATAACAGAAAACCTAAGCATCGGTGAGAAAATGTTGAGTCTGGAATATATCGCTATAATAGATTACAAATTACTGTACAATCAATGGAAAAATCAGAATAATCTCATCGAAGGCCAGCAAGGGCTACAAAAACCTAATTCCCGACTTATAAAGTTATGTGAGAGGAAAAAATATCGTTACCTTTCTCTTAAGGTTGTATCGGTGCCATTCTGAACGGTAGTGGAGCTTCTGCTCTGCCTCGTCTTCGAACTCCCTATTGCAGGAGTTGCACGTCAACCCCTTCATCTCTATCCTTCTAACAAGCTTGAAAATAACAAAAAGAAAACTATCCCCGCTTGATAGTGAAATTTTATAACCCTTGCTAAAAAATATTAGAATAACAAAAAATAATGTCATACATCTAAAATTATGAAGGGAACAACTATTATTATTCCAATCAGATATTAATTTTATTATTATGAAGGACACTGACAATATTACAGTACTCTCCAAATGCTCCAAATTTTTTAGATGATGTGGCAGTTAACGTGGCACTCCATGCCACATCAGTCCAGGTCATCGCTGAACCCTAAAATCCCGATGGCGTTACCTGAAATCCTCTCGCGTAATCTCCTGATCGCTCAGTTTTTGATAAACTCCCCTCTCGGCCTAATCTCATGATCGTCAAGTTCTCTTCGCAAGTCGTCAGCCGATCTCCCACGCCACACTCTTCTGTGAATCGGGATCTCCCGCGTTGTTGCTCGTTTTAACCTAATCTCCCAATCGCCGCATTCTTTTCGTAAGTCGCAAGCCGACATCAATTCATGATAAGGAAGTTCACACTTTTTCCGATGTCTCTCATCTATTTTTTGGTGATTCTTGTAAGTATTATTGTTGTTTTTTATTCATCGAGGCTGCTCTTTCTCTCGATTGAGGCGTCGTTCAATGGTTTGATCTGTGGCTGTTTCAAGTTCATGCATCTGGCACCATTATGGTTCTATGTTTGATGTTGGGATTTGAGAACTCTTCTGTAACAACCCAGGTTGTTACTTAGGTTAATTAGGACTAATTCAAGTCCTAATTATGGTTTAGTACTTTAGTTAAATTATTAGGAATTCACCTTTAAAACCTAATTCAAATCAGGAGTCAAATAGATAAAATCTTAATTTTTTGGAATTTCCAAAAACCCTAGAAATTGACTTATTTATTTTTTACCTCAAATCAAAAATCTGATTTCGTCATTGCATTCACCATCCCCAAATTTGCTATGGGTGAAATTTTGGAAGCATTTGGAAGTCGTTAGATTTTAGGCAAATATTTAATATTATTTAAATACCCCAGAAAATATGAAAATTAAATACTCGTCGAAACAAAAATCTGATTGCGTAGTTGCATTCATCACCTCTCAATTAGCTAGGGATGATTTATTGAGAATTTTTGGTATGTGTTTAAATAGTTAAATATAATTAATAAAATCATTCAAAATGATTTAAATAATAATATTATTATTAAATAACTTAACCGCGCTGTTATTTATTTATTCCATGCCATTAATAATTCCTAACGCCATTATCCTTCCCGTCAAAGCAAGCAGCGAATCTGGGCCGTTTGATCATCAGATCAGATGGCAGTGAGGTCGTCTTCCTCGACCTCCTCCGCATGTCGAGCGAGGGCGTTCGTCATGCCAGGGCTTTGGCACGCGTCCGCATTGCCTCCAGATGGAGGCTTCCACCGATAATGGGCGCTATCCAAGACTCTGTTTAAAACCTTCGATTCACTTTTTGCTTGTCGTTTTTGCGAAATTAAAATTTGAGGAAGGCGTAGGGATCATGTGTAGAGCTGCGGACATTTAAGATCGTCGCAATTTAAGGTACTCCTTTGACCCTGATGGTTTCGATTTCTTTTTTGTTTATTCGCTTCTTACAAATTCAATCATGTATCGAATACAAATCAAACTCAAAAATGTGTGTATCGTAAACTCGCGTACAAGCCGTAGGAAGAAAATTAGGGTTGCAAATTTAGATGAGGTGCTTTAATTTACTGATAGGATTCTTATATTCAACGAATATATCATGTTCGTAGCTTTCATTTAATATAGGGTATGCCATCTAGTTCAATCTGTGCTATGAAAAATTTTGAGCCTTAGTTCTTAGGGTTAGCGTCCCCGACATGGACGACCTGCAGAGACCGGTCCAGCTCGAACCAGTCTAGCTTCGTTGCGAACCCGTCCGGTTCGAGTAAGCCGAGCCGGGCCCCTTAGCCGGGCCCCTTCTGCGTGCCGCGTGTCCCCCGCTATGAGTGCGGTGGGCCCCGCTGGCACTTGTGTCGAGCACTGGGTCAGATGGCGGGGCCCCCCTCTCAGCTCTCCACCCTATGGAGCTTCACCACGTGTCGTGGCAGTCTGCCTCTGTCGGCTGGCATCATCCGCGGATCCCACTCATCTGCAGAAGTTAAATTATAAAAATAATTTATATAAACACAAAACTATATATATATATATATATATATATATATATATATATATATATATAAACGAAAAAGGATCATTAACATAAGTAACAGATTTATAAATTTAAGGAATTTGTTTTAGATATTAAACAGTAGTGTTAATGCACAATTAATTAAATTAATTAAATCACAAACTTTAGACATTCATATTTAATAAAATACAAGTCCAATTAAAACAAATAAATATACTATTTCTATCAGTAAAAATCAAGGAATATTATGATACAATTTAATTTATAGTGGGATCAATATTTTGTATAGTGACATTTTAGGGTATTAAATAATTTAAAATTGTCACAAATCTTCATTTAATTATATTTTTTCACACACTTACCCAAATATACATAATATGGGTCTTAAAGTGATTGATAGAACCTCTAAAATAACCTAGTAGTGTTCAAATCTCTATTTGGATTAGTATTTGCCTAATCACTTGTAGGACCTAATCCTAATTACCCTAATTAATCCTAGATCTTCAATTGACCATAACTTGATTAATTGAGCTTCAATTTAGATCTTCCAATATACCATTTTGATTAGGAAGACCTAATTAATAGTGAACTATAAAATATTTTAGATCCAATGGTTAGATCTCTTAATCAACCCTAATCACCTTAAATCTTGATTAGTAAATATTAGCATAATTAGTGATCCAAATTGAGTAATTTTAGTTTCTAATTACTCATGGAGTAGAGTAAAACCTAGTAGTGTAATTGGTTTATTGATTTTGTGATTAATTTTACTAATTACTCACTAATCACCTAAATCCTAATTAATCCATAACTTAACCAAATGAGGTCCAATTTGGGTCTACTCCTAATTAAAGTAATCAGTAGATTATTGGGAGGCTATAGTCACTAATTTTACTGATTTTGAACTTCAAATGAAAAAATTAGGTTTTTGACCTCTCATTTTGTAAACTCTAATTTCCTTAATTAACCATAATTATTGTATTGGCTATAACTTAGCCAATACTTATCAGAATTTAATGATTTTAAGTTTTATGGAAACCTTAGACATCAAGCTATAATAAACTAATAGAAAATTTAGAATTAATTAAGTAAAATTACCAAATTGCTCATATGAAATAAATTCTTTAATTTGATCTCATATGGTTTAATAATAGTCCAAAATTAATGTACTTACTGTCTAACTTTGTATTATACAATAAATAATCATTAGCCACTAAAATTTTTTAATTTAGAGCCTTAATTTAAAAAATAAAATTTTAGACCCTTAAGGATGGACAAAATTGACATTTTACCCAAATATAGGGTTAAGTGCATTTAGGCCCTAATTTTATGTTATAATAGTTAAAATCAGTAAGAAAAGTAATTAAGAATGAAATTTCATTAATTTAAGCTATTAATTAAGTTTTAAATCAAAACCTTAATTTCTATCATAAATAAATTCTAAGTTAAATTGTTATGTGGTATGATGTGAGATAAATCTCACATCATACCTCTTATTTGAACCTCACTATTTCCTTCCTCAATCTTCTAATAACATTAGTTAGGTTGTGCGTCTGAGAGTTCATTTTAGTATTTAAGAGTTTATTTCCTTATGAATTAGGATTAGCTCTTAAGTTAGAGTTTATTTATTGAGTAAAATAGGTTACCCAATATGTGAAGCCTTGATTTTTACAGCTTATAGATTTTCATAGTTTATTAATGATTATTTGATCATTTAACTTTAGATTTAAGAATAGAAATCTATCATATTAAGTATGACTTAACTTAATAGGATTTGCCTTAAACCTTAACCTGTGAGTTTAGGTATTAAAACTTAGTCTTAGAATCACCTTTTGGATTAAGTAATTAAGCCTCAATATTTAGAGTTCAATTCTTAATTTTTTCATCTTGATTTGGCTAATTAAGATGGCTTGGGATTGCTTAAATTATTAAAATAGGTCGATTGATTTATCATTTAACTTATATAGTCGACATCAATTTATTTATAATTAGGACCTAGTTAATCCTAATTATTTTCAACTAATAAGGTCGTGAATCTGAGTTACACTCGATAGTAGGAATTGGAGATCTTAAACTTGTGTAACTTGAAGTAGATAGAATAAATAAATTAGATAGCAATGGATATCACTTGTGTCCTAATAGAGTCTCTTGCTCACTTTGAAACTTGATACTTTGCTTATCTTATTTTGAGCCTTATACCTTATTCACATATATTAGACATAGGGTATTTGATAAGTATCTCATGTCATCTTTGAATTTGCATAAATAACATTTGTATTATATCAATATTTTCAGTTGTGTAGAGTGTACTCTAATTAGTCTATCTCTCAGTTCCACTTATCTCATCTTATATTTCTTGTGTGACTGTTGGCCCAGTTTTTATATGGTAGTACTAGTCTTAAGTGCACTTCTACTTAGTGTTTCTGCCTCTCGGTTCCACTTATCTCATCTTATACTTCTTATGTGGCTGTTGGCCTAGTTCTGATATGGCAGTAAGTGAGTTCTTATATTTTCCTTTCAGATGGCAAGTTTGGCTATGTAGTGTTTCAGCTTATACTTTATGTTTCAGTTTACTTTATTATAATTTTAGCACTTTCTTATTTATCGTTATACTGCATTACTAGCTACATTTATTTATAGGTTGCTAGTCTTATTTATTACTTATAGGATGTTAGTCTTGCTTTTCAATTATTTAAATATTTCACATTTTCTTTTTTACTTTATGTCAACTAGCATATACTTGTATTGATCATAAGCATTTTAGGTTGAGTTGTCTTTCAGTTATATTAGTACTTAGTCTTTATTTTATAACTAACCTTGTTGCAGCTACTCTTGGAGGTATGTGATTACTTTCTATTTTGTTAAGTTATAGACTTATAGTTTATAACTGCCTTTTTCTTTCATACGCATTCTGCTCCTTTACTGTTTGTTTTAATTTTAAAGTGTATGGTAATATCTAAATTAGCATAATAAAATTTGCAGCCTAAAATATACTTAGATATTTTATCTAATTATAATTTTCTTTTGTTGGCTAGGGCCCTATTATTGTAAAACTGATAATGGTAGATTGAGCTTTTTGAGATTGTGGAGCCTTCTGAAGATAGGATTCAGGAGGAGGTCCAGGCTATTGAAGATCCTTAGCTTTTCTTTCCTACATTATGAGGATGAGTGGATTATATTTCTATTTTCTGCTTAACTTTTAAATCATATTGTAATAATATAGGGTTAACTTTATTTATTTTTCTACTTTACTTATTCTGAGTTAGATGTTTAGTTCATTATATTGTAATGAATGGATGTTTATTATTTTTGCTTCCATACTCTGCTTTCTAATACTTATCATTTAATGAATTATACTTGGAGAATAGCAAAGTCCTTAATTATGATGGATTAGGATAAGTACCTAATCTAATTATAAGTAGGGACCTTGTTATTTAGGTGATCCCTTCACCATAATCATGTTAACTTTAGAGTTAACAGGACCACGGTGAGGCAGGGCTACCACCGTTGGTATCAAAGAACTCCATACGGTGTCAGATTGGAATTTGTATTCCTCTCTACCTAATAAATTATTCTTTTGCCACTTCATCACTAAATGAATACTTGAAATAATATCCATATCATTATGAATATAACTCAGAATAAAGTATGGAATGAGAGAATTATAGTAAACATTAAAGTATGACTATCTAAATAATAATATATGCTCAACAAATTAAAGATATTTAATGATAATTATAAGCATAAAAGATACTTAAAAATATTGTTCATGAGTTACTTAAAAGAATTCGAGATCATTTGGAGATATAAATTTCAACTAGGACTAAAGTAAGGAAGATTTATAGAAGGGGTGTCAAATGAAGAAGCTCAAGTATTAAATAAATTACTAAAGGATCCTAATTTTAGTCAAATAAAAATTAAATAAAAATATCCTCAAATAAAACATATTAAGGGGATCCTCTTGCAAAAATTTGAGCACAATCTGAGTTTCGGATCGTCCTAAATAAATTCAGGAAGTTTAAACTTCTGGAGTCGATAAAAGATAAAATAAAAGTCAAATTTTAGAAATTTTTGTATATTTGAGTTAAGCATTATGAGAGGAACCTATGTTTTAATTTCATAATTTTTCGGGCTCCAGATTAATTATAATGAATTTTTAAAATTTTTCATTTAAAAATAAATATAAAATAAAATACTCATTCAAATTCAATAATTTTTAAACACTTGCATTTGTCTCATCGAGATGGTCGTTTTGATACCAAGTTTGTAATTTTTGGAGTTCAATTAACTTAGATCTAGGCTTGTAAAGTTTCAGCCATTGGATTTTGATCTAATGGCTGCGATTAGAGTTCTCTTTTTCCCTCTTAAGTGTCTAACCCTAACTTAGCAGCCCCCAACCCGAATTTCTTCTTCCTTGGCTGCCCAAACAGCTCCTCCTTTCCTCCTGGGCCGAATTTCCTTCCCCTCCTTCTTCCTCCATGGCCAAGCCACCAAGCCCTCCCCTCTCCTTCTCCATGGCCGACCCCTCCCCCTTCTTTCTCCATGGCCGACCCCATCTCCTTCTCCAAGGCCAAATTTCTTCTTCCCCACTCCTTGGCCGACCAAGCAGCCCTCCCTTCCTCCTTGGCCGACCAAGCCCTCCCCTTCTTCCTCCAAGGCCGAGCACCTCCTCCTTCTTGGCCGAAATTGAGAGCAGCCCTTCCTCCTCCTTCTTGGCTGAGCATGGACAGCAGCCACCTCTTCCTTCAACCTCCATTAATGGCCGAAAAGCAGCAACTATCTTCATTGTTTTGCCAACAATATTTCAATTGTTGGATGGGTAACTCCTCACCCTCTTTAATGAATTTAATTGTATTATTTCTTTTTATGTTAAGTTAAGTTGAATGAGATAATTGTATTAGGGTTCATCACATTGATATGCATATGTATATGTTAGCATAATCTTAATCTTGCATGTAAAGTAGATAGATCCATAAATATTTTAAAGTGAAATCTTTTCCAATTAAGTAATAAAGAGCTCGCCGAGCAATTATGTTAAATTGAAATGCTAGTTCTCTTAGATAATCTTATATCTTGTTTCTTACCATAAGCTACCTATGGCCATAAGTATAATCTAGTATATTGAGTATCAAAATTACTAGGCTTATATCATGTTTTTGATTGACACCTATTTAATAAAGAAAACTTATTGACAAAAGATAATTGTTTAAATCCTTTAGTGTAATTTGAATCGATTGTTCTCTCACCATTATCTAGGAGATGATATCTAATCAATACATATTTAGCATTCTTTTTCATAACATATAAGATAGGACTCTTATGCGATCAGTTGCTTAAATCTGTCCCAAGTAAGATTAATTATACACTCACAATCTTAACATTTTACTAATAGAATTTCATTTGGTTGAACTTATCATCCTTCCAATCAAGATCCATGAAACCTATTATAATTCTCCAACTAGTTCATCAATGAAATACAAGTATTGTGTGCCTTTTTATCTCATGCTATAGCTACAATTACAGACATATTTTGATGCTTTTTACTTTATTGTATAATAACTTTTGTGAGAATGATATTTTTTTGAATAATAGTTATTTTAGTTCAATCTGCATATAGTTGATTTATTTTTATCTACCTTATCAACTGTTTAACATCTAACTTATAATTACTTTATTGTATAATACTCCTTGTTGTGATTCAATGATTCTCTTAAGTTCATTCTTAAGAATCATATCCTTGTAATTCCACTTTCCTCAAGAAATTAATCATTATTATTTATTTCTATCTTGTAGATTCTATCTCTAGGATATTGTAGATTAATCTTCTATCATACGTACTGGAGGAAGAATTAAATGAAATCCATATTTGTTTAGGAGTACTCAAAAGTACAAAGAGTCTGATATAGATGTACCTTGCCCAATTATTTCAGGTGTTGCGATTATCGTCTCATTCCAATCAATCGTCAAGCTTCAGGTTTGGATCATTTTAAAGGTACATTTCGTACTTAGAACTTTATTGAAGTTTTGTATTATTTTAATTATATTATTGTAACAACCCAGGTTGTTACTTGGCTCAATTAAGACTAATCTAAGTCTTAATTAAGGTTCTAAGTCACTAATTAAGTAATTTAGAACTCATCTCTGAAACCTAGGTCAAATCAGAAGTCAATTGAGTCAAATCAGAAATTCAGGAAAATTCTAAACCCTAGAAATTTACTTTTTATTTAGACCTCAGATTAAAAATCTGACTTCGCCATTGCATTCAGAACACCCAAATTAGCTAGGGGTGAAATTTTGGAGGCATTTGGAAGTCGTTGGATTTTCGTCAAATATTTTAATATTATTTAAATACCCGAAAATTCAAATAAATAAATACTCGTCGAAATGAAAATCCGAGTGAGCCGTTGCGTTCCTCACCCCTCAATTAGCTAGGGGTGATTTATTGGAAATTTTTGGAATGCATTTAGTTAGTTAATTTTAATTAATAAAATAGGTTTGAAAGTAATTAAATAATAATATTTTATTTAATAATTAACGGCGTCGTTTACTTAAGTTTAACGCTGTTGAAATTTTTATAAAGTTAGCCGTTTGTTTTGGACGGATCTTTTGATCCGTCCGATTGGGGATCGGACGGTCGAAACTTCATCCCCTTCGCGTGAGGGTTAAGCCCTCCGCGTATCCCTCCTTCGCGCCGCGCGTCACCTGCAGCGCCATCGCTCGCCAAATGGCCGTTCAAACCGCTAATCTTGGATGATTTAGGGCAATTAAATCCTCAGTTCGTCCTCCTCTCAAGGGATTTTTCCGCAAGATTTGGTGTTCGAGGGAATTCTTCATCTGTTTCGTCCTGCACCGTTGATTTCAGGTACTCCTCCATTCAGACATCCTTTATTCAACCACTTCTAAATTAGTTCGTAAACCTATTTCAATGCTTAGATTGCAATATTTTGACATCTGATCAACAATCCAACGGCTCGATTGATCAAAATTGCAGATCTAGATACAGTCCTTTCCGTTATGTAGTATAATCCTAATAGGGGCTATTAGGGTTCGACTTAATCGGTGTTATACACCTCCTCCGAGGATGTTTTAGATATCCATCGAAAGGTCTCTCCGAGACCTTTCGATCGATATGCAGGCCGGCCTCAGTAGCTGCCGATTAGACCTCCGTTTTGGCAAAGCTAGCGGCGGGTATCCCCAGTTTCGCCGAGTTGTGCTCGGGTTCATTTCGGGCTGGGTCGGGTCCATCTCAGCCTGCGTCTCACATGCATTAGTGGCGGGTCCCACCTCCGCACATCTCGAGGCACCACGTGGCGCAATCGCGTCAGTAGAGAAATTCAGATGTGGGATCCACATCTGAATTTCTCTTTAGAAATGTCTCAATTCAGGCAGTCGTGGGTCCGACTCGGGAGAGCCTCGACTAATTGCAGGCGGACGTGTGTCCTCGTGGTCCCACCTACATATCAAAATAAAGTTTAAAATAATAAAAAAAAATACTAATTAGATTAATTAATATACATTTAAGTTAAGCTCTTAGTATATTAATGTATACATATAAGTATATTCGAATATATATAAACAACAAAATGAAAATAACTAATTTATAAATATATTATATAATGAATATTTAAACATATCGAAGTTAAACTGACTTAAAGTAAATAAGCAGTAAATTATAATTTAATAATTATATCCTTAAGTTAATTATTTTAAATTTCAACTTTAGGAAGGCATAACTTGCAAATTATACATCCAAATTATGTAAATAAATATATCAAATTGATCAGAAAAATATGAGGAATTTATTGATGCCAATAATTTTGCTGTAGGACCAGTATTTAGCAAAGTGACATTTGGGGATATTAAATAAGTTAAAATTAATGTTACAAAATTTCATTTGATCATAACTTTGTACCCAATGATCCAAACATATTGAATATGGGTCTTAAAATGATCAGAAAACCCTAAAGATTAATTTGGTAGTGTTCACTTTGCTATTTGGATTAATATTTGCCTAATCACTTTTAGGTCCTAACCCTAATTACCCTAATTAGACCTATAACTTCAATTGACCATAACTTGGTCAATTGAGCTCCAAATTTAATGATCCAAATATTAATTTAGACTAGAAAAACTTAATTAACAGTAATCTATAAAAATATTTTAGATCCAACGGTTAGATTTTCTAATCACCCCTAATCACTCTAAATATTGATTAGTGAATATTAGCAAATCTAGTAATCCAAATTGAGTGATTTAAGTTTCAGAGGACTCTTAGAGTTATTTAAAATTTATTTGTAAGGTTGGATTAGTGTTTGAGTGCTTAATTTTACTAATCACTCACTAATCACCCTAAACCCTAATTAGGTCATAACTTAGTCAAATTAGATCCAAATTGAGTCTACCACATATCATTGTGATCAGTGGACTATTTGTAAACCATAGCCACTGATTTTACTCAATTTGGACACTAATTAACAAAGTTAGGTTTTTAATCTATAATTAAGGATTCCTTAATTACCCTTTTAACTCTAAATCTTGTATTGGCCATAACTTGGCCAATACTTTTCAGAATTTAGTAAATCTAGATTATATGGAAAACTTAGACAGTAAAGAACAATAATCTGAAAGAAAATTTAATTTTTACTTAGTCAAATTACTAATTTGCCCTTATGAGCCAAATTCACTAATTTGATCTCATATGGCTTAATAATCACCCAAAATTAATTTAGTTGCTGTCTAATCTTACATTAGACAGTAAGAAATACTTTCCAAAATAAAATTTTAGAATTTAAGCCCTAGATCAAAATTTGATCTTTTGAACCCTTAAGTAGGGGCAAAACTATCATTTTGCCCAAATTTAGGGTTTAGCCTTTAAAAGCCCTAAATTTAGTTTTTAATCACTAAAATCAGTAAATAGAATGATTTAGAACTGAAATTAATCAAATCCAAGTCTAAATTAGATTTTGATTAAAATCTCAAAATTTGCTCCTTAAGAAAAATTTCCTAAGTCTTAAGTGAGTGATTTCTCCTTCTTTAATCATTCTTAGACCTTTCCTTAGGTCTTTATAACATTAATTAGGATGTGTATCTTGAGAGATACTCTTAGTAATTAAGAGCCTTATTTCCTAAGATTAGGAATAGATCTTAAGTTAGAATTCATCTATTGAGTAAATTGGGTTACTCAATTAGATGAAACCTTGAGTTTACTAGTTTCTAGATTTTCTCAGTTTATTAAATAATTATTTGATCTTTAAACCCTAGAATTAAGAATAGAGATCTATCCTAATGAATTGATTTATCATTAGGACTTACCTTAACTTAATCTGTGAGATTTGGGTTCTAAACCTTAGATCTTTAGTTATACCTTTGGATTAAGTGATTAGACCCCATCATCTGGAGTCTAATTCTTAATCTTTTCATCTTGATTTGGCTAATCAAGATGAGGTTGGGATGAATTAAATTACAAAATTAGGTCGATGATTTATTCACTTCAACCAAATAGTCATCTTTTGATTAAGTTATAATTAGGACTTGGCCAGTCCTAATTATCTTCAATTAGTAGGATTCGTGATTCTAAGTTACAGAACGTGTAAGAATTGATGATTCTGAAACTTATGTAACTTAGAGTAGATAGAACGAATAAAGTAGATAACAACGAATATCACCTATGTTTTAGATAGAGTTTCTTGCTCACTTTGATTTTGATGCTTCGCATTCCTTGATTCTGAGCCTTATACCTTGAACATATATTATGTATTTAAGATATTTGATAAATATCTTATGTTAATTTGGAACATTCATAAGCAGCATTATGTTTTCATTTCACAAGTGGTTTGTAAGGTGTAGCTTGATTAGTATACATTTTCGATCAACTCGTTCGGGTCGACAACCTTTCGAGGGTTTAAAGTCCGACAGTCTATGGCCATGCCTAGTCCGAGTGATAGGATGGATAGACTCTTGCCATACTGACTATAGAGTTAGTATTCTGATATGGTTATACTAATTCAAGTACACTTACATTCAGTTCTATCTTAGCTCATCAGGCTAAGAGTTTTCAGTGATGTTCAGTTTAGAGTTTCTTAGCTCATCAGGCTAAGATTTGCTGAGTATATTTTCAGTTTGAGTGACTTAGATGATCACTGCAGTTTTCGTTATCAGTTGCTGTTTTACTTGCATATTCTGCATTGTAGCACTGTTTTACTTACAGCTTTTTTGCATGTGTTTTTATATAGGATGCTAGTTTTACTTACTGTTTTCATATGTACACCTAGGGTGTTAGTTGCTTTCATTTTATACCGTTCAATTTCTGTATGGCACCTAGCATAATCTTATTGATCATAAGCATGTTTAGGCTGTATTTTCTTTTCAGATTTGTCTAGTTTTCCTTTTTGCTTAAATATCTTTGTTGCAATTGCTTAGAGGAGGTATGTGCTTACTTCCTAGTTACTTTAGTTATAAACTGTTTGTTTATAACTTTATATTGTTATTTTTGTACGCTTTTTTGCACCTATTTGCTTCAGTTTCTGGTTTATGGTGATATTCAAGTAATTTAATAAAATTGTTTACCCTAAAATGTGCTTAGATAATAGTCTAACCAGTTTTTCTTTTGTTGGCTGGGGCCCTACCATTATGAAACCAATAATAGTAGGTTCAGAGTTTGTTGGAGTAGCTAATCCAGTGGAGTGCTTGCCATTGGAGGAGGAACCCATTCCTAAAGATCTTTAGTTCTAGTTTTCTTTCTGCCTGTGAGATTGAGTGTTCTTTTTAGTCTTTCAATCTATTTTTAAATTGTTGTAATAATACAGGTTTTAATTTTTCTTTTCAGCTCTTTACTTATTCTGTATTGTTGTATTTATACTGTATGAATAGATGATATACTTTTATTGCTTCCGCACTCTGAGTTATTGTATGATCATTTAGTGATGGATTCTGGGATGAATGGCAAAGTCCTTAGTTAAGTTGGATTAGAATATGTGTCTAATCCAATTTTAAGTGGGTACCTTATCATTTGGTGACCCCTCCACCGTAATCATGTTAACTTAAGAGTTAACAGGACCACGGCGGGGCAGGGTCGCCACAGTTGGTATCAGAGAAATTCTATAAGGTGTCAGATCGGAATTTGCATTCCTTTCTACCTAATGGACTGTTCTTCTGTCACTTGATCACTAAATGAATACTTGAATTAACATCCATCACATTATGAGTATAACTCAAAATAAGTTAAGTTATTAAATAACTATAAAAGATGATAAACCATAAATATCAAATTATGTATATATATATGCTCAACAAATCTAAGTAGAATGATTATAATTGTAGGAATAAAAAGATCATCTAGGAATGGCATTCATGACATACTTAAAGGAGTTCAAGACTATTTGGAAATATGAACATAAGTTTGGAAAGAAGCAAGGAAGAACTATTGAAGGAGTGTCAGAATAAGGATCACAAGTAATAAATAAATTACTGAAAGAAGGCGTTTATAGAGGCATTGATTTTCCAATATTAGCCAAGGAGTGGCTCGCGAGAGTTGACCATATATTCGGTGTTATGGAGTGGCCTAGTCACATCAAACTAGAAGTGGTGCTATGTCTTCTACGTATGCAAGCAAAAGAATGGTGGATTATGTCATACGAATAATTATTTCATAAAGCACAGGAGGAACATCATGAAGTAACTTATAAAGACTTTCGTAGAGCATTTTTCACTAAGTATATAGGGTGGGAGTAGTATGTAATTCATGATGTAATA
This sequence comes from Gastrodia elata, assembly GCA_016760335.1. NCBI lineage: Eukaryota > Viridiplantae > Streptophyta > Magnoliopsida > Asparagales > Orchidaceae > Gastrodia > Gastrodia elata. Next base: position 3,200,258 of record CM028681.1, on the reverse strand, counting down.
AGTAGGATATATTTCACTATTATAATAAAAGTTTAATGATGAATAAATAAGGAATTTAATCTTTGTCGTATGATTCATTTTAAGTAAGCTAAGTATACATGTTTTGATTTCAGAAAGATGAATCTTGCAACATCTCCAAATAATACTCCACTCAACCCTCAACCGTCTGTAAGCAACGCTCCAAACAATACCATGGCCGCTTCTAATACTATGGATGAAATAACCTCTCTGAGAAATATGGTTACTGCAATGCTAGAGAATCAAAATCAGCATGCTCTAGCTATTCAAAAGTTAGTATCTGTAATAACTGCCACTAATGCCAGCACTTCTTCAGCATCTCCCGCCCCTCAAGTTCCCAACACCTTTCGACAGTTCGCAGATGGGATACTTCACAGTTTCCTAAGACTAAGGCTGCCTACCTTTGAAGGATTCGAATCACCAATGCACATTCTGGCATGGCTGAAGATAGTAGAGAAAAACATCACTAGCTTGGGTTGTTCAAGCAACCAATCTGTAAGACTAGCCACTCACCTTCTACAAGGAGAAGCAGAATATTGGTGGGAGCAAGAAAGGAATACACGTTTTGAGGAATTTGAATTGGATGAAATAGAATGGAGCTGGTTTGTTCAAGCGTTCAAGGAATTATTTATCCCACCATCCACCAAGAACATCATTGGCGAATCCTTATTGAGATTAACCCAAGGAAATCGATCAGTAGCTGAATATACCTCAGAATTTCAGAAGCTTATTCGATTTTCACCTCACTTGGTTCCTACTGAAGCAGATAGATGTTTCAGATTTGAGAATGGACTTCGAGAATCCATTAAAGATCACGTAATTCCCCTACAACACACCCAGTTTGAGAAATTGATTAAGACAGCGCGAGTTGTGGAACATCATCAATCAGTCAAGGACATGAAGAGAAAGGCTTTCAATATGAACAAATACCCTCAGAACTTCAAGCAACAACAAACAAACCAAGGAAGGGTATATCAGATGGAGACCACTGAAACATCAAGCCAAACTGCCGCCTGTAATAGGCCACATCCTTATGAAAAATGTTATCATTTTTGCAGAGTATGTTTTACTTGTGGAAGGCAAGGTCATGCGTATCGGGATTGTCGATCAAATAAAACCATTGATGGAGTAACTATTGAACGGAATCGTATGAATAAAATATTCTGTGCCACTCCCATCAATTCAGAGAGCCTCAGAGGACTCTATGCCACCTCCTGCTCAAGAGCGAACTCTTGCAAAGGTTCAATATGCTGCAAAGCCTTCAAACCCAAATCAATCAACAGCTCAGACATCTGACAGCAGACCTGCTGGAAAGGCAAGAGTGTACAATCTCACTCCTGTGGAAGCAGCAGAAGATAACAACATAGTCTCAGGTATAATTCGTAACTTTTGTCTTTCTTACTGAATTAGAACTTCCTAAAATTTGTATTTTTATTAGGCACCCTATACTTTAAAGATGAGCCCTGCAGTATATTGTTTGATACTGAGGCTAGTCATTCATTTATCTCTAAAAATTTTGCTAAGAGATTAGGACTACCCTGCTACAAACTTGCGAATATCTAAAGTGTTAGACTTCCTTCTGGAGCCCAACTTAGTGCGAACAAATTCTGTGATGTTCAAATACCAATCAATAACCATACCTTCCAAGCCAAGTTAATTATGCTACCTATAGTAAATTTTGATATCATACTAGGCATGAATTGGCTTAGTATGCATAATGCTACTATTAACTGTCAAAGGAAGAAGGTTATCTTGCAAACTCCAGGAGCTTCAACAATATTTATTGGGAAGTTCAGCACTAGTAGCTCCTTAATCAACACAATTCAAGCAGAGAAAATGGTGTGCAAAGGTTATAGTTGTATTCTGATGGTGATGATGGGTAGTATCAAATAAGTAACCCCAATCTCTAAAATAAAAGTTGTTAGAGATTTTGAAGATGTTTTTCCTGAAGATCTGCCTAGTTTACCACCAACCAGAGAAGTAGAATTTGAAATAAATATAGTTCCGGGGACACAACCTCTATCAAAAGCACCATATAGAATGGCCTCGAAAGAATACAAGAGTTAAATGAGCAATTGCAAGAACTACTAAATAAAGGATTCATTAAGCCCAGTATGTCTCCATGGGGAGCTCCGGTATTATTTGTAAAGAAGAAAGATGGGTCTATGAGAATGTGCATAGACTACAGAGAGCTGAATAAAGTCACTATTAAAAATAGATACCCACTTCCTCGTATCGATGATCTGTTCGATCAACTTGCCGGTGCTGTAGTGTTCTCTAAAATTGATTTAAGGTCAGGGTATCATCAAGTGAAGGTAAAGGACTCAGATGTAGAGAAGACATTACGAATTTCTTATAATGTCATTTGGTCTCACTAATGCCCCATCTCTGTTCATGGACTTAATGCAGAGAGTTTTGAAACCCTACTTAGATAAATTCGTGATAGTATTTATTGATGATATTTTAATATACTCAAAGATAGTAAAAGATCATGAGGAACATTTGAGGATGGTTCTGGAGAAGCTTAGAGAGCATGAGTTATATGCTAAGTTCTCAAAATGTGAATTATGGTTGAATTCGGTATCATTTCTTGGCCATGTGATTGATGCTCATGAAATTCAAGTGGATCAAAGCAAAATTAGTGTTATTCAAAATTGGGTTCAGCCCAAGACAGTTACTGAAATTCATAGTTTTCTGGGTCTAGCAGGATACTACAAAAAGTTTGTTAAAGGCTTCTCCCAGCTTGCCGCGCCACTTACAAAATTAACTCAGAAAGCAGTTCCATTTGTTTGGTCAGAAAAATGTGAAACTGCATTTCAGTCTATAAAGGACGCATTAACTTCCGCTCCAGTTTTAGTTCTTCCTAAAGAATGAGTTAATTATCAGGTGTATACAGATGCATCTGGAATTGGGTTAGGATGCGTATTAATGCAAGAATGCAAAGTTATAGCGTACGCATCCCGCCAGCTTAAAACCCATGAAAGGAACTATGTTGTACATGATTTAGAATTGGCAGCATTAGTTTTTACATTAAAGATCTGGCGTCATTATTTGTATGGAGTTCAGTGCTCAATATTTACAGACCACCAAAGTCTGAAGTACATCTTTACCCAAAGAGAATTGAACTGTAAGCAAAGAAGATGGCTGGAATTAATTAGTGATTATGACTTAGATATCCAGTACCATCCAGGAAAAGCTGATGTGGTAGCTGATGCGTTAAGCCGTCACACTGCTCTTAACAACATAATTTCAGAAAGTCCGATAATGAATGAGTTTCGCAAGATGGAAATTTCTCTTGCTAAAGGTAATTCAATTAGTACTATGATATCCATGAATAATATAGAACCTACTTTTCATAGAGATGTTTCAATCTCTCAAAGCAAGGATGATTAATATTTAAACCTTAAAGTGGCAATAGAAAGTGGTCGTCATCGACTCTCAAGGGATCAGAGTAGATCAGAACAAAGTAAGCGCAGTCCGAGAATGGTCACAACCAAAATCCGTGATGGATATCAGAAGCTTCTTAGGACTGGCAGGCTATTATAGAAAATTCATCAAAGGTTTCTCACAAATTGCGTCTCCTCTCACCAAATTGACTCAAAAAGCAGTACCTTTCATTTGGAGTCCGGAATGTGAGAAAGCGTTTCAAACATTGAAGGATGCTCTATCTTCTGCCCCAGTTCTCGCCTTACCCAAGGAAGGGTTGATTTACCAAGTCTATATTGACGCATCCGGTAAAGGTTTGGGATGTGTTTTAATACAGGAAGGAAGAGTTATAGCCTACGCATCTTGACAATTAAAACCACATGAAAAGAACTATCCTGTTCACGATCTGGGACTAGCATCAGTAATCTTCGCTCTAAAGATTTGGTGTCATTATCTGTATGGCGTCCAATGTTCCATATTCACCGACCATCAGAGCTTGAAATATATTTTCACTTAACGCGAGTTGAATTGTCGACAGCGAAGATGGCTCGAGTTAATAAGCGACTATGACTTAAACATTTAGTATCATCCAGGAAAAGCGAATGTCGTAGCATATGCACTCAGTCGTCATGCTACGCTATCTACTACAGTATGTACTAGTGTATTGTAGGAAGAATTCCGAAACTTTGAAATCAGGCCAGTGCATGGAGACATGTTAAGCACACTAATATCTATGAGCTCAGTTGAACCAACCTTCCATCATGATATCTTCATCTCTCAAACCAAGGATGAGGATTATTTGAAGTACAAAGTCGATATCGAGAGTGGACGTCGCTTCGATCTCCAGCTTCGTAGTAACGTAATTTACCAAGGTGATCGTCTATGGATTCCCAAATCCATGCATCAAGAGATTCTGATCGAAGGCCATAATTCAGGCTACCAAGTGCATCCAGGTAGTATCAAAATGTACCAAGATTTGAAAAAGTCATTCTGGTGGCCCAGTATGAAAAAGAGTGTGGCAGAATTTGTGGCAAAATGTCACGCTTGCAGTCTAGTTAAAGCTGAGCATCAAAAGCCTGGAGGACTCCTTCACCCACTAGCAATTCCTGAATAGAAATGGTTCGACATTTCTATGGATTTTGTTATGGGTTTACCTAAAGCAAGATCTAGCTCGGATTCAATCCGGGTCATTGTTGATCGATTGACCAAGTCAGCTCATTTCATCCATATACGTCAAACTAATTCTGTGGAAAAATTGGCAAAACTTTATATCAAGGAAATTATCAGGCTCCACAGAATCCCGAGATCTATCGTATCTGATCGAGATAGCCGTTTCACCTCTAAGTTTTGGCAAGTGGTGCATCAAGACTTAGGGACTACTCTAGCCATGAGTACCGCCTTTCATCCTCAGACAATGGTCAAATAGAAGGAGTCAATCAAGTTATGGAAGATCTCCTTCATCTCTGTATTCTGGACTGTGGAGGTTTTTGGGAGGATCACCTTCCCCTTGTAGAATTCGCATACAATAATAGTTTTCAAGCAAGTATCGGTATAGCACCATATGAAGCTTTGTATGGCATAAAATGCAGTATGCCATTAGCATGGTCTAAAACTGGCAGTGTTCAGCTTTATGGGTCAGAATTGGTTGAAGAAACAAATCGTAAAATTCAGCTAATCCAGCAAAGAATCAAAGCTGCTCAGGATCGGCAGAGTAAATATCACGACACTCATCATCGTGCTCTGGATCTTGATGTGGGAAAGTATGTGTATCTTAAGGTCAGCCCAATAAAAGGTGTTTATCATTTTGGTGTAGCTGGAAAGTTAAGTCCTCGCTACGTCGGACCTTTCGAGATACTAGAAAAGATTGGTTCTGCAGCATATCGTCTAAAGCTTCCTGAAGATTTCTCAACAGTACCTAACGTATTCCACATCTCCTCTCTGCGGAGATGCCTTCGTGATCCATCACACTTAATTAAACTTCCAGCCGTATCACTCCAGCCAGATCTTTCTTATGCAGAAGAGCCAGTTAAGATCTTGGCTCATGATCAAAAGCAGCTAAGAAATCGTTCCATCCCTATGGTAAAAGTTTAATGGAGAAATCGTTCTTTGGAAGAATCTACTTGGGAGAAAGAGGCGGATATGAGAAAGAAGTATCCCAATCTCTTTGAAACTCCAGGTACTCTTTAATACTAGAATCTTATTCGCGTTCTTTGTTTCTCTCTCGTATTTTGTCTTCTCTTAAGATGATGTCGAGGACGACATCGTTCTTAAGTAGGGGAGTCTGTAACAACCCTAGGTTATTACCAGGCAAATTACATGTTGCCAAATTCAATATTTTTAAGCACCATTGTTTTTAAGACATCAATATAAGCCTATCTGGAAAATTTGAGATCAATTGGACATCTCTAAGTCAAAAAGTGCAATTTGGAAGTCTAGATGCCCTAAACTAAACCCAAAATATTTTGATCTCAGAATTAAAATCTGATTGCATCTTTGAATTCCTCACCCCCAAATTAGCTAAGGGTGAAATTTTGGTGCAATTTGGAGTTTATTTGGGCAATAATTCAATTTAATTTAAATGGTGCAATTGCACTTAAGGGCTCCATACAATTAAAATTTGCAAATATACCTTCCGCCGTCTTCAAAACAACGGGCGCGATCTGAGCCGTCCATTTCTCGGATCAGATCATGCGGCCCGCGCCTTCTCTCAGGATCAACCCATTTGGGCCGTTCCGCGGTTAAATCAAAGGATCGGACGGTACCCATCTAACCATAGTAAGTAGCACGATCTATCCGTCAGATTCAGAGATCCAGATCCAACGGATGATCCCCGCTCCGCGTTCGGCTGTTATCTGTCCGAGAATCTGAGCCGTTCTGCGTCAACGATTGATACATCAGACTGCTGTCGTAAACCCCGCACTGCTCATCGTCTCCCCTGCTTCGCTCAGACCCCCCGACAGAAAAAATGGAATCCCCGACAGGCAGAGCCTGTCCCCCACTCCTCCGCCAGCTCAGCATAGCTGTTAGAGGATTCCTCAATCCCGTGAGGCCTCTGAGACGGGCTCTCCAGCCCGATATCCCCATTTTTGAAAATCCAGAAAACTCCTCTTGACCCGAGCTCTTGGGTCAAGCCAGGCCGAGCCCAGCCCCAGCACTCCCTCGCAACACCTTCCTGAGTCTATAAATAGCCTCAGACTTCACTCTGGAGGCTCCTTGCTGCTCAATTGGGTCCATTCCAATTCTTCCTACTAGCGCCATTGTTGCTCCATCAGACTGCTTCCAGTCGATCCCAACCTTGCGTACAGCTGATAGAGGGTAGCTCCTGGAGTTCAGGACCCCTAAGAGCCCTTCTGCTGCTTCGTGTCAGGCTCCGCCATCCAAACCGGCTCAGACCAGCAAAACCAGGTACCCCACATTCTGGACTGAGCCATATGGGCTCAGTTTCTATTTAATTTTCATCCCCGCACTCTCCCATAGCTAATGCAAATTCATTTCAATCAAATTGGCGCACTGGGAGGGATCCGATCGGTCATATCGATCGAACGAGTCATCCTGCTTTCAGAACGCTGGGACCGAGTACGGTCCCAGTGATCTAGAGCCTCCCAGGGCCTCCTGAAATGGGGCTTCGATCCGTGCTTGTGCCCTGAAGGTGAACGGATCAAACCCCAGCCCTGGCAAGCCCCCTGTGAGGAGAATTTCTCCTCACAGTGAGCTCCTTTCACGTGAAATGGAGGAATAGGGTCCAGGGGAAATAGACCATCCCAGTTAGCAATTTAGGGTTCCACGAGTTGGTCTCGGCCCCAGGAAGGTGAAGTCGTCGTCCTTACGCCCCGGCGTGGCTCGACGACTGAGAATTTTGGGGATTAGGGTTCGCCCCATTCGCCTCTCAGTCGGGGCCAGGCACGGGGAAGAAGACAACAGCGCGAGTCGGGTCGACCCGTGACCCGCGCTATCGAACAGTAACGGGCCTTCAAGCCCGATTGACCTGTGTGATTTGGATCGGGCCGATGCCATTTTAAAAACCAGCAGCCCACAGTGACAGGCCGCAGGCCCGAATGACCCGCGCGGTTTGGATCGGGCGGGCGCTGTTTAAGATATTATTAAAGAATTTAGTATTTATTTTCCTTAAGGAAATTAGGAAAAATATAATGGAAAAATGCAGAATGTATTTTCTTAATAACTTTTAATCCATTGGTTAGAATTTTATGTTATCATATATGAAAATGTTCAGAAAAATCTCAAGAACTTAAATATAAAATAAAATCACACATCTGATAGTTAGATCTTTAATTACTACCTAATTACAGTGAATGTTAATTAGGGTAGATTAGCAAATTTACTTATCCAAATTGCATGATTAGGGTGCCATTAGTTCACAGTTGTTAATTAGATTGCATGTGCCAAGTATAATATTTTTCTGAGTGCTATAAATGAAGTTATGCCCTAATCTTGTCAAATTCTAATTAGTGAATTTTAGGGTTTATACACATTGGATCATAGCAAATTCAGTCTCTGATTATTTGTATGAGTAATTAGGACTTGCATGCCAAATTTCATGTAATTTGAATGGTTGGATTTTTATTTATGTGCTAATCCTTTTTGCTTGAGTTTAAGGTGTGGTTAGCACTAAGTAACCACTGTTTATTAAACTTTAATTATTATTTTGCTCTAGAACAGTAAGCTAATTGAAATGAAACCATCCTTTATTACCTGCTTAGTATACTCAAACAAATCCAAAATATTAGAATCTTAACTATCTTAATTAACTTAAGAAATCTTTAGATTTGGATCAAGCTTTAAGACTTGATCTAGATCTAGGATTGCCACCAATAATACATAATTAATCCACTGATTTGACATTGATCTTTAAATACACACTTGATTTGACTTAAGACTTGAGAAGGAGTCAATCCCTAATTCTACTTAAGGCAAATCTAAAACTATAACAACCCTAACTCAACTATATTGATTTCAAGACTGTGAATTGAACATTTTCCAATAATACATCTGATTTACTATTGATCCTAAACATTTGAATTAGACATGTTAAGATTAATAACAATCTATGTGATTACTTGATATGAATCTAAACTTTAGATCCCTGATTTTCTCTTAAGAAAGAAGACTAGCATAAGAAGACAATTAAAATTATATTGATTAAACAAGTGATATAATCCTTAACAATATGCTTGATTTAGTCCCATAATCTTAGTCTAAGTGTGATCAGATGATTCTATCATCTAATCTAATTATTCTAAATCTAATAATGAACCAGAACTTGATAGTCTAATATTAATATCTAAAGAAGAGATCTTGATGCTCTCTTCATAAGATCATCTTAAATTATATAAAAGACCCAAATTTATATATTATGAGGTAGGAGGCATTGTAAGAATCCTTGAGGTAGACGTATAGAAGATCCATTCACCTTAGAACTTGATCAATTTCCCTTGTGGTAGTAATCACTCAAGACATTAGAAGAGATACCTCTCCTTGTGGTAGAATCCAGGTTATGTGATCCCTGATCATATTAGATTTGTGAAACCTTGTATAAGACTTACCTATTAGTTTAAGACTTGTAGTCTTGATAAAATCCTCATTATATTAAATAGATTTGATTGAACTACGATTGTTGGGTAAGTGTAGTATAGTATACCCATATTACTGGTCCCTAGTAATAATCTGGATTGGTTGAATCACTCTAAGTAAGATTTGTCTTTGTTGCTATCCTGCGGGCTTAGGCGGACATAACCTCGCTTAGAATAAATCAATCAATCATAATAGTGTATTAAATGGGTACCCATTTCTTAGTTTTATTGAAGGACAGTTGCCATCGGGCAATGCCTCCTGACGAAGATCGCTTCAATAGGTATGGCTTAGGTGAAACTAAGAAAAAGGAGAATTACCTTCCTTAAGACACTAAGTATGATTGTGAGTTTAGTGACTAAATGCTTAGTTTGAGAAACAAATAATCATCGGATGGTGCCTCCTAATGAAGATCGCTTTATTAGGGTGGCGTAATCAAACTAAATGTCGTGTCTTATCTTTGCAGCATATTTAATATGTGTATACAATCACCCTGCCCAGTGATCTTTGAAGTAAATAAGCAACTTTAACTAAATATCTGTGGCGGCCCTACCCCGCCGTGGTCCTGTTAACCCTTAAGTTAACATGATTACGGTGGAGGGGTCACCAAATGACAAGGTCCCCAATTAGAATTGAATTAGACACATGTTCTAATCTAACTTAAATAAGGACTTTACCATTCATCCCAGAATTTATCACTAAATGATCATACAAGAACTCAGAATGCAGAAGCATAAAATATAACATCCATCCAATACAGTATAAATATAATAATACAGAATAAGTAAAGTACTGAAAGAGAAATATAAACTTGTATTATTATAATATTTAATAAGTTTAAAAGAACTAAAAGGAAACTCTCAATCTCACTGGAAGATAGAAAACTAAAACTACAGATCTTCAGGAACGGGCTCCTCCTCCAAATGACAAGCTCTCCACTGGATCTGCTGCTCCAACAAACTCAGAACCTACCATTATCAGTTTCATAATGATAGGGCCCCAACCAACAAAAGAAAAATTAGTTAGACAATATGTCTAAGTATATTTTATGGCAAACAATTTTATTAAGTTAAATAAATATCACCATAAGAACAGAACTGAGCAAAATAGGTGCAGAAAAGCATATAAAAGAGTAGTATAAAGTTATAAACAAACAGTTTATAACTAAAGCAACTAGGAAGTAATACATACCTCCTCCAAGCGACTGCAACAAAGACCGGTAAGCAAAAGACTAAACAAAACTGTAAGAAAAGTACAACCTAAACATGCTTATGATCAAATAGAATATGCTAGGTGACATACATAATTTGAACCATATAGAACTGAAAACAACTAGCATCCTAGGTGAGCATAAGGAAACAGTAAGTAAAACTAGCATCCTATATATATATATATAACTCGTGCAGGAAAGCTGTAAGTAAACTAATGCTACAATGCAGAATATACAAGTAAAACAGTAACTGTAAACTGAAACTACAGTGACTATATAAGTCACTTGAACTGAACACGAACTCAGCAAATCTTAGCCTGATGAGCTAAGAAACTCTGAAATGAACTTCACTGAAAACTCTTAACCTGATGAGCTAAGACAGAACTGAATGTAAGTGTACTTGAATTAGTATATCTATATCAAAATCCTGACTCTATAGTCAGTAGGGCGAGAGTCTATCCATCCTATCACTCGGACTAGGCATGGCCAATAGACTGTCGGATATTAAACCCTCGAAAGATTGCCGACCCCGAACGAGTTGATCGAAGAGGTATACTAATCAAGCTACACCTTACAAACACTTGTGAAATGAAAACATAATACTGCTTATGAATGTTCCAAATTAACATAAGATATTTATCAATTATCTTAAGTACATAATACTTGTTCAAGGTATAAGGATCAAAATCAAGGAATGTGAAGCATCAAAATCAAAGTGCAAGAAACTCTATCTAAAACACAGGTGATATCCGTTGTTATTTACTTTATTTGTTCTATCTACTCTAAGTTACATAAGTTTCAAAATTATCAATTCTTACACATTCTATAACATAGAATCACGAATCCTACTAGTTAAAGATAATTAGGACTGGCCAAGTCCTAATTATAACTTAATCAAAAGATGACTATTTGGTTAAAGTGAATAAATCATCGACCTAGTTTTGTATTTTAATTCATCCCAACCTCATCTTCATTAGCCAAATCAAGATGAAAAGATTAAGAATTAGACTCCAGTTGATGGGGTCTAATCACTTAATCTAAAGGTGTAATCTAAGGGTCTAAGGTTTAGAATCTAAAACTCACTGATTAGATTAAGGCAAATCCTAATGATAAATCAAATTCATTAGGATAGATCTCTATTCTTAGTTCTAAAGTTTAAAGATCAAATAATCATTTAATAAACTAAGAAAATCTATAAACTAGAAAACTCAAGGTTTCACTTATTGAGTAACCCAATTTACTCAATAAATAAATTCTAACTTAAGATCTATTCCTAATCTTAAGAATTAAGGCTCTTAATTACTAAGAGTATCTCTCAAGACACATTTCCTAACTAATATTATAAGACCTAAGGAAAGATCTAAGAGTGATTAAAGAATGAGAACACTCACTTAGGACTTAGGAATTTTCTTAAGGAGCAAATTTTGAGATTTTAATCAAAATCTAATTTAGACTTGAATTTGATTAATTTCAGCTATAAATCATTATATTTACTGATTAATATGATTAGAAACTGAATTTAGGGCTTTTAAAGGCTAAACCCTAAATTTGGGCAAAATGACCATTTTGCCCCTACTTAAGGGTTCAAAAGATTAAATTTTGATCTAGGGCTTAAATTCTGAAATTTTCTTTTGGAAAGTATTTCTTATTGTCTAATATAAGATTAGATAGTAACTAAATTAATTTTGGGTAATTATTAAGCCATATGAGATCAAATTAGTGAATTTGACTCATAAGGGCAAATTAGTAATTTGGCTAAGTGAAAGTTAACTTTTTCTTTCAGATTATTGTTCTTTACTGCCTAAGCTTTCCATAGAATCTAAATTTGCTAAATTCTAATAAGTATTGGCCAAGTTATGGCCAATACAAGATCTAGGATTTAAGGTTAATTAAGGGATCCTTAATTATAGATCAAAATTTTAACTTTGCCAATTAGTATCCAAATTAAGCAAAATTAGTGGCTGTGAATTACAAATAGCCCACTGATCATAATGACATGTGGTAGGCTCAATTTGGACCTAATTTGACTAAGTTAAGACCTAATTAGGATTTAGGGTGATTAGTGAGTGATTAGTAAAATTAATCACTCAAACACTAATCAAACCTTACAGCTAGGTTCTAAATGACTCTATGAGTCCTCTGAAACTTAAATTATTCAATTTGGTTTATTAATTTGGCTAATATTTACTAATTAAGCTTTAGGGTAATTATGGGTGATTAGTAAATCTAACTGTTGGATTTAAAATCTTTTTACAGATTTCTATTAATTAGGTTTTTCTGATCTAAATTGATATTTGGATCATCCAAATTGGAGCTCAATTGACCAAGTTATCGTCAATCGAAGTTCTAGGGTTAAATAGGGTAATTAGGGTTAAGTCCTAAAAGTGATTAGGCAAATACTAATCCAAACAGCAAAGTGAACACTATCAAATTTATCCTTAAGGTTTTCTGATCACTTTGAGACCCATATTGGGTATGTTTGGATTAGTGATTACAAAGTTATTGGCTAAATAAGATTTGTGACATAAACTTGAATTTAATAAAACCCTAAATGTCACTTTGCTAAATAAATGTCCAAATGCAAAATTAACAGTGCCATAATATTCCTCTATTTTTGCTGAATCTAATGATATATAATTTTGCATAATTTGGATTATAAATTGCAAGATATTAATGTTTAAAGTTTAGGATTTAATTAATTAATTAATACTATTTTAATATAAATAATAAATCTGTTATTATTATTATATTTAATTCGTATTATTTAAAACCTTATATTTATATATATATGTGTTTATTATTTATTAAGCAGGTACACGTGGCGCGCTCTCACTGGCTGAGCAGAGAACGGCGGGCCCCACTGGTTAGACGGCTGACTCGCATGCGACGCGTCGCCCTGCGGTTGGCTGGAGCGCTGCGAGGTGGGCCCCGCCGAGGCAGCCGAAAAGTCACGGGCCACGGGTCGGGCCCGGGCTGACCCGGTCCTAACCCGAAATGTCTTCGTCTTCGCGCGATCGTCCCGACGGCTGGAAACTAGGGTTCCCGATTTGCGACTCCTCCGGCGACGGTAGGGCTCATCCCGCACGGTGATGCGAAGAGGTGATCGAGACCTATCCAATGACATATGGTTCAATAATTGGCGCGACCCACCTTGCACGGAAACCCTAACCCTAAGAAGGCACGCCGGTGATAACGACTTTCACTGTAGCATTTGGTTAAAATCCCTCTAATCTACCTATAATTACAACGATCCTAACGGCAGAGATTGCAATCAACCTTATAAAATAACTATGTAATTACTTGGATTGCAATTTGATTGAATGGATGTTAGGATCAAGAGGTACCTTTATTCAACGGCGCAGACGATGGCTCGAACAAAGCTTCTCTTTCTTCCTTGCTACGATCGGAATCGAGGAAATGGGGTACTGGATAGTCAGATTGGAGCTTTAACTTCTCCTTTAGAGCGGCGGAGGGACACCTGCGACGCTCGAAGCCTCGCGCGTGGCGAGCCTAGGGCTCAGCGCGACACTAGCTGAGCGACGGTGACGACGGCCTCTGAGCCATCTGATCAATCGCTAAGATTGGATCGGACGGCTGCTGTTGATCAAACGGAAATTGAAGATGCCGTCAGATGGATGGAACGGCGTGAATATAAATCTGACAGAAACCGTTAAATATTTAAATTTATATTATTATTTAATTATTTTTACACAGATTTTATTAATTAAATTTAACCTTAAAAATACGTTCCAAAAATTTCCAATAAATCACCCCTAACTAATTGAGGGGTGAGGAACGCAACGGCGCACTCGGATTTTTGTTTCGACGAGTATTTATTTACTTGATTATTTGGGGTATTTAAATATTATTAAAATATTCGACGAAAATCCAACGACTTCCAAATGCCTCCAAAATTTCACCCCTAGCTAATTTGGGTGTTCTGAATGCAATGGCGAAGTCAAATTTTCAATCTGAGGTCTAAATAAAAAGTCAATTTTCTAGGGTTTGGGATTTTCCAGAATTCCAGATTTGACTTTGTTGACTTCTGGTTTGACCTAGGTTTCAGAGGCGAGTTTTAAATTACTTAATTAGTGACTTAGAACCTTAATTAAGACTTAGATTAGTCTTAATTGAGCAAAGTAACAACCTAAGTTGTTACAATATCGATATAGAGTTTTGGAGTCAGAATCCTTTTAGCAGTATTCTGCACAGTGGAGACTTAGGATTCACTTATGTATCTTACTACATTCTTCATGGATTTGTTTGGATTTTCCATTCATATCACACAATGGCATAAACATGAAGCATAAGCATGAGTTGACCTCATTCCTTCTGTAGTGACACATGGCTATCAGTGATTACAGTATGAGATACAGAATGTTATATACACAGACTGGGGAATTTCAGGGTGCATCTGCGTCACCATACTGACTTCCTAACTATTGTGATTACATTGGACCGTACGACTCATAAGCCTTCAGTGATAGTTCTGTGATATACAGTGACATAGCATATCTGTGAGCATCGTTTCAGTAGCATATAGTGCCGCTTATAGCATCCTTCTCAGCATCTGACATTTTTAGGTATTTTCAGTACTTGGTTTTGATGCAATTTTTCTTTACTTAGTTCTTACAGTTCATTTGATGCTTTACAATTTTCTTGCATTTTTACTTTATGTTCTGCATATTTATTATATTTAGATTAGCTCGTATAGCTAGCTTCGATGTGTTAGAATTCTTGTCTAATACGGGGTATTTTTGGGATCCGACAATTTGTTAGATCCTGAGCAGTTGTTGGAGACAGGTCAGGAAGACGTCTTAGAGTCTTAGGAGGAGCACTTGGAGCTGTAGGGGATCGAGCACCTACTTTTACTTTCTAGTTCCTTCCAGTATTTTAGCTAGACTCTTTATATTCTGCATTATTATGGTTTGTAATAAAACTCTGGATGTATTTTCACTTTTCTTTTCTAAGATAGATATATTTTCTACTGCTTGAGACAAATGTATTCTGGATGTTATGCTTTTAGCTTCCGCACTCTGTTATATTACTATACATAGTATTGTGATGTGATCGGCGTACTGGAAATGCTGATATATTTTGTAACGTACATGGGTCCTTCTCTCCTCCCTTATACCTTATGTACGTACTAAGTCTAATACTTAAGATAAGGGTACCATTCTTATCTTAGGTATTGGCTCTCGAGCCTACTCTTAGGGCTCGAGTCAGCGGCCTTCAGTATGGCTTTGTCTCTTTAAGCCTATTCGGGACGATGGGTTTTACTTGCATGGCCCACCCCTCCCGAGTATCGCACCATTCCGCCGCCAACCTATGAATTATACTCGTGTTTTGCGCGCGGTGACGGGACGGGGCGTTACAATTTGATTAAGGGGTGGCTGCCACAATAATATAAGAGGAACTTGTTTTGAAGAGTATGAACTAGAAGTTATAGAATTGAGTTGGTTTGTATAAGCATTTAAAGAAACCTTCGTACCTCTGTCTTCAAAGAATATTATCGGTAATTCCTTATTAAAGTTAACTCAAGATAGTCGATCTGTGGCAGACTATGTTGCAGAATTTAGGAAACTGACACGCTTTACACCAAATTTAGTACCTACTGAAGAAGACAAGTGCTATCATTTCCAAAGTGGATTGTGCAAATCCATCAAGGATCATGTCACCCTGTTCCAAATAACTAACTATGAGAAATAGTGGAAACGGCAAGGGTGGTCGAGCACCACGCACCATCGTCCTAATCAAGAGAGAGCCTATCAGATGGAAGCTAATGAATCTGTCAACCAAAATTAATAATGTCAAAAGCCCCATCCTTATGGGAAGTGTTATCATTTCGATCGATGATATTATACATGTGGTCGTTAGGGCCACAGATATGAGCAATGTAATGCTTTAAAACTATCGATGGAGCTATAATAAATCATTATTGTCGAAATCAAGTATTCATACCCACTCCTTTGAACAAGAGGGAGCCAAGGATGGCCTTAATGCCACCTCTGGCTAAAGAGAGACAGACTCCTTCAAAGACTCAAACAACTACATCTCGACCTCTAGTTCCAAATTAAGCAAGGGTCCAAGCAACCAATAATAGACCTACTGGGATAGCAGAGTTTATAATCTTACTACTATTCAGGCAACTGAAGACAACAACGTGGTTTCAGGTACACATCTTTAATAATTCTTTACTTATAGCATTACAATATTTATTAAATGCTCAGCTTCATTAGACATCCAAATTTTGGATTAACACCAAATATTTTTATTTGAATCTAAATTTAATTTTGGATGTTTTTTTGATTAAATAGATGCAGCCCAAGAGTTATACTGTTCATTAATCTATTGAGCTTCTTTAATTTCATCAATTAACGAACATTCTATAGTGTAAAAACTTAAGTTATTACCCTAGCCAATTAGGACTAATCCAAGTCCTGATTTTAATTATAACATATTAATTAAGTCATTAGTAGTTTACTACCAGGACCTAGTCCAAATCAGAAGTCAAATGAATCAAATCTTGATTTTGGAAATTTCAGGAACCCTAGAAATTGACCTAATTATTTTGATCTTAGATCAAAAATTGAACTTTGTCATTGTACTCATTGACCCCAAATTAGATTGGGGTAATATTTTGGTGGCAAGCAGAAGTCGTCGAAAATTCGTCAAATATTTTAATAATATTTAATTAATTAGAAAATTGAGATATTTAGTTTGACCTCGAAATCAAAATCCAACTTCACCATTGCGATCATCATCCCCAAATTAGTTAGGAGTGATGATTTGGTTGTATTTGGAAATCATCAGATTTTTGCGAATATTTTAATGTAATTAAATACCCCGAAAAACAGAAAAATGAAATACTCATCGGAATCGAAATCTAATTTAGCTATTGTGTTCCTCACCCTCAAATTAGCTAGCGGTAAATTTTTGGGATTTTTTTTCGGAGCCCGTTTATTAAATTTGAATTTTTTTAAATTAAAAATTAGAAAACATATATTTCTTAAATCTTTATTTCCATTTTCCTCTCTCCTGGATGGCACCCCTTTTTCTTCTGCATTCGACGCTTCCCTCTCCTGCCGCACACAAAAGTGGCAGAGCCCCTCTCCTTCTCTTTTTTGCCATCATCTCCTCCATGATTTGGATGGGATAACTCATTCATATCCCATCCCAAGGCCAGCCTCCTCTTCTTCTATAAGAATGGAGCTCCAGCCTCTCCTTCCTCCATTTGGCCAGCTAAGCTCTTCTCCTCTTCCCAAGCTCTCTTCTTCCTCCTCAAGCCTTCAAGCCTCCAAGATCCAGCAGAGATCCGAGCCTTCTTCCTCCAAGCTTCTACTGATAGCTGAGATCTTCTTCCATCTCAAAAGGTACCTCCCTTTCCCCTATTGAATGGATTTAATGGCTACTTCATTTTACTCCTATGCTTATTTTGCATTCTTAGAAATCTGTGATTGAGTATGGAAGACATTAAAGTTCATTAAGGTATTAAATTTCATTGTAAATGAAATGCTCTTTTTTTCCTCCTTTATGCATGCATGAATCTTTAACTCCATTGTTTGCATTGTTAGAATAATTATTTTGTGCTGATTTTAGTATCGTTGGAAAGGTCTCGAAAATACCTTTCCATCAGTATATGGCACCACACGTGAAGTGCTCTAGGTTGATAGTATTTGAGCCCGAAAGACGACCCGTCACGGTTTTCGCATAGGCGAAATCACCGTCAGGCGCTACGCGCGCCGTAGCGCCCGAGTCTCGGGCTGAATCTGTTCCAGAGCGCTGTCGCACAACGCGCCGCAACGGCATATAAATTTGATGAAATTAAATTAAATGCATCGTAGCACTGAAATCTGCCGTAGTGCGCCACCACGTCCAAAAGCACTGCAATGCGCCGTAGCGCGCTACTGCGAGCCTTAGCGCCTGGCTCTCGGCTAGAGAGCACTATAGTGCGCCGTAGCATCTAGCTCTCGGGAACTCTGGCACCGTCATGCCTGAAAGCACTGCGGCGCGCCCCAGCGCTGAGATTCATTGCAGCGCGCCATCGCACCTTGCTTTCAGTCAGAAGGCGCCACAGCGCGCCGTAGTGCCCAGAACTGTCCGGAACTGCCCAAAACTGTTCGGAATTGCCGAAATTTCACATTTTTCACATTATAATGGCCTTATGACCATAATAATTTTAGTAAAATTAAGTATTGTATAAAATTGGAGATGATTTTTGAATATGGAAAAATTAGGTTTTGATTCCTTTCATAAAAATAGAACCCTAATATTGAAATGATCATAACTTGATCATTAGACATCAAAATTTTGCATTCTTAGACTCTATGAAATTTTTGGATAGCAAATAATAATAAACTACCTGAAATAGAACCCTAACATTGAAACAACAATAATCCTTGATTTCCTTTTTTCTTTATTTACACGCGTGTATTTTAAATACAATATGGTAAATATAAGCATGCATAAATATAAATTTTAAGAACTTTTACTAGAGACGAGTGGGATGATAAACTTCTTTGACAAGACTGTAAGTCTGAGAAACATTCATTTCAACTCAAAAGATGAGAATGATCATAATATGCTTAATTGCCAATTTTCACAGTTAGGAAAAACAAGTTATTTAACAACAAAGTTAAATCCTGCTATTAAAATCTTAGTCCATATCATACTGCAAGAAATTAGCTAAGAAAAATTATAATATTTATGGTGTTGATTATATAAGAAAATTAACAAATATTTGACAGCTACAAAAGCCCTACTATAAAAGGAGTAGAAAGAACAGCATAGCTTAAAACTATAAGGAAAACTTCATTTAGATTTATAAGTGTTAAAGTAGTTCATCAGTAGCATAATAATAAATATGCTTTTCAACTATCGAAACATCAAGAAATTACTGATTAGAAGCATATAACTAATATATATATATATATATATATATATATATATATATATATATATATATATATATATATAAGTAAAATTTATACAGGATTGCATAGCTTGGTCCTAATAGAATGTAATTTAGATTTAATTAGACCTTAACGATTTCCCCATTCGACAACTTAGAGACCTAAATCAACAATCAAAATTTTTTTCTTTTTTTTTGTAAACAACAGTTGATAGGAGAATCGGGTGAAGTACCTGCTTACATGTCGTTAGGTTGCTTCTAGGGTTCCTGTGCAACCTTGCAAAGATATTCTAATGAACTATGCTAATGAACTCAGGACCCTTCCTTTTAAAATTTAAACAGGATTGCATAGCTTGGTCCTGAGTTCATCTAAATCACATTCTAATTAAATCTAAATCACATTCTATTAGGACCAAGCTAATGCTTTAAAATATCCTAATGAACTCAGGACCCTTCCTTTTAAAATGCGAAAGGTATGAATTTGAATGGGTAATATCATCAATAATCTGATCCTCTTGAGGCTTCCCATTGACACGCGCTTGCGGTGCGAGCCACGTGTCATTCCTACGATTTTCAGAGGAGAAGGGAATTCTTCGAATCGGTTGATTCGTTCGATCAAATGGCGTCGTTCGACCGAAAGGTATTAGGGTATTATGGTAGGAGCGAATGGAATTAGGGCGAAGGTACATCAATTTAAGAGATAATAAACTATTTAAACTGAAGTTAATAATTAATTAATCAATTATTACTCATTTTACTAAATTAGAATAAGTAATTATATGCTTCTGGAAAAATTTCAAAAAAATGCTCTTTAACTAAATTGGGGTGACGAACTCAAAAATATAGTTGAAATTTTAATTGGAAGTCGTTTTAATTATTTTATTTTTCACTATGTAAATAATGCAATAAAATAATCGAGAAATTTTGACAATCTCCAAAACTCACCAAATTTTCACCTCTACCTAATTTGAGGGTGAGGAACTCAATGTTAAAATCCAATTTTTTATGTGGGGTCAAAATAAATTTCTCATTTTCCTTATTTTAATATTTATCCAAAGTTAGTGCTTTACTTATTTGATATCTAAACTAGACCAACACTTCAAGGTTCACTCTTAATAATTAATTAAGATTATTAAAAGAGTTTTGAGGTTAATTGGACTATCAAACAATGGTTAACAACTTTGAGTTGTTACAATTATCATCATTATTATTATTATTATTATTATTGATTATGATAAGAATAATAATAGTTCTTTTTTAATTATTATTAATCATAACAACAACAACATTGGTATTATTATTATTATTATTATCATCTATTATTGTTGATAACAATAATAATAATATTTCTTTTTTAATTATTAATAATCATAATAATAATAATAATATTATTATTATTATTATAATTATAATCATCTTTATAATTATTATTATAAAATATTTATCTCTACTTATTATTATTATTTTCATCTTTATTAATTTTATTAATAATTATAATTAAAATAATACTTTCTATATAATCATAATAAAAATAACACTTTTATTATTACTATTAATATAATCTTGATTATTATTATAATAATATCCTTTTCTATTTATTTATAATCAAAATGATAATAATAAAAACCATCAAAATAATAATAATAATAACCATATTAATATTATTATCATATTTATTATTAGTAGTAGTAATAATGATCACATTATATTCTCACAATAATAAATTATTATCATCATCATTATTATTATTGTTGATAATAATAATAATAAATTATCATCATCTTTATTATAATTATTATTATTATTATTGATAATAATAATAATCTTCTATTTTAATTATTATTAAATTCTTTTAACTATTATTATTATTATTATACAATTAACCTATTAATAATTCTTTCTTTTATTGTTGCCAATCCCTTAGTATGGATCATTCTTTTATTATTTTTACTAATATCATAATAAAAAAGGTAATGATAATAGAGAGATAGAGAGAGAATAAAAATAATAATTATCATACCAACAATATTATTAAATAAATAAATAATAAATGCAAAATTCATTATCAAAGTCCTAATGAAAATTATGTATACATATATTCATGATAGATCAATATAAGCCTAGTTTAAGGAACTTAAAAACAAGTACCCAGCTATTATGAACTATATTATATATTGATTTTATTATCTACTACTTATAATGACTCAAGTTGTTATCATGCTAATTATAGCTAAATCCGACTAAGAAATTAGGATCTCGAGTAATTTTAAAATTAAGTCAAACAAAAAATATTATTAGAAAGAATATATTTTTGTGATCGTAATACTTAAGTTTGGGAGAAATTTGAACAAATGATACTCTTGAAATAATTTAGGAATATTTAAAATTCAAAAAATTGGGGAAATTAAATACAATTCCAAATTGAGTGATCTTATTGTCATTAGATTAAGAATATTAGAAAAAGACAACAAAAAAGTTTCATTGAATTTGGACCTCTTGATTAATCGTAATTAATTTTTGAAATCTTAATCTTCGAAAATTAATATAAAATAAAATATAACTTGAAATCGAGAAATTTTGGTACGGGTGTGTTCGTCTCGTCAAAATACATCTCGAAGTCAAGCTTCGTTAATTTTGGAAATCAAATAATGAAAAAATACAAATAATTTACTTAAATTTAATTATTTAAAAATTTCAAAAATAAATTCTTTATCCTCCCCACACGATGCCTTTCCCTCTGGTACGCAGCCTGCGTGCCCTAGAGCACTCGCAACAACGGCTAATCAGGAGTCAACGCAACTGCCTCTATCGAGCCAAGTACCCCTCCCCTCCTCTCCTCCCCTCCATTTTCCTATATATAGGATCCATAATCCCCCATATTTTCCACACACCTCTTCCTCCCATTTCCAGCAGCCCCTACTTCCAACCCAACTGCGCCTCTCCTTCCCTCCGAAGAGCCTCCCCTAGCGGCCTTCCGTGCCCTGCACCAGCCGCCGCCGCCGCCCGATCCTCCCGCTGCCTCTACATGTGAATGCGATAGGAGAGAGAGAGAAGTGATGATCTTTTTTTAATTTTTTTTTCTAAATAAGAAAATAATTTCCTTATCTTTTTGCTAAATAATAATAATAATTTATTATTATTATTATTATCGCTAAAATAGTTAATTCTTATTATTAATACTAATTTCATTATTAGTATAATAATATTCTTTTTATTCATTTAAGCAAAGTTTCTTATTATTATTATTAATGATAATAATAAAGTTATTTATTATTATTATTATTATTACAATTATATTTTTATCATTTTAATTCAATCATTTCAATTATATTAATTATTATTATTATTATTATTACTGCAAATTTAGTTTCTATCATTTCTTTTTAAGTTATTTTTATTTTTTGTCATTATTTATTATTATTATTATTATTATTATTATTATTTTTATTGTTATTATAAAGTAAAATGATATTACCTTTTTTAGTTAATTACTTTATTCGCCATTTTTCTGCATTGCTATTCAAGCTTTAACCACTTTGATATTCACATGAGATTTTGTGCTCTAAATTTGAAAAAAATAAATATAAATGAGTATCATGAATTCATAAAGGTTAATCTATGTTAGATCAGAGCAGATTAATATCTAGAACAATAAAGAAACTGTATATAATATTTGAAAGAAAATGTGTAATTAAATCAGAAACCATATCTCATATAATTAAATAGATATGTCAAACTCATTATAATTAGTTCTATAATTTTATCCAATATAACAAATATTATATTTAAATTTCTTTTTTTTTTTAGGATAGACACATTTCTTAACAAATATATTTTATATTCATCCTCATGCATATTTAAATTCAATATTGCATAATATTTTCTTTATTTATGCTTTCATACTTCTCCTATAGAATACCGCTTAATATTATTTGTATATTATTATATCCTATAAATCTTACTTAAACTATTGTGTTAAAGTAAATATATATTTTTTATTTACCCTCTCATATATATATATATATATAATTTTATTTTAACAACTAGATTGTTTATAAAAATTTTATTTTTACTTTCCTTAAAAACTCATAAAATCTCCAATTTTGAAAATTTAAAATGAATATATACTTAGTATCATTTTATTAAAAATATATACATAATATTTAAAAAACCTGATTTAAAATTACAGATATCTGCACATGCTTTGGCATTGTTTGATTTTTTCTGTGTACTACATTATCTCGAAAGCCATTTAACAAAAGCTTAATCCATTATGAGTTCAAAAGATTGCTCCCATGGAATGACACTGTGTACTTACACAACACTTAGTTCCTATAACCTATTTTGATACCAATTGTAATAACTTAAACTCTTAAACATCAATATAATATTCACTATAACTTTATATATATGACAATTTATCCTCAAAATATAACTTTCCAACAAATCACTCATATTAAGAATACAACCAATTAACACATTTAATTTTAAATTCTTTTCAGAAATTCTACCGTTATCTAAAAAAACATTTCTATTTTAAAATTTTACTTAATTATACTTAAAAAAAGTTATACAAATATCCACCCACATATCTGCCATACTTGATCTTTTTTGAACCCCAACTCCACCAATCCCAATTCTTCTCAAGGATCCCTTGACTATTCACCCTGCCTCAATTTCCACTTCCCAAGCTCTCTAGCCCCATTTCCTATGGTCCCAAGTCCCATACATCTAGCTCCCCTGACCCCATATACCCCGATCCCAATTCGCTCTAATGATGGAGGTTGTAGGTCATCCCATGCCTACTCTTGTGACTATCAAGTATTGAGACAAAAAAGTACTAAATTGATTATCTCTTTAAATTGTGAACTTCAACAAAAATGGTAGCATCTCCCAATCAATTCATTGTCCGTCAAAATGCCTTTGGTAAATCCAATATTGTAAAGTTCATCAAAACTATCCAAATTAGTTAAAAACACTATAATTGTGAATGCATCCATCTTAATCACGAACACTTCAAGTCTAAGCTCTCTACTAATTGATGTTAAGAAACTTAGTTTTTCCAAGTTATGATTTTGTGGCTATTTTATTATAGCTATTGAATGATTGTAACTATCTTATTTATCAATGAAATGAAATTTTAACAGTGCACGTGTGTGTTATATAACTAACATTCTGCTATGCTATACAGAATTCACTGATCACACGGAATGAGCAAAACAACATAATACATGTAATAAAATTACAGACAAAAGAGAGCCCTCTAACAAAAAGCTCTGACACATTGAAGCGAGAACTCAGGGCATAACATTTTACTCATAGCAGCCAGCTTTGATCACTTTGCTCCTACAGGAGAGCTCTTCTTAGATAATAATAATACAACAATAATCATACAGAAACATCTTTTCTCAATGCCTTCCCTAGCAATCAATATTTTGCCAGCAATCAGGATCTGCAAAATCTGTTTATTATTTTCCACATAATCAGAGGCAGGCCCAAAAATGATAATTAAAATGAAAAATAACAATAAAAAAAGCACATCACTTGAAAGGATGATACTTCATACCATTCATCAAGGATCAAACTATATTATTTGATCTTTGCTGGCCAATTCTTTCTGCTGTTTGCTACAATCTTTACTCTACAAGAGTTATAGATATTTCAAAGTCAGTTGTTGTAATTAAAAAAGAACAATAAAATGAAGTGGAATAAACACAGCATGTCTAAAAGGATTATTTATATAGTGGTTTTTACATGCATAGCACCCAAACCTTCTATATTTACAAAAGAAGCGCATTCATTTCATTATTCTTACAATTCTTCTAGTTATAAGTAGATATTAAGGTGTCATACAACTTGAAAATGAGGAGATGATAATGCCTTTACTCCTAAATTAAAATAAGGGTGTCGGATATATATATATATATATATATTTTGAATTCTTAGGTATTTTTTTGTGTAAAAATCATAATTTTATCTCATCAAACAATACCACAGAATCAACATTAAATAATCCTTTAATAGTTAAGTGCCTAGTTTTAGTGTATACAACTGCAAAATAAAGATTAAAGGATTCTTTAATACTAAAGTGTTTAGTTTTAGTGTATAAGACTGCAAAACCAAGATAAAAGAATTCTTAATATTAATTTTTAATATATAGAGAACTTTTTATCTGTGCTCGAGTAAATAAATTGTGTAATAAAAGAATAACAATAAGATATATTACTAAAATGATAATCACTAAAATACATAGCACTTTATAAAATACACATTCAACACCCAAACTATAACATTTACAGATAATAAATAGCTTATTGAGTTTCAATTTTGAGCTTGAACAAAAAAAAAAGATTTGCTTGAATTAAAGCATGAATTCATGCTGGCCTGCTTTGCCAACATAACGAGCAGCCCAGTTGAGTTCAGCAATCCATTAAGTCTGCCAATATAATTCATTCTGTAGCAATAACAAAACAAATAAAAACATAACCTAACTACTAAACCTCTCGCATCCTCCAACCCAAACTAGGGGTGCAAGAGAGTTGAATCATGAACAACTTGATCTTGGCTCCGTGAAATAGCTAGTGAGCAGAGTTTGATAAGCTAGCGAGACAAGTTTGAGCTAGCTCCGGATTGACTCATTAGCTCGTGAACCAACTCATTTATTAGTTATAAATAAATAAAACATTTATATGTATCAAAATTTCAAAAAAAAAAAAAATTATTAAACTATTTACAATTTTGTTTTATTTTTTCATTTTGATATATATTTTGTAGTTTTACTTTGAAAATATAATTCATTGCAGTATATTATTGAAATATTTGCTTAATTTTAGATTATGTTTTTCTTTAAGAGAAATAAATTTGCTCCTGAACCAACTTGGGCTCGTAAATTTTAGTTCCAATCGAATTTTACTTAATATTAAAGCTCAAGCTTGACTCAACTTGTTCACACCACTATCCCAAACCATAGCAAGCCCCAAAACTTAATATCTGCTCTCTCATCATCAAACCCTCTCTCCATTGTCACAGCCCCAACTTGCGCATCATTGCCAAGAATGAGAATATCACAGCCAACCGCTTATTGTTTGAGCAACCAGTTGCAACCAATGAGTAAAAGCCACTCATTGATATCCACTTTGTCAGATGATTTCAATCTAAGGCTTAAGAGACCAATTCAAATCATACTGATCTTGAGCCCAAGAAAATTCGATCAAGCCCAGCTCAAGTCAAATTCGCTATGCTCAACTCATTTGCAACAAGCCAAGAACATTCCCTTTTGGACATCATTACAAAATAAGTGCATTTTATAATCATGCAGGTCATGGGCTATTTAAACCTCGGCCTAAAATCTCAATCAAATGAAAAAGCGACTGGTATAATTGTATTTGCCCACTCATTTTTGGTTGCCATTTCCTTTTTTTGGGTATTGAATGTAGTCCAACATAATCACTTGAGTATTTGAGGAGCTTATGTGCAAGCGTACACAGGAGGCATAACTTTCAAAGGAGCTTTAATTTAGTCAAACTAAGAAGGGACAAATGCATGTTTACAATCACAAACTAACTCGCAAAATAATTTCATTTTCCATGTGGTCCAATTAAACTATCTACACAGAGCAATCATTTCGCTCAAACAATTGCAAGTTTGTGTCTAATAAATCAATGAAGAAAGAAAATTCCCTGTTTAGAAAATCTAAGTGAATCAATGTCTAACGACTCTTAATAAAATCTTAGAATATGTTCGAGTTTTATTTTAGAAAAATTGAAAAAAAAATATAAAGATCTAAGAAAAATGATAACCAATATGCCGTGATTCAAGCATTTCTACGGGGGCAACAAAAACCTGATCCAATAAATCCCCAAAACTCGAGAGCGTCTTCAAAACACCAAGGCAACACTTGGGAGTTACTAAGAACAAATAAAATACCAAAAGTAAAGCAACTGGCCGGATAAGAAGCAGAGAAAAGTTTACTCCAAGTTAAAATTGTTACAAGTAAAAACTTAAGTTTGCAAAAAACAGACGCTTTGCTGGACAACAAAGTATATGAATGTCACACACAAAAAGCTTCCTAGCCAAAGAACAAACCTTAGATCCCAACAATATATCAAGCATCCCTTCCCAAGAACATATTCTTAAGTAATCTAGTTGATGTCTTTCAATTAAAGAGATAAAATGTAGATAATTTAAGCAAATGATGTAGAAAAAACCAAAAACAAGATGTAAATAAGCAGCATCACACATCCCCGTCTCTAAATAAAGATAAAAAAAAAAAATCTTGAGAGGATCAACATCAAACCAAGCAATCTCCAAACTTAAAGATGTCAACAAGAACAATTCCACTCACCGATTCGGTGCTCTCATAGTAATCATTCAGAGCCCACTGGTACTTTGACTGGTCCAGCCCCAACCAATCAGCCAAAAACTCATCCAAATTCGAATGAGCTATCACAGAAGCAACCGATCACTCTTCAAAACTTGGAAAAACTAAATCGAAGCAAGCAAAACACAGAGAATCGACGAATCTCAAAAAAGATACCATTTTGAACCTTCGCCAACGCTTCCCAGAAGAACCCAAACACCGATCTAGATCCCTTCGTTGCTGGCTTCTCAAACTGCGGTGGTGGGACCTGAACTGCGGTGAGAGGGCTAGGCTTGAGGCTCGGTGAAATGGGGGTTTGCGAAGGGGGATTCTCAGGGGAAGGGTGGGGAATCGCAGGCGGGGTGATGAAGACGGTGTAACGCCCGGCTTTTCCGATGACTGGCTGCGGAATCGGAGTTGCCGGCTCTCGCGCAGGCGCGGCAGCCATGCCGGTGCAGTGTAGAAGAAATGGAATTAGAGGCAAGATTAGGGTTTAGGGGGACGAGATCGCTGTAGAGTATAAAATCACTTTTTCCGCCACGGATCCGAGCAATTTAAAAAGGCATAGACTGTGAGAGCGGAATTTTGTCCTGTACTTTTTGCAATTACCTCCTTGCTTTCTTTGTATTTTCGGAAATGGCCGCCGAGTTCGTAAATCCGTTGTCAGTTTGGTAATTTTAATCGAATTTTAATATTTACCTGAGGAAAAAAATGCTACGATCGTTTTTTTTCTAAATATTAAAAATAAGGGAAGAAAGAAAAAAAAAAGTATACTTGAATTATATTAAATAAAATATTATTTTATTAGTGCTTATTTATTTATATTAAAATAATATAAAAATTATTTTTAAAATTTATATTGAAATAATATCTGAATTTAATTGGATGATCATGATTAAAAGATCTAAATATTATTTCTCCTATATTAATCATATTTCACCTTTTAACAAAATTGAGAGTTTTGAAATTTTTTTGAAGTATTGTAGCTTGAGAAAATCAAATTCTTGAGTGCAACTCAACTTCTCTAATGTATATATTCTTAAGTAACCTATTTTAATATCGAGTATTGTACAGTTATATATTAGTATATATCAAGATATATAAATAATGTATCAACATATATTGAATATTTTAATATTGAGTATTGCTATATATATATATATATTATAATGCTATATAGCTATTATATTATAATTATGATTATGTTATAATAATTATAATATTGTTATTATAATGCTACTATTATACTAATAATAAAAATAATAATAATAATTTGTTGTTATTATTATTATTGTTGATATTTTATTTCATTCTTTAATATTATTATTATAATTCATAAGAATGATAATAATAATTTTATTATCATCATTATCACCAATGAAGATAATAAAATACAATATTATCATACTTATTATTTAAATAATAATAATAATAATCTATTATTATTATTATTATTATTATTGAATAATATTATCATCATACTTATTATTCTTTATTATTATAATAATATCCCCTCTCTAAATATTGCTAATATTATCACCAACTAATAATAATAATAATATTATTATTATTATTATCATTATTTATATCTCCATCACCATCATTATCATTCATCATTTTTATCATAATTATTAATCTATCGTTATTATTATTTGCATCATCTTAATAATTATAATAATAAAATAAATATCCTATCTCACTATTATAATTATCATTTTCTTTCTCTTAAATAATAAATCATAATATTAATATTTTATATTCTTCATAATAATAAATATTCCTTTTATTAATATTATCTCTTCTAAAAAATTGGAATATTATTATCATCATCATTGACATGATAATAATATTTCTATAATAAATACTATAATAATAATAATATCATTAATAATATTATTATTTTCATCATCATTATAATATTTTTCTAATAATATATATATATATATAAATAATTATTACTAATTTCCTCATAAGCACTATTATTATTATTATTTACATAAATTATCCCTTTTACTAATAGAGAAAGAGAAGGAATAAAAAGAATAATTATCATGATATTATTATAAATACAAAATTTATCATCACCTGTCTAACAATAATTTTATACATAGATTTATGTGAGATCAACATAGGCACAAAACAGGTACCTCAGATATTATGAATTACATTTTTATATATTGATTTAATCATATGATCTTACTTCATTTTGAACCTTACAAATTCAGATTTGATAATATATTGATTTAAGTATATTATCGCTATTTGATATACTATCAAAAATAGATAAAATACTTAAATGAATAAAATGGGGTTCACTGAAGTTATTTATAATTTGTATAGAATATAATTTTATGTTTAGAATGGGGCAACTTTACTATCATCTTGTTTTAGAAGATATAATGATACTATGACTATGCATACGAGGAGGCTACCGTAGATGAAATGTTATATATATATATATATATATATATATATATATATATATATATATATATATATATATATATATGATTTTTGAACCCAAAATTATGTGCTTGATTCCTCAAGATTTGTGATTTTGCCTAGTCGAATAAATATTATTATTCATTTTCGAGATAGAAATATTCAATTTTTGAAGAAGTATAATTTAATATGTGATAGGTTACTTTTATTATTGCTCGTTACTTGTTTTGTAGACAAAACTATAAAAATAATCCTTAAGAGATGAAAAATATATATTTTTTATTTTTATTAGATTATTTTCTCTATTTTTTACAAGTTCGATTGCATGTTTACCACTTAAAAATATAAAGTAATTAATGATATCCAAAATATACTTTGAGTATTTCTCTAGCTGAGATTCAAACTGGGAATTTTTGTTGTAAATGTCGAGTCATAACTTCAATGAGAAGCTGGAACAAAATTTGATATAATCAACACTGCACTTTCATTTTCTTGTTTCTTCCCTGTATTTAAATAAAGATAGCTAACTTTTGTAAAATATTGTACAAAGAATATCAAAATAAAATATCAAATTTTCCTGTTTCAAATTTGGATATACAAGTATATGTGATATTTTATATTATTATTTCAAATCCCGACTACGATACTCGACAGACAAACCCCAAATCCCGAGTCTTTGTTAACTTGAGAAATGGGGGATGTCACAAAACTAAAGATTCTGAATTCAGAACTTCATTAAAAGCTGAAGTAGAGACTATGAACTTTCAGAGTCTCTTTCCGATGCAGTATTTAAGTAAAGTAACTATTCAAATATGTTAAGATCATCTGAAAGATGTACGATCCAAATGATGTGACCCATTTTCATCATAATCCATCTTTATCTCATAACAGCTAAAATATGCAAAATGAACTTAAGTTACTGTCAAGATAATGAACATCGTTCCGATCCAAATTTCCATAAAGCCAGCAAAAATAAATATAGAACCGAAAGATATAATCTATTTAGGTAGAATAGAAAAAACTTTTCTACATGAAAAAAGTAGATGTATCTAAAAAGTTATTGAAGTATAATGATGATGGAAATACGATAATATCCAAAGAAGTTTTCCTTAAATAATTAAAAAAAAAAAGTAGATGTATACATTTTACAAATAATAAAATTACAAGTTACAATAAGAAGAATGAACAACATTGTTTCTCCCCAATTGAATACGAATGATCAACTAAGAATCATCGATATCGAATGTGCCATAACAATGACCATCTAATATGAGTTTTGGAACACCACTATGATTGTGGGTAGGGCTAGTTTTGATTCGAGTTCGAGGAAGTGAGGTCTAACTCGAAAAAATAATTATATATATATATATATAATTTTTTATTAAGTCTATGAATTTTAGTAAAATTGAGAAATAAAAATATTATTAACAATATAAAATGCATTATACAAATATTCAAACTCCAACAAATTAAATTAAGGCTAAGACATATATACACAATTGCCATAGTTTACAAAACAAATATAGCAAAATTACACATTAATTTATTATACTCCACAAGCAACAATAAACTAAATACTAAATTAATTCTCACTCTCCCAAGATTCGAGCAAGTGAGCAATACATAAGAAATACACGCCCAAGCCAAAGCATTTAAGTATATGCAAGTATGCAACATGTATGTTTAATCTCCAACCCTAAGCATTCAATCTGTAAATCT
Organism: Gastrodia elata; assembly: GCA_016760335.1. Lineage (NCBI taxonomy): Eukaryota > Viridiplantae > Streptophyta > Magnoliopsida > Asparagales > Orchidaceae > Gastrodia > Gastrodia elata. Next base: position 3,168,587 of record CM028681.1, on the reverse strand, counting down.
GCACAAAAAATAATATAATAACTTAAGTGACAAATATAATAAATTGTAAATAAAAATAAAATTACAAATAATATTTATCTGAATTAACACCCAAAAATTTGATTGACTAATTCTAATTTGTTTTTTTTAACAGGACTCGAGTTAACATATCACTTCTTAAAGCTAATAGTTAGCATGCTTAGCAGAGTAATCAATACTTAATAATAATCATTTATTATAGAACTAATCTAGCCATCTTAAATGATTGCTCAAATTTAAATTAAAGAAGCAAAAATAAAAAAAATTGAGTTCAAAATACTATATAAAATAAAATAGCTGTTACATGAAGTTGTAACAATGAGTTAATAATATTATAACAGCAATATAGAATAATAGAGCATGCATTCTAAGATACTTAGACATGTAATAAGTTATATTCTAAAATTGTGATACTCTTTATATTATGTATAATTTTTCTAAGCTTTTTAGAAATGCAATAGAGGCAGCAACATGCTAGCAATCTAAGTATCAACAAAAGTAGCAACCCAAATATCAATAAAGGTAGTAGTTGTAAAATTCTAAGATTTTGAGTTAATAAAATTATCTTTTATTATCTTAATTAATTTGAATAATCTATTAGTTATTTAAAGAAATTTTTGAGAATTTTTTCATGAGAGAATCTTAGAAAATTTTTGAGAATTTTTTAATGAGATAATTTTCTATACTTATTTTATGATATATTTCAATAAAAATAATTATAAAAAATTATTTGGGTGCCAAAATTGAAATATTTTAAAATTTTTAAATTATATACTATCAAAATAACTAGCAACAAAAATTTCATAATTTTTGGAGTTAAGATGGATGAGTTATGCTAAAAATACAATTGGAATTAAATTATTTAATTATTTAATTTGAAAAAAAAAACTAACCGGCCATTAATGGTGACGGTAAACGCCGTTAAACGATGTCTGACGCCATCTGACATTAACGAAGGATCCAACGGATCCCACCGTTTAAGGCTAAAATCGACGAGGCTAATCGTGCCATCAATCTAACTCCATTAACAATGAAAGCGACAAATGTAACAGCATTAACGACGTCAGCAAACCTAATTTGGCCAAATTAAAACTTTGGGTCAATTATTTGGCCAAATTGAACAATTTTGATGTGTATGGATTCCTCTCACTGAGATCTACAATTTAGAACATTTAATCTGAATTTTGGAGACACATATTTTAATAATTTTAAGAAATACTAAAAGTTCATTTTTAGCTAAATTAGATAAAATTATGCTATAATTTTTTGGGCTTTTGCATTTAAACCACCTAATTAAAGGCAAAACTTGATATTCCACATAAATGAATCTCAACTAAGGATCAAGCATACACCTTTGGATCTTTGTTAAAGCCTTATAAGTATTACTAGATCTTCTAACACTAATTAGAAACATAAAATTCTGTATTTATTTTTTTATTATTTCCATTTGAAAGCATTTGTCAAACTCTCTTCCTCTTTCTCTTCTCTACCTCTCCAAATTATAGGGACTTCATCCCTAAGCAAATTCTATGGTAAGGAGAAGATCTTAAAAGCTTTAAACTACAAAAAGAAGGCGAGCTAGGCTGCACTATCTCTCAAACTTCATCAAAAAAATTAGGAGTGATAAGAATCACATTTCTTACAAACATGATAAATACGTGTATACAATCATCCCATCTAATAATCTTTAAGTAAATCTTCAACTTTAACTAATTCTCGTTCTAGAAGCTAGGATTCAAAATTCTTTTAGCAGGATTCTGCACAGTGGAGACTTGAAATTCATTATAGCTGTTCAAAGTTTTGTGGATTTTTGGATTTTACTCATATATAATAGAAGCATGGGCATGAACATGAGCATGAGTTTGAGGAATTATTTCAGTAGTGATGCATGAGTATCAGTGATAAATTATGGGTTATAGAATATTGCATACATTGACTGGGGAGTTTCAGGATGCATCGACATCACCGTACTGTCTTCCCAACTGGGTGTATGTATACAATGGACCGTACGACTCATAGCTTTTCAGTGATAGTTCTGTTACATATTGTGGCATACCGTATTGTGGCATATTTGGGTGCATCATTTCAATGACATATAATACAACATTGGACATTTTTCACATTAATTTCTAAGCATTTGGTATTTTCGTTAACCTTCAGTATTCAGTTTCTATGCAGTTTTACTTTGCCTAGTCTTTACAATTTCAGTTACATAGTACCTTTACTATTATTTTTATAGTCGTGTTTACTTTATTGTCTATTGCATTTACTTTAAAAGTGCTTAGTTAGTTGTGATGTGTTAGACTTCTTGTCTAACACAGAGTACTTTTAGAATCCGGTAATTTGCTAGATTCCGAGCAGCTTATGGAGATAGGGCAGGAGGACTTACAGGAGATCTAGGAGGAGTACATGAAACCTTAGTGGATCAGTCTTCTACCTTTTACTTACTGTTTTATTTTTAGTACTTCATATAGACTTTACTTTTCATCTTTTAAATCAGTTTGTAATAATTCTAAATATATTTTACTTTTCTTTTATGAGATGAATATTTACTATTGCTCTGTGATGAATATATTCTGAATATTTTGCTTTAGCTTCCGCACTCTGTTATACTACTATACTTAGTATTTTGATGTGATCAACATACTGGAAATGCCGATATATATTGATAATGTATATTGGATTCATGTTACCTCTTTAAATCCAATGTACGTATTAGTCTAATACTTAAGACAAGTATTTTACTCTTATCTTAAGTATTGACTCTTGATCCTATTCTTAGGTTGAGTCATCAACCTTTAGTGTGGCTCAGTCTATTAACTTATTCAGGGAGATGCTGTTGTTAGTTGCTCCATCCTCGAGTAGCGCACCACCCCGCCGCTTATCTGGGTATACTTGTCTTTTGTGCGCGACAACGGGGCGGGGCGCTACACTAGCTTAGTAGATCTTGATCAGATCTTAGTTTAAAATATCTAAATTCATCAATTAAAATGTGATGATTTATTATTAAACTTGTAGTCATTACTAATTGAACTAAATTAGAACTTGATCAATTCTAATTACTTTTAACTTATAAGGCTGTGCTTTTAAGTTATATTCGATAGTGGGAATTGAAGATCCTAAACTACTGTAACTTAGAATAGTTAGAATGGTTTAATATATAATAGATAATGTCACCTAGTGTAGTAGTGTTCCTTGCTCACTATTGACTACTTGTGCTTTTGCATTCCTTATATTTTGTGTCATTACCTTGAACATGACATATAAGACAACATTGTTGTATGAAATAAAAACTTAGAATAATTAGGATAATATTTGCATTTGGTTTAGTATTTAGGTTGACTCTAGTGCACATTTACCCTAATAGATAGGGGTAAGGAGAAATAAAGGATAACTTAGCATTACTTATTGAGGAGTGTTATGTTAAGTTTGGAACCCGTATAGTCTTGTAGATGTGCTTGACTCCTCAGCTGCTTCTGGACATGTCCATAGGAGAAGTAAAATTTCTAAAATTTACTGCATTTGTATTTACTGCCTCCTCAGTCCTACATGTTCAGTTCTATTCTGCCCTAGCCCCAAAAAGTTTTGAGAATGTTACTATGGCCCGATTGGCTAATTTCTGATATTACAACTTATACATACATGTTTACTTTTATCACTTACTATTTTACTGTTGCACTTTACTTTACATACTTACTCGTATATTATAGGATGTTAAACTTGATTGATGCTTACTATATATATTACAATTAGATTATTTATTTTTAACCTGCATATATCATATGATTATCAATATGTTTAGAATTAGTATTTCTTTTAGTACTTTTATTATAATATTTACATATATATACCTAGTCTTATTTTAGCTTATTTTGAGATATGTCTTTTACCTCATTATTGCTTAGTTATATATGCTGTTATTTATAACTTACCACCTCATTTGTATGCTTGTTGCTCCTATGCTAATATATTTTATTTAGTTTAAGGTAAATAGTGATATTAATAAATTTATGAAAATTTATCATTCTAAAATGTACTTAGATAATTATCTAATAAGAATTTTCTTTTATTGGCTGGGTGTAACAACCCAGATTATTACCTACATCGATTAGGACTAATTTAAATCTTAAATATGGTTATAATATCTTAACTAAGTCATTAGAAGCTCACCTCTAAGATCAAGTCTAAATCAGGAATCAAATGGATCAAAACTCTGATTTCTAGAAATTCAAAAATCATAGAAATTAACCTATTTAATTAAACTTCAAATTGAAAAATGGACTTCGCTATTGTACTAATTGCCCCCAAATTAGTTAGGAGTGATATTTTCGTATCAATCGGAAGTCGTCAATATTTCGACAAATATTTTAATATCATTTAAATAATTAGAAAAATAAGAAAACTAAATTGTCATTGAAATCAAAATCTGACTTTACCATTGAGTTCATCACCCTTGAATTAGCTAAGGGTGAAATTTTGGAAAATTTTAGAAGTCATCAAATTTTCTCGAATATTTTACTATATTTAAATAATTAGAAAAATAATTAGGAAAATATGAAAAATAAATTCTCATCGAAATCAAAATCCGACTTCGTCGTTGTGTTCCTAACCCTAAAATTAGCTAGGGGTGAATTTTTGGGATTTTTCAGAGCTTGTTTAATTGTTTAATTTTGAATAATTAAAATGTATTTAATAATTAATTATATAAAAAAAAATTCTTTCTTTGCGCGTGGCAAGTGGTAAAACTACCGCTTAAGCCCCAAAAATTTCTTAATTTTAATTTTCTTTTGGATCTTAAACTTCACTAGCTTCATCTGGATCTATCCTAGAGCAGAGCAACCCTTTTATCTCCTTTCTCAAAGCTTCAAACTGAACCTTAAGGGTACCCCTTATTTTTCTTTAAGCCCGAATTAGAGATTATAATTTATTAAATAATCTGCAAAGTTAGGAGGCATTTTTGGTATCAATAGAAAGGCCTCGATGAGAGCTTTCCATTGATATATGGCACACCTCGTGAGGAGATCTGTGTAGAGAAAAATTTGATCCTAAAATTTCAATTTTTTTTTAATATTATTGTGAGCTCCAGAATTATTTTAGAAAATTTTATATTTTTCTTTTCTTAAAATTTTGCTTATCTGAATTCATTTCAATTCTTCAAATCCACATAACTTTGTAATTATATATCTAAACGTCGTGATCCAATATATCATTTTGATTAAAAAAATGCAATGATTAATATTATAATTAGTTTTTCTGTTTGGGAAATAATTTTATTAATTATCATTTTAACTAATTAATATTATATAATTAGTTTTTCTGTTTGGGAAAAATGCAAGGATTAATCTTAAGATTTGATAAATTCATAACTTAGTCAATTTAGCTTTAAATTATATGATCCAATATATCATTTTGATCAGGAGAATGTATAGAATGCTAATCTACAATAAAAGTTTAGTTTATGTAATTATATTTCTTAATTTTGCTCAATTACTTTAAAAAATAGATTAGAGAAAATTAAGCTCATTAATTATCTAAATATAAAATTTCAAGTTGCTGATATCTCTTAGTAAAGTATAGAACTCAGTGGTGAAGTTAAGTTTTCTATTTAATAATTAATTTCACTAATCAACCATAATTATCCTAAAACTTAATTAGTAAAGATTAGTATAACTAATGATCTAATTTGAGTGATTCAAATTTCAGAGAGCTCCTATAATAGAATAGAACCTAATGGTGTGATTGGTTTAATGATTTGGTGATTAATTTCACTAATCACTCATTAATCACCATAAACTTTAATTAGGCCATAACTTAGCCAATTAGAGTTCAAATTGAGCCTACCACTAGTCATTGTGATCAGTGGATCATTTGTGATCTATAGCTACTAATTTTGTTTAATTTGGACACCAATTGGAAAAGTTAGAATTTAAACCTTAATTAAGAAATCATAAATTACCTTTTTACCCCTTAGCTTGTATTGACTATAATTTAGCCAATATTTATCAGAATTCAATGATTTTAGGTTTTATAAAAACCTTAGATAGTAAGTAACAATAAATTGATAGAAAATTTAGATTTTATTAGTCAAATTACCAAAATGCTCATATGAGTCAAATTCATTAATTTAATTTCACGAAGCTTAATAATTACCCAAAATTAATGTAACTGCTGTCTAATCTCATATTAGATAGTAAGAAATACTTTGCCATTAAAAATTTTAGATTTGGAACCTTAGATCAAAATTTGATCTTTTAGACCCTTAAGTAGGGGCAAAATAGTCATTTTGCCTAAATTTAGGGTTTAACATTTTAAAGCCCTATAATCACATTCTAAACATTATAAATAGTAAGAATAATAATTTAAATCATAAATTATGTGAGCTCAAGCCTTAATTTGATAATTGATTAAAATATTATCTTATATCCTTAAGAAAATCTTAAGTAAATTTATGAGTTCTTCTTTTTCCTTAATTTCTTAGATCTTTTCATAGGTTTTAATAACATTAATTAGGATGAATGTTTGAGGGATACTCTTAGTAATTAAGAGTCTTAATTCCTAGGATTATGAATAAATCTTATGTTAGAGTTCATCTATTGAGTAAATTAGATTACTCAATAGGTAAAGCTTTGAGTTTAGTAGTTTATAGATTTTCTTAGTTTATTAAATAATTATTTAATCTTTAAATCTTATAACTAAGGATAGATATCTATCCTAATGAGTTGATTACTCATTAGAATTTACCTTAATTTTAATATGTGAATTTGGGTATTAAAATATAGTCCTTTAGGATTACCTTTTGGATTAAGTAATTAAATCTCAATATGTAGAGTTTAATTCTTAATTCTTTTATCTTGATTTGGCTAATCAAGATAGTTTGGGATTTGATTAAATTATTAAAATAGGTCAATTGCCTTAATCATTTTAACTTATAGTCGTCAATGATTTAATCAATTAGGACTTAGCCAGTTCTAATTATTTTCAATTCATAAGGTCGTGAATCTGAGTTACACTCGATAGTAGGACTTAGAGATTCTGAACTTGTGTAATTTAGAATAGATAGAATGAATAAATTAGACAATAATGGATATCATATATGTCTTAGTTGAGTCTCTTACTTACTTTGACTTTGATACTATGCTTGCCTTGAATTTGAGCTTTAAACCTTGAGCATATGACAGGATATAAGATACTTGATGAATATCTTATGTCCAGATTGAATTGCATAAGTTGAGTAGTTTAGTGAATAGATTCAGTCAATAGTTAGTAACCTATTTAGCATGCCTCTTCAGTTCGGTCGCCGCCTAGTACTATATTTACTAGCTAATGGCCTTTTTCTATGAGACTCGTGGAGTCATTTCTTCAGATATGGCAGATCTAATTTAGGTGTACTACTACTATAGTTTGATTACTTAGCCTAGATGGCTAAGTGAGTTATGTGATGTATAGAATATGTTCAGTAGTTTGTGACCTAATTAGTATGCCTTTCAGTTCAGTAGCTGCCTAGTATTGAGATTACTAGCTAGTGGCCAGTTTTGACTATTAGACTCGTTGAGTCATTTCTTCTAATATGGATATCTAATGTAGGTGCACTATTGTTCTGATTTATTGCCTTAGTCTTGATGTCTAAGTAAGATGTATGTGATGTATTCAGTTGATGGCATGTTTGGCCATTTCAATTTCCAGCTTCGCTATTTGTGTTTAGTTTACTGTCTATTTTCAGCACTTTGTATTTATAGTCTTGCATATATATATGTTAGGATGCTAGTGTTATTTACAGTCATTTATATGTTCTTTCATTTCAGTAGATTAGCATATATTATATTGATCATAAGCATGTCTAGGGTGTATTTTTTTATAATCATTTGCTTTAGTCTTTTCTTATTTACCTAACCTTGTTACAGCTATTGTGGTGGAGGCATGTGTTTACTTCCTAATTTGCTCAAGTTATAAACTAATTGTTTATAACTTTACCTTATTCTTTCTTACGCATTCTGCTCCTACTATTATGCTTTTATGCTTAAATGTTTATGGTGATATCTAATAAACATAATAAACTGATTGCCCTAAAACGTACTTAGACATTTTGTCTAATTAAGAATTTTTTTTTGTTGGCTGGGGCCATATCATTATGAAACCGATAATGATAGATTCAGAGTTATTTGAAGCAGTTGATCCATTGGAGGACTTAGCCATTGGAAGAGGAGCATGTACCTGAAGACCTTTAAACTTAGTTTCTTTATTTCTTGTTTGGTGAGACTGAGTGTTATTTCAATTCTTAAACTGTTAAAATGATGTAATAATATATATTAAATCTTTAATTTTCTCCACTTTACTTATTTTGAGATATTATATTTATATATGATGGATGGATGTTTATTTTATGCTTCCACACTCTGTTTCTTCTCGTACTTGCATTTAGTGATAATTTATTTGGATAATGACAAAGTCTTTGATTGTAATGAGTTATTGTTAGTCACTAACCTAATCATAAACAAGGACTTGTCATTTGGTGACTATCTCACCGTAATCATGTTAACTTAATAGTTAACAGGACCACGATGGAGAGCGGGACGCCACACTAGAGCCTTGACATTGTGAAATCGACAATGTCAGAATCAGATTATTTTGAGGAGCTTTTACTAGAAGGGGATGAGCCTTTCTTAGAAGAGGAGCAGCTAGTTGAAGCAGAGGTGACTTAGTCCTTTTTACTGTTTTATTGTGAGGATGAGAGATTACTCTTTTATTTAATTAAACTTATTTAAAATACTATAATAATACATGTATTTTTATACTATATTTTCTTTACTGTACTATTTATTCTGAGTTGTATATTGCATATTTCTTATGTATTGCTATAAATTGAATATACTATTTACTTACTTTGCTTTCGTACTCTGAGTTTATATTTACTTAGTGATTGATTCATGTTATATGTATTCTGAGCATATATCTCCTTTATTAGTGAATTATAAATTATACATAGTCCAATAATAAGAGAGAGATTTGTTAAAGTGGCACACCTCCCATTGGGTTATACTGGTGGATTGAGGGGCGGCGCATCACAATTTCACTATTATGTATTTCATTTTATATACATAATATTTCATTATTATGAAATTAAATATGATAAGATTAGTTATTCACGCTATTGTTGTCTTCGTTAATCAATAATGATGATGGTACGTGTGTTATAAAATGACCATTATCTATATTTTATTTCAATTCAATTATTTTTATTCTATCTTTTCTTTTGTACAATGTTATCATTATTATTAAATAATAATAATAATAAATGAATAGTTCTGCTATCGCAATAGCTTAAAAATCAAATTTCAATCTTAATAAGAAAATGAAAGAAAAACAGAATTGAAGTAAAGATAAAAATTACTCCTAAAATATTGGATTAGAAAGTTGATTTGAGATATTCAAATCTAAATGCAGATCCAAAAATAAAAATGTCAAACTTTGGATCTTAAAAAATAAATATACTCAGTATATGACATGTATTATCTTTTTTTCTATAATTTATTACTGCTTAGCTTTGCTTATTTGCTTTGAGTCAAATTTATTTGAACTTTGGTTGGTTATTTGGAACCAAGGTGTTAACATTCATGGGTTATTACTAGAAAGAAGATATTAGTAATAACATTTATGGGTTACTAGAAAAATGACATCAGCAACATTCATAGTTTTTTAAAAAATAACATCAATAACATTCGTGGGTTGCTAGAAAAATGACATCAACAATATTCGTGAGTCACTAAAAAAATGATATCAGTGATATTCATGGTAGGTTACTGGAAAAATAGCATCAGTAACCTATATTTTATGATAATACGTATGGCATGAAACTTTTATTCATTTTGCATTATTATCTTACTTTTTCTGTATTTTTATCTATATATCTATTAATTATATTTCTGCTTTTATAAAAATATAATATTATTTTATTTTTTATGGTAGTTAGAGTATTCTCTAATTACTGAGAATTCAATCATGGTATTATTTTCTATACAATACTAGGTCAGGTACTTATGTGAGTGCTTGAGCAAAAACTTCAAAATCTTAAATTATCAAACTGCCGATGGATCTACGGCGACACTACTTTAATTTTTATTTATCTTTTATTTTCTCTTTATTTAAAAAAAAAGTTGAGCAATGTTCGCAATGTACAATGAAAATTTTTGTATTATATAATTTGAAATTAACAGAGAATATCTTTGGCTTTTGTATATGTATGCTCTTTTCTCTCAAATTATTTAATATGATCATACGATATATGAATACCCGAATGTTGAGCCATCATAATTAGTAACCTAATGTGTGGTAAAGTTAGATAATACTAGCTTAAGTAACATCCACCTTTAAGTCTTACCACATATAACTTGTACTCTTATAAAACCCTTAAGTTTAAGATTAGACTAGAATTATCCTACTAATATCATATATAACACTAAATCAATCTAAGTAATTAGATGAGTGAACCTTCTAAATCTTAAAACCTTCAAGATGTTAATCAAATAAAATACTTAGAAGAGAGTATTAACTTAAGTGAGTAGATAGAGAAACATATATTTTAAGTGTAGCATAACATTAAGCTTAGTATTTTTATAGCTGAACCTTCAAGTGATCTAAGTCATAGGAATTCTAGTAGCTTAAGTGGTGTATCAATAAGAACTTTATTATGTGCTTAGAATGTCCCTTTGAAGTATAAGTGCTTATTTGATAGTTTATATGATTATAGTGTTAGAAATAGGATATGATGCTTTTTTGTAACAACTCAATTATATTTATAAATTATTTTATCATATGAAGAAAATCTTAATTAAATCATTATTTTTAAACCTCCTTTACTTATATGCTATTTTGTATCATTTGATAAAGACATTTGATAAATTTCTAAGTTAATTGAGGAGCTTGATTAGCGCCAATCATAGGATAGATAATTAAAGTATATAACAATAAATATTATATGGTTTACAGTTAGATTTGAACATCCTTGAATGATGCAACACATTGAGACCAAATCATTATTAATATTCATTAAATACATTATGCATAACTTAACATATAATTGCTACTTTGGGGTTTCATTGGAGGATGTTGTACAACTGTTACTGAGCTAAGGTAAGCTATGGAGAGACCAAGTGTGGCAGCCCTGCCCCGCCGTGGTCCTGTTAACTCTTAAGTTAACATGATTACGGTGGAGGGGTCACCAAATGACAAGGTCCCCACTTAAGATTGGATTAGACACACATTCTAATCCAATTTAAATAAGGACTTTGCCATTCAATCCAGAAATACTATCACTAAATGATCATACAAGAACTCAGAGTGCGGAAGCATAAAACATAACATCCATTCAATACATTATAAATACAACAATACAGAATAAATAAAGTACTGAAAGAGAAATATAACCCTGTATTATTACAACATTTAGTAAACTTAAAAGAACTGAAAGGAACTCTCAATCTCACTGAAAGAAAAACTAAGACTACAGATCTTCAGGAACGGGCTCCTCCTCCAATGGCAAACTCTCCACTGGATCTGCTAATCCAACAAACTCAGAACCTACTATTATCAGTTTCATAATGGTAGGGCCCCAGCCAACAAAAGAAAAACTGGTTAGACAATATATCTAAGTACATTTTAAGGCAAACAATTTTATTAAATTAAATAGATATCACCATATAAACAGAACTAAGCATAATAGGTGCAGAAAAGCATACAAAAGAACAGTAACAAGTTATAAACCACAGTTTATAACTAACAAATAGGAAGTAATACATACCTCCTCCAAGCAACTGCAACAAGGACAGGTAAGTAAAAGAAAAGTAAAAGAAAGGTAAGAAAAGTACAACCTAAACATGCTCATGATCAAACAGATTATGCTAAGTGAAGTACAAAATTTAAACAGTATAAAACTAAAAACACTAACATCCTATGTGAGCATATGGAAACAGTAAGTAGAACTAGCATCCTATATATAACATGTGCTGAAAAAAAAAATTGAAAGTAAAATAGTGCTAAAATACAGAATATACTAGTAAAACAGTATCTGTAAACTGAAACTGCAGTGACTATCTAAGTCACCCAAACTGAACACATATACAGCAAATCTTAGCCTGATGAGCTAAGAAACTCTGAACTGAACATCACTGAAACTCTTAGCCTGATGAGCTAAGACAGAACTGAATGTAAGTGTACTTGAATTAGTATAACCATATCAGAATCCTAACTTTGTAGTCAGTAGGGCAAGAGTCTATCCATCCTATCACTCGGACTAGGCATGGCCAATAGACTGTTGGACATTAAACCCTCGAAAGGTTGCCGACCCCGAACGGGTTGATCGAAGAGGTATACTAATCAAGCTACACCTTACATACTTCTTGTGAAACAAAACACAATGCTATTTATGAATGTTCAAAATTGACATAAGATATTTACCAAATATCTTAAGTACATAATATATGTTCAAGGTATAAGGCTCAAAATCAAGGAATGCGAAGCATCAAAACCAAAGTGCAAGAAACTCTATCTAAAACACAGGTGATATCCGTTGTTATCTACTTTATTCGTTCTATCTACTCTAAGTTACATAAGTTTCAGAATTATCAATTCTTACACATTCTGTAACTTAGAATCACGAATCCTACTTGTTGAAGATAATTAGGACTGGCCAAGTCCTAATTATAACTTAATCAAAAGATGACTATTTGGTTAAAAATGAATAAATCATCGACCTAGTTTTGAAATTTAATTCATCCCAACCTCATCTTGTTTAACCAAATCAAGATGAAAAGATTAAGAAATTAGACTCCAAATGATGGGGTCTAATCACTTAATCTAAAGGTATAATCTAAGGGTCTAAGGTTTAGAACCCAAATCTCACAGATTAGGTTAAGGCAAATCCTAATGATAAATCAATTTCATTAGGATAGATCTCTATTCTTAATTCTAGAGTTTTAAAGATTAAATAATCATTAAATAAACTAAGAAAAATCTATAAACTAGAAAACTCAAGGTTTCATCTAATTGAGTAACCCAATTTACTCAATAGATGAATTCTAACTCAAGATCTATTCCTAATCTTAGGAAATAAGGCTCTTAATCACTAAGAGTATCTCTCAAGACACACATCCTAACTAATGTTATAAGACCTAAGGATGGATCTAAGAATAGCTAAGGAAAGAGAACTCTTCTTAAGACTTAGGAATTTTCTTTACTGAGCAAAATTCTGAGATTTTAATCAAAACCTAATTTAGACTTAAGTTTGATTAATTTCAACTATGAATCATTCTATTTACTGATTTTAGTGATTAGAAATTGAATTTAGGGCTTTAAAAGGCTAAACCCTAAATTTGGACAAAATGACCATTTTGCCCCTATTTAAGGGTTCAAAAGATCAACTTTTAATCTAGGGCTTCAATTCTGAGATTTTCTTTTGGAAAGTATTTCTTACTGTCTAATATAAGATTAGACAGCAACTAAGATTAATTTGGGCAATTATTAAGCCATATGAGATCAAATTAGTGAATTGACTCATAAAGGCAAATTGGGAATTTGGCTAAATGAAAGCTAAAATTTTCTTTTAGATTGTTATTCTTTACTAACTAAGCTTTCCATAGAATCTAAATTTGCTAAATTCTGATGAGTATTGGCCAAGTTATGGCCAATACAAGATCTAGGGTTTAAGGTTAATTAGGAATTGCTTAATTAAGGGTCAAAAATCCTAATTTTGCCAATTAGTAACCAAATTAAGCAAAATCAGTGACTATGAATTACAAATAGCTCACTGATCATAATGATATGTGGTAGGCTCAATTTGGACCTAATTTGACTAAGTTAAGACCTAATTAGGGTTTAGGGTGATTAGCGAGTGATTAACAAAATTAATTACTCAAAAACTAATCCAACCTTATAGATTGATTTTAAATGGTTCTATGAGTCCTCTGAAATTTAAATCACTCAATTTGGATTGTTAGATTTGCTAATATTCACTAATCAAGATTTAGAGTAATTAGAGGAAGATTAGCAAATCTAACCGTTGGATCTAAATATTTTTATAGATTACTGTTAATTATGTTCTTCTGATCTAAATGGACCTTTGGATCATACATTTTGGAGCTCAATTGACCAAGTTATGGTCAATTGAAGTTCTAGGGTTAATTAGGGTAATTAAGGGTTAGGTCCTAAATGTGATTAGGCTCAAACTAATCCAAACAGCCAAGATAACCCTACTAAAATGATTCTTAGGATTTTCTGATCACTTTAAGACCCATATTGGGTATGTTTGGGTTAATCTACACAAAGTTATGGTTAATTGAATATTTGAGACATAAATTTGAACTTAATTAAACCCTAAATGTCATTTTGCTAAATACTGGTCCAAATGCAAAATTATTGGCATCAATAAATTCCTCATATTTTTCTGATTAACTTGGTATATTTATTTGCATAATTTGGACTTATATTTATTAAGATATTAAGGTTTAAAGTATTGGTATTTAATTATTTAAATTTAATTAAGCTTATTTTAATTGTCTGATTTATATTTATTATATGATTTCTGATTTAATATTTTTATTTGATTTGATTTCTGCAGCCGGGCCCACCACCTAATTTTTATTCTGCCGCGATTTATTAAAATGACAAAGCAAACGGCGGGCCCCACCATTTTGTCCTTATCGACACGTGGACATAGGGATCGAACTCGTCTTCGTCCCGACGGGTGCCGACGCAAGGAAGCTAGGGCATAGGTTTTGAAATGGGATGCAGGCGCTGGAGGGATTCAATTCATATGCCAAATCGAAGAGGGCTCCGAATCCTATATGTGGCTACATGGATCACGAACGAGGCGACATATTCTGGGAGTAAGCTGATGCCCTAGATGCGTTGGAACGGAGGCGAGAAATCTGAAGTTTCGAAATTTTTCGAGATACAGAATTGGCGCATCAATATTCTATTTTCAGTTTAAATTTTTTTTTATTCATTACAACATGCAATATACGATTAGAGATTGAATAATTGATCTGCAATATCAAATATATATGAATTGGTTAGATAAACTGGATGAAACAGAGGATAACCAAATCGGAAAAATTCGCATAATATAAACCTAGATTTTCTGATGAGATTACAATCAGCAACAAACAATGCTTCTATCGAGTATACAAAGAAGAATAGAGTTGAGTAATATGAGTAGTACCTCGATTCAGGCAACTGGAGATGAACGGGTTTCGGGAAAATGAAGATTGCAGATTTGCAGGACTTGAATTGATCAGATTGGAGAAAGAGTCAGGTCTTAGAGTCCAGTTGGACTTTTATCAAGCAACTAAGGGCGGTGGAAGGAACGTCTGGCGAGAAGGCGAGGAACATGGGTGACGCGCGTCGCGATCCCTGCTTCGTGGAGCTTCACGGGAACGAAATACCCCCACCGTCTGATCAAAGAGATCAGACGGCAAATGATGAATTGCTCGATCAAACAGCAATAGCAACGGCGTCAGGGAAATCAGACGGAAGGAATTAAGAAGTTGACGTCGCCAGATATAATAAAAAAAAATATTATTATTAATTAAAATAATTTACATCTATTTAATTAATTAGATTTAGATAATTAATTATACTCAGAAAAATTCAAATAAATCACCCCTAGCTAACTGAGGGGTGAGGAAAGTAACGGTGCGATCGGAATTTTGTTTCGACGAGTATTTAATTATTCGAATTTTCAGGATATTAAAATAATATTAAAATATTCAATGAAAATCCAACGGCTTCCAAATGCCTTCAAAACTTCACCCCTAGCTAATTTGGGTATTCTGAATGCAATGGTGAAGTCAGATTTTTAATCTGAGGTCTAGATAAAAAGTCAAATTCTAGGGTTTGAAATTTCCAAAAATTCTTGTTTTGACTTTGTTGACTTCTGGTTTGACCTAGGTTTCAGAGATGAGTTTCAAATCACTTAATTAGTGACTTAGAACCTTAATTAAGACTTAGATTAGTCTTAATTGAGCAAAGTAAGAACTTGGGTTGTTACAAATTGCCCCACTTAAGAATGATGTCGTCCTCGACATCACTCAAGTGAGAAAAAGAAATTAAGCAGGTATAAAGAAACGAATTGAAATAAGATAGAGTTGAAGAATCACCTTGATTAAAAAGGTTTGGGTACTTTTGACGCATATCCACCTCTTTCTCCCAGGTGGCTTCATTACAAGACCGATTCTTCCACTGAATTTTTATCATTGGAATAGATCGATTCCTTAACTTCTTCAGATCACGATCTAAGATTTTAATTGGTTCTTCGGTGAAAGAAAGATCAGGTTGAATTTCAATTGCAGGATGTTCTATAAGATGAGAAGGATCTCGGAGACACTTCCTTAGAGATGAGACGTGAAATACATTATGAATAGCAGCGAAGTCTTCTGGAAGTTCTAATTTATAAGCTGCTGAACCAATCTTCTGTAAAATTTTGAAAGGTCCAATGTACCTTGGACTGAGCTTTCCAGAAACTCCAAAATGATAGATTCCTTTCATCGGGCTCACTTTTAAGTACACAAAATCTTCTTCGCTGAATTCTAGAGGACGATGACGATTATCATGATATTTACTTTGCCTATCTTGAGCTGTTCTGATTCTTTGTTGAATGAGTTTAACCTTCTTATTTGTTTCTTCCACTAGCTCAGATCTATATAATTGAGTATCTCCTGACTCAGACCATGCTAGTGGGGATGAACATTTTCTCCCATATAAGGCTTCATATGGTGCCATCTTTATGCTGGATTGAAAACTGTTGTTGTATGCAAATTTCACTAAAGGAATATGCTCTTCCCAGGATCCAGAAAAATCCAACATACATAAACGCAGAAGATCTTCTAAGACTTGATTAACTCGCTCTGTTTGGCCATATGTTTGAGGATGGAATGTTGTACTCATGGCCAAAGTTGTGCCTAAATCTTGATGGACAGCCTGCCAAAATTTAAAAGTAAAATGATTGTCTCTATCAGATACGATTATTTTAGGAATTCCGTGCAATCTGACTATTTCCTTAATGTATAATTTAGCCAATTTCTCCACTGAGTCAGTTTGACGGATTGGAATGAAATGAGCAGATTTTGTGAGACGATCCACTATAACCCATATTGAATCAGCTCCAGATTTTGATCGAGGCAAACCCATAACAAAATCCATGGATATATCAGTCCATTTCCATTCTGGGATTTCTAGTGGGTGCAATAAGCCACCAGGCTTTTGATGTTCTGCTTTTATTAAGCAACAAGCGTGGCATTTTGCAACAAATTCTGCAATACTTTTCTTCATCCCTGGCCACCAGAATGATTGTTTTAGGTCTTGATACATCTTAGAATTTCCTGGGTGAATTTGATATCCTGAATTGTGACTTTCAATCAAGATCTCTTTCTGCATGGATTTAGGAATCCAGAGATGATTATTCATGTAAATAGCACCTTTCTTAAAATGCAATTCTAGACGACGACCACTTTCTATTGCCACTTTAAGGTTTAAATATTCATCATCCTTGCTTTGAGAGATTGAAACGTCTCTATTGAATGTGGGTTCTATATTATTCA
Organism: Gastrodia elata; assembly: GCA_016760335.1. Taxonomy (NCBI): domain Eukaryota; kingdom Viridiplantae; phylum Streptophyta; class Magnoliopsida; order Asparagales; family Orchidaceae; genus Gastrodia; species Gastrodia elata. Next base: position 3,150,981 of record CM028681.1, on the reverse strand, counting down.
TGGATATCATGGTACTGACTGAATTTCCCTTAGCAAGAGAAATTTCCATTTTATGAAACTCATTCATCAATGGACTTTCTGAAATTAAGCTGTTAAGAATAGTGTGACGGCTTAATGCATCAGCTACCACATTAGCTTTTCCTGGATAGTACTGGATATCTAAGTCATAGTTACTAATTAATTCCAGCCATCTTCTTTGCCTACATATCAATTCTCTTTGGGTAAAGATGTACTTCAGACTTTGGTGGTCCGTGAATATAGAGCATTGAACTCTGTACAAATAATGGCGCTAGATTTTTAATGCAAAAACTAATGCTGCCAATTCTAAATCATGTGCATCATAGTTTCTTTCATAGGTTTTAAGCTGGCGAGATGCGTATGCTATAACTTTGCCTTCTTGCATTAATACGCATCCTAACCCAATTCTAGATGCATCTGTATACACCTAATAATTCACTCCTTCTTTTGGAAGAACTAAAATTGGAGCAGAAGTTAATGCGTCCTTTATAGACTGAAATGCAGTTTCACATTCTTTTGTCCAAACAAATGGAACTGCCTTCTGAGTTAATTTTGTAAGAGGTGCGGCAAGCTGGGAGAAGCCTTTAACAAACCTTCTGTAGTATCCGGCTAGACCCAGAAAACTACGAATTTCAGTAACTGTCTTGGGCTGAACCCAATCCTGAATAGCACTAATCTTACTCTGGTCTACTTGGATTCCTCGAGCATCAACCACATGTCCAAGAAATGATACAGAATCCAGCCAAAATTCACACTTAGAGTATTTAGCATATAACTCATGCTCTCTAAGCTTCTCCAGAACCAATCTCAAGTGTTCTTCATGATCCTTTACTGTCTTGGAGTAAATTAAGATATCATCAATAAATACTATAACAAATTTATCTAGATAAGGTTTCAAAACTCTCTGCATTAAGTCCATGAACAGAGATGGGGTATTAGTGAGACCAAATGACATTACAAGAAACTCAAAATGCCCATATCTTGTTCTGAATGCTATCTTTTCTACATCTGAGTCCTTTACCTTCACTTGATGATACCCTGACCTTAAATCAATTTTAGAGAACACAACAGCACCAGCAAGTTGATCGAATAGATCATCAATACGAGAAAGTGGGTATCTATTTTTAATTATGACTTTATTCAGCTCCCTGTAGTCTATGCACATTCTCATAGACCCATCTTTCTTCTTAACAAATAGTACTGGGGCTCCCCATGGGGACATACTTGGTTTAATAAACCCCTTATTTAACAGTTCTTGTAATTGCTCATTTAACTCTTGCAGTTCTTTCGGGGCCATTCTATATGGTGCTTTTGATAGAGGTTGTGTTCCTGGAACTATATTTATTTCAAATTCTACTTCTCTGGTTGGAGGTAAACCAGGCAGATTTTCAGGGAAAACATCTTCAAAATCTCTAACAACTTTTATTTTAGAGATTGGGGTTACTTTTTTGCTATTACCCATCATCACCATCAGAATACAATTATAACCTCTGCACATCATTTTCTCTGCTTGAATTGCATTGATCAAGGAGCTACTAGTGCTGATCTTCCCAATAAATGTTGTTGAAGCTCCTGGAGTTTGCAACACAACCTTCTTCTTTTGACAATTGATGGTAGCGCTATGCATACTAAGCCAATTCATGCCTAGTATGATATCAAAATTTACTATAGGTAGCACAACTAACTTGGCTTGGAAGGTATGGTTATTGATTGGTATTTGGACGTCACAGAATTTGTTTGCACTAAGTTGGGCTCCAGATGGAAGTCCAACACTCAAAATCTTTGCAAGCTTGTAATATGATAGTCCTAATTTCTTGGCAAAATTTTCAGAGATAAATGAATGACTAGCCCCAGTATCAAACAATATACTGCAGGGCTCATCTTTAAAGTATAAGGTGCCTATTAATAAAAGTATAGACTTTAGGAAATTCTAATTCAGTAAGAAAAACAAAAGTTACGATTTGTACCTGAAACTACATTGTTGTCTTCTGCTGCTTCTACAGGAGTGAGATTATACACTCTTGCCTTTCCAGCAGATCTGCTGTCAGATATTTGTGCTGTTGACTGATTTGGATTTGAAGTCTTTGCTACATATGGAACCTTTGTAAGGGTTCGCTCTTGAGCAGGAGGTGGCATAAGAGTTTTCTGAGGTTATCTGAAATTGATGGGAGTGGCACGGAATACTTTATTTGTACGATTCTGATCAATAGTTACTCCATCAATTGTTTTATTTGATCGACAGTCTCTATATGCATGACCTTGTCTTCCACACGTAAAACATACTCTGCCAAAATGATAACATTTCCCATAATGATGTGGCCTATTATATGTGGCAGTTTGGCCTGATGTTTCAGTGGTCTCTATTTGATATTCCCTTCCTTGATTTGTTCGTTGTTGCTTGAAGTTCTAAGGGTATTTATTCATATTGAAAGCCTTTCTCTTCATGTCTTTAATATTTTGATGATGCTCTACTACCCGAGCTGTCTCAACCAGCTTCTCGAATTTGGTATGTTGTAAGGGAATTACATGATCTTTGATAGACTCTCGGAGTCCATTATCGTATCTGAAACATCTATCTTCTTCAGTAGGAACCAAATGAGGTGAAAATCGGATGAGCTTTCGAAATTCTGAAGTATATTCAGCTACTGTTTGACTTCCTTGGGTTAACTTTAATAAGGACTCACCAATGATGTTCTTGGTGGAGGGTGGGATAAATGATTCTTTGAAGGCTTGGACAAACCAGCTCCATTCTATTTCATCTAATTCAAATTCTTCAAAATGTGTGTTCCTTTCTTGTTCCCACCAATGTTCTGCCTCTCCTTGCAGAAGATGAGTAGCTAGTCTTACTGATTGGTTGCTTGAACAACCAAGACTAGTGATATTCTTCTCTATAGACTTCAGCCATGCCAAAGTATCCATCGGGGATTCAGATCCTTCAAAGGTAGGTGGTCTTAACCTTAGGAAACTGTGAAGTATCCCATCTGCAGACTGCCGATAGGTATTGGGAACTTGAGAAGTGGGGGATGCTGAAGAGGTGCTGGCATTAGTAGCAGGTATTATAGATACTAACTTTTGAATAGCTAGAGCCTGCTGATTTTGATTCTCTAGCATTGAAGTAACCATATTTCTTAAAGAAGTTATTTCATCAACAGTATTGGAAGCGGCCACGGTATTATTTGGAGCATTGCTTATAGATGGTTGAGGGTTGAGTAGAGTATTGTTGGGAGAAGTAACAGGGCTCATTTTCCTGAAATCAAAACAACTATCTTGAGTTCTTTATTACAACAAGACATAATATAACTACTGCTTTTCTCATTCGTTTAAACTTTTATTGAAATAACAGAATACATCATCATAGATTTATGAAACTATTCCGATCCTATATATTTAATGAAAAATGCTCTACGAAAGTCTTCATAAATCACTTCACGATGTTCCTCTTGTGCTTTACGAAACAGTTCTTCGTATGACATAATCCACCATTCCTTTGCTTGCATACGCAGAAGACATAGCACCACTTCTAATCTGATGTGACTAGGCCATTCCATAACACCAAATATGTGGTCAACTCTCGCAAGCCATTCCCTTGCTAGTACTGGAAAGTCAAGACCTCTATAAACGCCTTCTTTCAGTAATTTGTTTATTACTTGCGATCCTTGTTCTGATACTCCTTCAATCATTCTTCCTTGCTTCTTTCCTAATTCATGTTCATATTTCCAAATAGTCTCAAACTCCTTTAGGTAAGTCATGAATGCCATTTCTAGATGATCTTTTATTCCTACAATTATAACATTCTACTTAGATTTGTTGAGCATATATATATAATTTGATAATTATCATCTTTTATAGTTATCTAATAACTTAACTTATTCTGAGTCATACTCATAATGTGATGGATGTCAATTCAAGTATTCATTTAGTGATCAAGCGGCAGAAGAACAGTCCATTAGATAGAAAGGAATACAAATTCCAATCTGACACCTTATGGAATCCTCTGATACCAACTGTGGCGGCCCTGCCCCGCCGTGGTCCTGTTAACTCTTAAGTTAACATGATTACGGTGGAGGGGTCACCAAATGACAATGTCCCCACTTAAGATTGGATTAGACACACATTCTAATCCAATTTAAATAAGGACTTTGCCATTCAATCCAGAAATACTATCACTAAATGATCATACAAGAACTCAGAGTGCGGAAGCATAAAACATAACATCCATTCAATACATTATATATACAACAATACAGAATAAATAAAGTACTGAAAGAGAAATATAACCCTGTATTATTACAACATTTAATAAACTTAAAAGAACTGAAAGGAACTCTCAATCTCACTGAAAGAAAAACTAAGACTACAGATCTTCAGGAACGGGCTCCTCCTCCAATGGCAAACTCTCCACTGGATCTGCTAATCCAATAAACTCAGAACCTACTATTATCAGTTTCATAATGGTAGGGCCCCAGCCAACAAAAGAAAAACTGGTTAGACAATATGTCTAAGTATATTTTATGGCAAATAATTTTATTAAATTAAATAGATATCACCATATAAACAGAACTAAGCATAATAGGTGCAGAAAAGCATACAAAAAAACAGTAACAAGTTATAAACCACAATTTATAACTAATAAATAGGAAGTAATACATACCTCCTCCAAGCAACTGCAATAAGGACAGGTAAGTAAAAGAAAAGTAAAAGAAAGGTAAGAAAAGTACAACCTAAACATGCCCATGATCAAATAGATTATGCTAAGTGAAGTACAAAATTTAAACAGTATAAAACTAAAAATACTAACATCCTATGTGAGCATATGGAAATAGTAAGTAGAACTAGCATCCTATATATAACATGTGCTGAAAAAAAAAACTGAAAGTAAAACAGTGCTAAAATACAGAATATACTAATAAAACAGTATCTGTAAACTGAAACTGCAGTGACTATCTAAGTCACCCAAACTGAACACATATACAGCAAATCTTAGCCTGATGAGCTAAGAAACTCTGAACTGAACATCACTGAAACTCTTAGCCTGATGAGCTAAGACAGAACTGAATGTAAGTGTACTTGAATTAGTATAACCATATTAGAATCCTAACTCTGTAGTCAGTAGGGCAAGAGTCTATCCATCCTATCACTCGGACTAGGCATGGCCAATAGACTGTCGGACATTAAACCCTCGAAAGGTTGCCGACCCCGAACGGGTTGATCGAAGAGGTATACTAATCAAGCTACACCTTACATACTTCTTGTGAAACAAAACACAATGCTATTTATGAATGTTCAAAATTGACATAAGATATTTACCAAATATCTTAAGTACATAATATATGTTCAAGGTATAAGGCTCAAAATCAAGGAATGCGAAGCATCAAAACCAAAGTGCAAGAAACTCTATCTAAAATACAGGTGATATCCGTTGTTATCTGCTTTATTCGTTCTATCTACTCTAAGTTACATAAGTTTCAGAATTATCAATTCTTACACATTCTGTAACTTAGAATCACGAATCCTACTTGTTGAAGATAATTAGGACTGGCCAAGTCCTAATTATAACTTAATCAAAAGATGACTATTTGGTTAAAAATGAATAAATCATCGACCTAGTTTTGAAATTTAATTCATCCCAACCTCATCTTGTTTAGCCAAATCAAGATGAAAAGATTAAGAAATTAGACTCCAGATGATGGGGTCTAATCACTTAATCTAAAGGTATAATCCCTTGGTCTAAGGTTTAGAACCCAAATCTCACAGATTAGGTTAAGGCAAATCCTAATGATAAATCAATTTCATTAGAATAGATCTCTATTCTTAATTCTAGAGTTTTAAAGATTAAATAATCATTAAATAAACTAAGAAAAATCTATAAACTAGAAAACTCAAGGTTTCATCTAATTGAGTAACCCAATTTACTCAATAGATGAATTCTAACTCAAGATCTATTCCTAATCTTAGGAAATAAGGCTCTTAATCACTAAGAGTATCTCTCAAGACACACATCCTAACTAATGTTATAAGATTTAAGGATGGGTCTAAGAATAGCTAAGGAAAGAGAACTCTTCTTAAGACTTATGAATTTTCTTTACTGAGCAAAATTCTGAGATTTTAATCAAAACCTAATTTAGACTTAAGTTTGATTAATTTCAACTATAAATCATTCTATTTACTGATTTTAGTGATTAGAAACTAAATTTAGGGCTTTAAAAGGCTAAACCCTAAATTTGGACAAAATGACCATTTTGCCCCTATTTAAGGGTTCAAAAGATCAACTTTTAATCTAGGGCTTAAATTCTGAGATTTTCTTTTGGAAAGTGTTTCTTACTAGTCTAATATAAGATTAGACAGCAACTAAGATTAATTTGGGCAATTATTAAGCCATATGAGATCAAATTAGTGAATTGACTCATAAGGGCAAATTGGGAATTTGGCTAAATGAAAGCTAAAATTTTCTTTTAGATTATTATTCTTTACTAACTAAGCTTTCCATAGAATCTAAATTTGCTAAATTCTGATGAGTATTGGCCAAGTTATGGCCAATACAAGATCTAGGGTTTAAGGTTAATTAAGGGATTACTTAATTAAGGGTCAAAAATCCTAATTTTGCCAATTAGTATCCAAATTAAGCAAAATCAGTGACTATGAATTACAAATAGCTCACTGATCATAATGATATGTGGTAGGCTCAATTTGGACCTAATTTGACTAAGTTAAGACCTAATTAGGGTTTAGGGTGATTAGCGAGTGATTAACAAAATTAATTACTCAAAAACTAATCCAACCTTATAGATTGATTTTAAATGGTTCTATGAGTCCTCTAAAATTTAAATCACTCAATTTGGATTGTTAGATTTGCTAATATTCACTAATCAAGATTTAGAGTAATTAGAGGAAGATTAGCAAATCTAACCGTTGGATCTAAATTTTTTTTATAGATTACTATTAATTATGTTCTTCTGATCTAAATGGAACCTTTGGATCATACATTTTGGAGCTCAATTGACCAAGTTATAGTCAATTGAAGTTCTAGGGTTAATTAGGGTAATTAGGGTTAGGTCCTAAATGTGATTAGGCTCAAACTAATCCAAACAGCCAAGATAACCCTACTAAAATGATTCTTAGGATTTTCTGATCATTTTAAGACCCATATTGGGTATGTTTGGGTTAATCTACACAAAGTTATGGTTAATTGAATATTTGAGACATAAATTTGAACTTAATTAAACCCTAAATGTCATTTTGCTAAATACTGGTCCAAATGCAAAATTATTGGCATTAATAAATTCCTCATATTTTTCTGATTAACTTGGTATATTTATTTGCATAATTTGGACTTATATTTATTAAGATATTAAGGTTTAAAGTATTGGTATTTAATTATTTAAATTTAATTAAGCTTATTTTAATTATCTGATTTATATTTATTATATGATTTCTGATTTAATATTTTTATTTGATTTGATTTCTGCAGCCGGGCCCACCACCTAATTTTTATTCTGCCGCGATTTATTAAGATGACAAAGCAAACGGCGGGCCCCACCATTTTGTCCTTATCGACACGTGGACATAGGGATCGAACTCGCCTTCGTCCCGACGGGTGCCGACACAGGGGAGCTAGGGCATAGGTATTGAAATGGGATGCAGGTGCTGGAGGGATTCGATTCATATACCAAATCGAAGAGGGCTCCGAATCCTATCTGTGGCTACATGGATCACGAACGGAGGCGACCTATTCTGGGAGTAAGCTGATGCCCTAGATGCGTTGGAACGGAGGCGAGAAATCTGAAGTTTCGAAATTTTTCGAGATACAGAATTGGCGCATCAATATTCTATTTTCAGTTTAAATTTTTTTTATTCATTACAACATGCAATATACGATTAGAGATTGAATAATTGATCTGCAATATCAAATATATATGAATTGGTTAGATAAAAACTGGATGAAACAGAGGATAACCAAATCAGAAAAATTCGCATAATATAAACCTAGATTTTCTGATGAGATTACAGTCAGCAACAAACAATGCTTCTATCGAGTATACGAAGAAGAATAGGGTTGAGTAATATGAGTAGTACCTCGATTCAGGCAACTGGAGATGAACGGGTTTCGGGAAAATGAAGATTGCAGATTTGCAGGACTTGAATTGATCAGATTGGAGAAAGAGTCAGGTCTTAGAGTCCAGTTGGACTTTTATCAAGCAACTAAGGGCGGTGGAAGGAACGTCTGGCGAGAAGGCGAGGAACATGGGTGACGCGCGTCGCGATCCCTGCTTCGTAGAGCTTCACGGGAACGAAATACCCCCACCGTCTGATCGAAGAGATCAGACGGCAAATGACGAATTGCTCGATCAAACAGCAATAGCAACGGCGTCAGGGAAATCAGACGGAAGGAATTAAGAAGTTGACGTCGCCAGATATAATAATAAAAAATATTATTATTAATTAAAATAATTTACATCTATTTAATTAATGAGATTTAGATAATTAATTATACTCAGAAAAATTCAAATAAATCACTCCTAGCTAACTGAGGGGTGAGGAAAGTAACGGTGCGATCGGAATTTTGTTTCGACGAGTATTTAATTATTCGAATTTTCAGGATATTAAAATAATATTAAAATATTCAATGAAAATCCAACGGCTTCCAAATGCCTTCAAAATTTCACCTCTAGCTAATTTGGGTGTTCTGAATGCAATGGTGAAGTCAGATTTTTAATCTGAGGTCTAGATAAAAAGTCAAATTCTAGGGTTTGAAATTTCCCAAAATTCTTGTTTTGACTTTGTTGACTTCTGGTTTGACCTAGGTTTCAGAGATGAGTTTCAAATCACTTAATTAGTGACTTAGAACCTTAATTAAGACTTAGATTAGTCTTAATTGAGCAAAGTAACAACCTGGGTTGTTACATCAAGGGACCATACATATCCTACGAGGGAGAATGTGTGTGTTAAGGGAGACCCCATTTACTTTGTTGGGCACGTATGCTTGACTCTTCATTTGTTCTGTATTTTTTCTTGCAGAACAAAATGTTTAAATAAAGATAAATAATTTACATATTACAGTCCTTTATGACAGTTCTTACTTTTCAACATTCTTCTTGATTATGAATGCTTTTTTGTAGTCTTTTGACTACATTTACTTAGTTATTTATGATTATTCTTACTTTATACTCAATTATTTATGACTATTTTCCATGTACACTTAGTCATTGAGACTGAGACTTTACTTTACTTGCATATATTACAGGTTCATCTATATTTACAGCTCTTTTCTTACTTACTTGTAGTGTATGTTGTTATCACTTACATATATGCTCACATTGCTTTCACTTGTGTTACTTAGTATATATCAATTTATATATATTTTCTTATTGCTTTTATTACACACTTATTAGTATAATTATACCTACTTTCTTTACTTACATAGATGATGCAAGTTGTACCAGCTTTTTTCTTTTGCTGCTTTATAACATTGTTATTATTATTTACAGTTATTTATTTTGCTATACTTCACTTTACTTGCTTAGTTTACTCACCTATTTATTGCATTGAGCTTCATTTAAATAATAATTGAAAATGTCTAAATGTAATATTCACTTAACTTATAAATAGATTAGTTGTCCTAAAATATTCTTAGACTTTTTAAGTCTAATCACTTATTTTCCTTTTATTAGTTGTGTCCTACCGTAATAAATACTAAATACGGTAGATCAAGAGCTTGGACTGGATCTTGTACTTGAGATAAACTAGATCCAATAATTGCAGCGTTGAAGACTTTTACTTTCTACTATTTTTACTTTATGCATCCAGTGAGTATGAGTGTCATTACATCTAAATATTTGTATAAATTTAGTTAACTCAGTATATTTTATTTTAAGTATGAGTGTCATTATATCTAAATATTTGTATAAATTTAGTTAACTCAGTGTATTTTATTTTACTGCTCTGTGTTGTGTTCTTACTTCTTTTTTTTATGGTTGAATTGTCTTATATTACTTAATATTATATATATAGTTTTTTTCTTAGAGACCCATGGTTCATCGTAGTGCTTAATAGTGGGTTAAGACTCACTAACTTAATATTAAGTACTACAATAACACCTAATATTGGATTGAGTTCATGATCTAATATTGGGTTGTCATACAGCATCCCTAGTATCAACAGAGACAGCAGCAGCCCAAACATCAACAGACGTAGCAGCAACTTAAGCATCAGCAGCCTAAGCATCAACAGAGGCAACAATAACCCAAGCATAATGAATGAAGAAAATAATAAAATCATTAAAAATTAAATTTATGTATCTATGAAAGCATTAATAAAAATAAATACACATAATAATAATAATAATTTATGAGCTTATTTGAGGATTAAAGTTGTGAGTTGGAGTTATGCTCTTACAATTATAATATTACGATTTATTTATATTTTGTCAAATTATTTATGTTTTTTAAGGTTTTTAGACTTATAGTAAATTGTTTGCATATTTTATGACTAAAGTCGCAAGCTAATGCAGTGATTCTGTTTACGTTATGTACTTTTATTTAATTAAGAATTATATACTTGTAGTAAGTCCAAGTAGTATCAGCAGAGGAATCAGCAGCCCAAGCAATAGCAGAGGCATTAGCAGCCCAAATAGTAGTAGCCTAAGTAGCAGTAGTAGCGGTAACAACAGCCCAAGCAATATCATCAGAGGCAGCATCCATAACAATATAATATCATAAATTTGAAGAGAAAAGCAATATAGTAAAAAACATAAATTTTAGACAATCATGAGTATCAATGAAAATATCTAAATATCACATTACATTTAATATGAAATGATTATTTTTTATCACAGTCCATTTTTTATTATGAATCTGCTGCTTAAATAAGAATCCAAATAAAAAAGAGTCTTAAATAAGAATCCAAATACAAAAGAGTCAATAATAAAAATTGAACTGAATAGATAATGTTATAGCTTGGTGATGAAATATAAGAAATAAAATACGCCTTAAAAAATAGAACATCAAAAGAATTACAAGCTTAACTCGGGGGCACATGATTTTAACCATAAAAATATACAAACAATTTAATGCATGTAAATATTTCTTAAAAAAGTTGCAAGATGCAAGATACATATTTGATTTTTATTAAACACCGAATTTTAAATGAATGATCGGGAATTTCAAAATCTTGATTAAACTATCTGTAGCCTTAAATAACGATTAATGACTAAAGTTTTAGTTTGCGACTCTAACATAAAAAAATCACATAAACTAGAAAGACTAAATAGTAAAATCACAGCTTCAACACTAAGTGTTAATCTTAAAAAAAATATCTCAACTTACTGCATGTCTAAAGATCCTAAATTTTTTGAAATAAAATTAAATATATGTATATAATATAAAGAGAATCACATCATCAGATTGTGGCTTTAACCCTAAAACATGTAAAATGCTTACTGCAAGTTAGGAAATTCTAAAAAAACACAAATAATTTGACAAAATATTAAACAAATCGTAAGACTATAACTGTAAGAGCACAACTTCAACTCACAGCTTTAACTTGAGAAGGAGTGGAGGACAAATGACAGATGCCAAATCCTATAAAGATTAATCGGGATTTAAAATTTTGAATCTTTGTTTGAAATCTGTTATTTAATAAAATCAAATCCGGATTTAAAATAGTTTTAGGGAGGATTTCAAATCCGTCGTTTAAAAAAAAAAACAGGGAGTCGAACCCTCATCGAGGCGCTGAGCGAACCAATTGATAGTAAAATCATATTAATGTATTTAAATAAATATAAATATTTTATTAAAATAAAAATAAATCAATTACAAATATTCAAATGAACATTATAACATCAAATAACATATTTAATTATTATAAATTTTTTTAATAAAATATATATCATAAGAAATATTCAAATGAAAATAAAAATTACAACTAGGTAGCAAATAATCTGTGAAATCAAATAAAATTAAAAATCTCAGTACTTAAAACAAAAATTTATAAATCCTAGAAATTATAATCAAACAGCTCCTTAACCAAAACCCAGTAATACATTTTAAATTAATGATTTTATTTGATTTACTTTAAAATCATATCTTAATTAATAAAAATAAAGTTAATATTAAATTACATGAGTTTGATTTCATATTATAATACTATTTTTAAAACATAATTAACCAAACAGCCCTTTAAATCCGTAGTCACGATAATCTTAGGATTCGGTTTTCTCGGCGGTTCCCCGCCTTCCCCTGTCTTCTCGAGCCTTCAGTTCCGACTTCAACAGTTTCAACAATTTCTTATTCCCCTCTCAGAAATCTATCCTCCTCTCTGCTCTCTCCCTTTCACTGCACATACTTTCACTTCATCGGTGATGGCTTCCCGTTTCCGGTCCGATCATTACTTGGCGTCGAATTCAGGAGGAAAGATTCTCCGAGGCCGTCGTCATCTGCAACCGTTTTCGCCCTACAGACGGTCGTCGCCTTCTGCGGCGCCATTCTCACTTCCGGCACCGGAACCAGAAGCCCGACAAAGCCCTAGATGGTTCCAGGGCATCATCTCCGGTGCAACGAAGCTGATTTCATCCGTTCTTGGTTCAGAGGGAAGCAACTCGTCTCCTTCGGATCGTCTTCCGATTGTTCATCCGACAAGGAATACGGTCCTTATCTCAGTAAGCGTTCCATTGCCGTTACGCTTAGTGTCCAATGGCAGGAACTTCGTTTCTAGATTAAATGTTGTTTATGTGTTTGATTTCTTGGGAAATTCTCATGTCAGATTTACACTCTCGTTTGGATCATTGGATGATTTCTCGTATCTTATGCACTTTCAAACATTGATATAATTTTAATGATTATTTGTATTTAATGTGGCTTATGGAATGACCTATGTTGAAGTAGTGCTGTCAAAGTTCTGCAAATTCGGAAATTTTATTTTTCTCAAGAATGTTTGACTATTTGACTGTTGCTTATCTTGTTTTATATAGATACACTGATGTTACGTGCTAACTAGCATGCATTTTTGGAAGGGCTGCTGATTTTCTAGTTTGAGACTATAAATTTCAATCACCCAACCCCAGGCTAAAACTACCCAACCTCAGGCCAAAATCACCCGTTCCCCTTGTTCATTATAAAATATTCCCATGCTTAACACCATGCACTATTGAAAGATATAATTTTTGTTTTTTAATCGGAAAAATGCCTAAAAAGGCTTTTATGACTAGTGGTATAATTGAGTCAATTGTCTTATATTCTTATGACTTTTCCTATATGTCTCTGAATTTTTTATGTTTTTTTTTTTACTTTTGGGAATTCACAGCTTTATGAGATTGTGGATTTGCAGCCAGCTACCCATAAAAGAATATAAGAAAAATCTATGATTGTCTATGTCTCATGTAGTGCAGTGACGGTGTTGATGCTTATTCTAGAAAGTAGTATTTTGTCTGCAATTGAAACATTTCAGGTTTATTAGATTCCATAGGAATGAATGGAAACCTGTTGTTTTCTTCAATAGTCAATAGTTGTTTCATAAGCAAAAATTATGTCCTCAAAAATCATATGCCAAACAATGCTTTCCGTAAAAATCTGTTTGCAATTCCGTGGCTTTAGGATAAGTTTGGAGTTCATTTGAGAAGAGAGATTGACTGAACTTCCCTTACACTTCATCTTTTTCTCCTAGTGAACTTGAGATAACCTAGTGAAAGAGATATCATACTAGGCAAAAGCTTTTCTACCATATATTTTGTTTATTACATCTCAAAGTCACGATGAGGATCAAATTTGCATCATTTATGGTTGGAAAAGGAAAGAAATAATTCATTAGCAATTATGCTAACTAGTTTGTTGGCTTGTACTGTTATATGCATTTTTATCATCACATCAAGGCTGTTTACATGATCTTTGATCTCCCTTTTCCCAATTTAAAGCTTTATCTAACTCTATTTTTTAATGATCTTGCTATTACTCCGCCCTTGAAAGGACTTACTTGCTTAATCATCATTATGGTTGACGAGTGATTATCTTGTCTCCTCAGATCAGGACGAGTGATCCAGCACACTTCAATCCTCGAGTCTTCCACTCTAGAGCGCTGTCAGCTGGAGGTCATCATGACTCTCATCATGACTCTCTTAGAAGCCGTTGTGATGGCTCCTTCACACTCCTAACATAGCCACTTAACACCTCCATGATTGACCAAGTGTTGTGTGCCGCATTAGCACCTTTAATCTTCAGACTTCATTGGATCCATTATAGATGGCACCTTTTCTTTTCGGGCGAAGAGTTGGTTTTCAAATACCCCTGTTAAAAACTCTACCCTAGTGAACATACAAGCTTGTAAGTGTCCACAACATTCTTCCTTGAAAAGTTTGGTGACTGAAGCCTTAACTGACTTGTTCTCTTTCCCCTTTGTTATTTGGTTGTATGCTGCTATCGTTGTATGAGAAGGGTTCAAAATACATAGTGAAAACTCAATTCTCCTTTATATTTATTCAACTTATAACCATTATCATACATAGTGAAAACTCCGAAGATCCCATCTACTAAAGTGGATGATAGGCCCTTTTATAGGTCAAACCATTATAAATTTTTGTCTCTTCTGTTCTTTTGCTATATTTACATTCCTACGCATTTGTGTATGAATAAAGGGATCTTGTAGGTAACGAATTCATAAAATATACACAACAAGCCAAAATTCACTTGATCAAACCTTTTGTCGATTGGTTCTCTCATGCCAAATTTATTTTCGCATAAATATATACTCTCCACTCGATAAGTAGCTGATCTTTAAGTTGTCTAAATGATAAATTAAGTGTAATTCAATCGGGCATTACAAAAATCTTATCAAGCCTGTAGAAGCATTGGCTCTATGGCATCCACATTTTAATTGTTGGAGTGACTGTCACTTGGTTATATATCATTTATTCTTTTTTGACTCATACTAATTATAAGTCAGCAGATTCTAAGAGATGGGGATTTTGGCATAAAAGTATCAGCCTTTCTCTTTATTGATTGGAAGAGAAATTTATAAAATGTGCACAAGTCTTCTTCTTAGTTTGAAAATTGAATTTCCTTGATACCATTTTAACATGAAACTATTAAGTAATTTTTTCTGTTGAGAACATGATAACTTGCCAAACAGTTTGTGGATAACAATGCCATATCAATTTTTTGCTGATAAATTTATGAATTCAAGCATACTCCATGTTGAGAATGCTCATATTCGGTCTCTCATATACATTGGTTAGTCTAATGGTGTCATTGTTAGGAATTAAGCTGTCATTAAAATACTCGTGAAGCCTGCACTTGGTCTAGAAGCTATGCTAAGTTGAGTGGGGTTGTTTCTCAATTTTTTAAGAAATTAAGGTTTGTGTTAGGATTTTTGCTTGCCAGACTGAGTTGGTCAACCTAGTCCTTGGGCTAGTGCCAACGTTTAATTCATTATTTCATTAAAGATTTCAATTAATTAAATAATTAACTAATTAAAAACTTTTTGAATTAAAATGGGAATTTTTTAATTTAAAATTTCTTTCATCCTTATGGTGATCTAATCACCCTTTCCTTTTGTTTATTTATTATTTGTTATACTCTTTTGATGGTTAATTAATAATTATTTGATTCAAGTATTTTGCTCTAATATCTCTTTTGGATTGTTATGTAGAGATTGTCCTGTGTTGTGTAGCCTTTGTCATCTTCCATATTTCATTCAAGTATTCGTTGATCTCTTCATTCTTCAAGCCTTAATAATAAGCTTGCCTAACTCCAGCAACATCATCTTTTGTTAAGTTGCACTTCTCGACTTCCCCAGTAGACTCTCTCTCTCTCAAGTGCTTCAATTACTTACCATGTTACACAGTAATCATTGTCCTTACCTAAGCCACCATAATTATTCATTAGATAGTTACCAAAAATATGGGAAAACTTTTTTTGTTGACACATTGAACCGTATATTTGGCTTCCTTTTAATAAGTCACACAAACTTGCAAAGTATCCAAAAAAAAAATGTTGTGTGGGTTTATTGCATTGTTCAGTAGTTGTTGAATAATGATACAAAAGGATTACATTTAGGAAAGTAGTAGCCCTGACTTGGACCTCGACTTGCATGCCATCATACCACACCCAAACTCGTGAGAATCCAAATTGCCCCATGTTGCCATTTGCGTGTCCTCAACCTGTGCATCTGCGGCACTTTGTCTCAGCACTACTTCTCACCGTGCCGCGTTCGCATTCCCCTATAGTGCTTGCGATACTCTCACGGTGTCGCAGCTTGTCCCTGCCACACTTGCCCCTCCCCGTCTCATGCCAAGCTGTTCTATGCAACCCCCACATGATATGTCAGGGTGCCTCCCACGTCATGCTGTGTGAAAGCCTGATCCACATTGCACTATCTTGTCCCCCACATCATGCCCTGCTCTTGTGTCAACCCCACTGTGCACTGCGCCAGCATTGAGATTTGTTTTGTGCTTGTGTTGCATTCTCCTCCCCACACTGCCGTTCGCCCCATATCAGGTCTACCCTGCAGTGCAAAAATGAAGCTACAATTAATTTTTGCAAAATTCCTTTTATGCATGGTTGCACAAACAGTTAGTTTTTCATCAAATAAAACTTTATGATAGTGCTGTTCAACTTGTTGCACCTTATTCAATCATTATAGGATAGATGCTCTTGTAAAGGATCTTCATATATTCTTACAACCGCTTCAAATATTGTTTGAATTGCAAAGGATCAATTTATTTCTTAAAATTTTCTTATAGAAATGCTTGTTTTTAATCTTCTATAACTCTACTATCTTTTTATTGGATAAAAAATTTTAAAGGAGAGCTTGCAAATGCACAGAATGATTTATCAATTTCATAGTGTAGTAGTATTCAAAGATTTATTGTTGAGTTTGTTCAACATAAGATGCAAAATGATGTTACTGGATGCAATTTCAACTTGGTTAAAAAAATCACACTTGCCATCCTTTTTTTTCTTGAAAAGTTTATCAGTCATGAAAATATTTTTAAAAGGAATTCAAATTTGATCCCAAATTTTAAAAAATCGTTATCAATGTAGAATTTCGTGGCCCTGTATGTGTTGCTAATAATAATTTTGGGGATGAGTTTTTCTTGCTTACAAAGCTAATACATAAATGTTTGCTATTTATATCGTTAGCCATACACTAGAGGCTTGTTTGAGATCACTTAATTTTATTTTTAATGTTTATTTTTAATTTGTATGTTTTATTTTTAACGTTAAATGAAAATATAATTGGTTATTATTATTTTTTTCAATATTCATATTTTTTGCTTTTGATAGCAACACCTTGCAAAACCTTTTTAATTTAAGCATCAACTACAACAATTTTTATTTAAAAATTTCAATAGCATTTTAAATGTGTTTTAGTAATTTAAATATTTTCTTAAATCTGCTATATACATATCCTGTATGTTTTAATAAAAAAAATTATAACAAAATAACATAATCATTCAGAATATGCCAAAATATTAACATCAACAATATGAATTTGTATTTTTCATTCATCTATCTAAAGTCTTTTAAGTGATTTAAAGATCTTTCAAAGTCCTTTTTAGCACTCATCTTGAAATTTTTTAATGTGCATATGTTGTTTTTCATTTTACATGTATTGACTGTTGGAGACAAAAAACATTTCACTGAGCATGTCGCAGCGGAAGCGGTTTATGAGCGTTCTCGATCGAGGTCCGGGTTTGCATTGACGGTTACCAAGCAAAAATAATATCACAAAACAACAAGAAGGGAAATCACAGCACATGCATGCAACACAATCACAAGCACATCCACACAATCTTAGATTTTACCGTGAAAAACTCAAGACTGGGAAAAATTACGGAGCCACACCACACATAAATTTTTACTATGTAAAACAATGAGTACAGAGTTACAAAGAGCTTAACCTCTTCAAGGGAACACTAGCCTCTTACTCTAGGATGGAGAAGTAGCAGCCACCACCTGGGGTGTCTTCTCCAACATACAAGAGCCTCCCTTGCACAGCAGCTCTCCATTAGGGTTCCTCCTTGGAATCTCCTCCCACAGTAGTCAAAATCTCTCAAATTGAAATACCAACACTTAGAATTATCTCTAACATGTATCCTTAGTACTTAGCTCCATTTTGGACTCCAAATGATCCAAAATTGTAAACGACTCAAGTCGTTATTTTGCAAATTAGGTTAAAACACCGCCTTAGGAATCAGGATCTCGGAGAATTTCAATTTAGGGCAAACAAAATTACCAATAGATAGAGACAATTTTAAAGATCAAAGTACCATAGTTTAGGTAAAATCCGAAAGACGGAAGCTCCCGCCTTATTCCCAGAATTATTTAATTATAAAATAAAAAAATATTGAAATATATGTCTGAATTTATCGTTTTCAGTATCGTGGTGTTAAGTATATTATTTAAAGGTTGCTCGAGAAAGTTTCATCTAATTCTGAGCGCCGATTTGATCGTGACAATTTTCGAAGTTTTAAACCTCAAAAATTAAAATAAAATAAAATTTTGTTCCGAATCGAAAATTTTTGGCGCGAGGGTGTTCATCACGTCGTGACACACATTGGCGCCAAGTTTTCGTTGTATTTGGACGCCAAACGGCAGAAAAATGCGATCAATTTGAAGTCTTAATTTTTTTCCATTTTTCCTCTGTTTTCCCCAATTGCCCCCCCTCCTTTTGCCGATCGCATCTTGCGATGCGATCGCAGGCTCTGTCGCCAGGGACAGAGCCTGCAGCGGAAGGTTCTTCCGCCTGCCTGCGCCGTTTTTTGGCGCAGGCTGTCGGTCTTATGGGCCGACCCCGACCCCCCGGCCCCCTTCCGCCTCCTGGCGGAAGAAGCTTCCGCGCCAGGGGGGTTCTGGCGCATGCCAGGCGCCATTAAGGCGCCGATTTGGTGCACGTTTTTGGCACAAATCCTGCGCCTATTTAATCCCCATCCCCTCCCCTCTCCTCTTCACAATCACACAGCAGCAGCCTCCTCAGCAGCTCCAGCCTCCCTCCTTCCAGCTTCCGGCAGCCTGCCAACAGCAGTCCAGCCTCCGGCAGCCAACGATAGCCCCCTCCAGCAAGCTTCCCAGCCAGCAGTAGCCTCTGGCAGCCCACCTCCCTCCTTCTAGCAGCCTCCGGCAGCCCCTGGCAGCCCCCGACAGCCAACTATCAAGCCGCCAAACCACTCTGTAGCCGCTGCCAGCCAGCCTCTTGCCGTTGCCACCTCGGCCAGCCTTCGGCCAACCCGTTCCGGCCTCTCTTTGTTTTCCGGCAATCCTAATTCTAAAGTAAGAGGAGGAAATTTGAAGAACACATTTGTTTTTCTCTAAATCTTGTTACTCTCTTAATAACTATCAAATTTATAATTAGTCATTCACAATAAAATTATTCTCATTGATAATGAGAATGATTTAATTGTTATAAATGACTATTATTTCATAAATTGCTAATTCAGTCATTTTTATTCTGACTTTGTCGTCATACATTATGATGATCATAATCTTAAGACACTTTAATAATTATAACTGCTTAATAGCAGCTTAAATCAATCGAATTTTCAAAAGCGGAAGAAGAACAGAATGAAAGAAGAAATTAAACTCCTAAATTATTTGATTAAAAAGATAACTTTAAAATATCGAGAACTTAAATGCAGATTGAGCGAATTGTTACTCATTCGAGCTGTTGAACTTCTGAACTTAAGGATCAAAGGTACCCAGTATATGACTTGTATTACATTTTATATTTTTCTATTACTGCTATGCTTCGCGTATTTGCTTTGAGCCAAATCCATTTGAAGCTTGGTTGGTTGTTTGGAATTAACGTAATATCATTCGGGGGTTGTTACCGGAAAATGACATAGGTATCATTTGGGGGTTGTTACTGGAAAAATGACATCGGTAACATTCGGGGTTGTTGCTGGAAAAATGACATCAGCAACATTCAGAGTTGTTATTGAAAAATGACATCAATAACATTCGAGGTTGTTACTAGAAAAATGACATCAGTAGCATTCAGGGTTAGTTACTGGAAAATGACACCAGTCACCTTTATTTTTGTGATAAATACTTGTTGCAGTAATTTACTTGCTTATTTTGCACGGTTGCCTTACCTATCATGTATTTTATTTTCACCTTACTTCCGCTAATCGCATCTTTATAAAGTAATTTGTATTGTGTACTGCTGTACTTAGAGTATTCTCTAATTACTGAGAATTTCAATCCCGGTATTATTTTTCTGTACAATATCAGGTCAGGTGCTTCTGGAAGAGGTTAAACAAGAACCCTAATTTTTTAATGGATCGACGACGGCGCTGAATTGTTTATTTTGTTTCTTTTGTTTTGTACGATGAATGATCTTGTAATATAATTTTGATAAATGAAAATACATTTTACTTGTATATGCGTATTCTTTTTTCTCTCAAATTGCTCAATATGATCCTGTGGTAAGTAGGCACCCGATGCCAGAACGGTTTCCGCTGAACCGGCATCGGGCCGTCACAAAAATACCCTCTAAATAGCTAGGGTTTAACCTGGACCGGAACTGGAATCTGCCAGGCGCACCGTAGTGCCCAGGCCTTTGGTAGCCAGGTTCCAGGGCGTTGTGCAGCGCCCTGTTCTTTGTTTGCCTGGCGCTGACATGCGCTATGACGCGCTCCGCTGCAGCCCGATGTAGTGCCCTGCTCTCGGGACGCTACCGCTAAGGTTCGCTATAGTGCCCTCATTCTCGGGGTGGCGCGCCACAGCGCCTGTGCTGTTGCTGGATTTTCTAGCTTTGTTCCGAATAGCCTCGAAACCTCCCGAAAATTTACTGGAGCGCTATTAGCACCTCCATGATGAACTAAATGGTCTCCGCAACATAACATTGACTACTAGTATCTATTTTTTGCCTACTTTATCTTTAATTTATATTATTCCAACTATTTATTATTATTATTATTTTCATAGTTTATCTTTATTAGTTTTGCCGTGCACCTTTTTTTAACATTCTTTTTTTGTCATTACCAATTTAATCATTAATGATTTTTTGAGCACCCGATGTTTAAATTTGTACGGCATTTAAAGGATGAAAGTGAATTTTGATCTTTTGGTTAAACTATATTATTCTTGTTTGTGCCAAATCATCTCAAAGCTGCTAGTTTTCAGTAAAATTTTTATTATGTTTCCCTACTGCAAACAATAAAAATATGCTTTGTAATTTCATTCCCTTTTCACCATTCTTAAAAGTTTGTAATTCATTTTGATGCATCCAATAATGAATATTAACTTACTGATATTTCTTTTAAGAGATAAATAAATGTGTTCGGTGATTTCATCTATTTCTTAAAGGGTTCCAACTTAAACAAGCTGTTGCACACCCATTAAATATTAGTCATTATTTAACATGCTACATGTGAGAACAAGCCATAAATGTCCCTATATTTGAAAACCTTAAATCCTAATACATATTACCTTGTAAGTTTTGAACTTAAAACCATCATGCCCTTATTCTTGCTTGGTATAGCATATTCTTTTGTGGGGTGGAAAACTTGTATTCTCCACTAGTGCTGCAATATCGGTAAATACCAGCTAGTGTGGTTCATTATAATGATTCGAGGCACTTATTTGGTTTTTTTTTATTGACCTCATTTTTGGGATAGCTAGGGTGGATAGTGTTATAATTGTATCTAACCAATTGCCATCTTGAGGATTAAGCCTTGAACTTTGAACCGTCATGCCCTCGCCCTTGCTTGGTATATTATATTCTTTAGCTGGGTTGGGAATCTCATGTTCTCCACTGGTGATGCAACGGTCAGTGCCAACTAGTGTAGTTTATCTTAATTATTTGCGACACTCATTTGGTTCATTTTTTTGACCTCAGTTTGGGATAATTAGTGTGGAGTCTTGAACTGTACCTAACCTATCACATTTGCCATCTTGAGGATTAAAAGCTGTAAGGATATGCTATTATGCATAATACCAAGACTATCTATACTATTAAAATTGGGCTTGAATTTCACTATAATACATTTATAGTTTTTTTCAAGATAAATCTTAATTATGCATTCAATTATTAATAATTTAATTATTTATGAATGAAAGCATTGTCTTTTCTAGAGAGGTGCTACCACAACACAATATATATATCTATATATATATATATATATTTATAATATACTAGCAACCTGGTCTTGTAATCATGTTTTTTAGATTAATAAAATTTCCTGGTTTGTTAATAATGCATGGGCATGCTTCTTCTCTCCATTCAAAAGGTGCATGGGCAAGCATCTTTTTCTACTACGCCAATTTGAAATAATGCATTTTCTCTCTATTGGTAAACATGCATCTTTTAGTATCCATCCTTTTAGCATTTACAAAAGTTATTAATTCTGTACGTCTCTTTCTATAAGCACTCAAAACTTTAAAGATTTTTATCATCTCTAATTTTACAAAATTTACTATTTTAAAATTTTCATTTTTAGAAGTTTTTAAAATGTTAAATTAATTAATAGTTGAAAAGCATTTAAAATTTATTTTACTTTTCTTCATGCAGATGAACTTGAGGATCATCCTTGGTGCGATGATTTAGTTGAATTCAATAAGGTATGCTTTAATTCTCATCCGCTATGAATGAAGCTAGCAGCCTAAATCCACTTATTATACTAATCTATACTGCCCTCTTATTTTGATGTTTGTGCAGTTTTTGAGCTCGTTTCATTACCGTGCTTATGATTCTCTTGTTTTACATGCTCTAATTTGCGTTTTCATCATGTACTAATGCTATATTGCTTGTGTTTTTGAACAGAGAAAAAGTGTAGTAGACAGAAATGTGGGGTCGTTAGCTATTGTTTCCCAAAGTGAATCGAAGCTTGCAATTGAGCAATTACTTATGCAAGAAAACTTTTACGAGGTAGTTGTTTACTCATATGCATTCTTTTTTCAAGTGTTTATTGTATCAAAGTGAAATATTTTATTTTTATTTTTAAAACTTCCATGTTGCCAAACTGCAATGTTTTTTGAGGCATGATCAATAATATGGTTAGGAGCTTCAGCCCTTCTGTGTTGGCAAGCGCTCTCAATAAAAAAAATGAGTTCTTTACTCATATCTTATGTATTCTTTGTTTAAACTGTTTAATCAAAGTCTAATTTCTTAGTTCTATTTTTTAAATCTTCTGTGCTACCAAACTGCATTGCCTTTTTAACGCATATCAGGCATATGGTTGAGAGCTTAAGACCCTATGGTGCTTTTGAGTACTCCCCAAATAAAATTGAACTGTTTCACCCGTAATATTCTTATTTGTCAAATTGTACTTTTTGACTCTTCTTACATGTAACTTTCTTAGGGATGTGCATTTAAGAATCATCGTTAATGAACCTCAATTTAATTATGTAACTGGTTATTCACTTTCTAGTTTTCTGAAGTTTATTGTGAAGCAATAATTCTATTATGGAAAATAATTTTACATTATGGTTTAAATTTTATTTTAGCTGATGCTACTTTGTCAAGAAATACTGTTTGACAGATGCTATGCATCAGAAATTCATCTTCTTTTCTAGTAGTCAGGTTGACATGTTTGATCTATCTATTGTACGAAGCATCATTATGCTTAACATGTGTTTTACTCTAGGTTAAAGTTATGTGCTCATTTTTCTTATAGTATATGCAGTGTTGAATAACAAATTTTTGTGATTGGGTGTACACAAATTATTTAGTATATAATAAAAATAAATCCATAATTTCTCTCATTTTATAAAAATTTATGACAAATTTATTTATGCTGTGATTATGCTCTTCAATGTTTTCTAATCAGAGCTGAATATAATAAAATGATGGAGATACTTCGATCAAGGGTAATCGATAGCCCATCTCCTGAAGGTGGTAAGAATATACAGAATGAGGTTCCTACGAGGTTTTCTGACAAAAGTTCGTGGCAGCATTTAAACAAGAACAGGAATATTTTTGGAGCCTCTGGTTTTTCTCCCCACAGTTCATCTGCATTTTCACCTAGATTCTATGCTAGTGAAGCAGTTACTCCTGATCTTCGTAATAAAGTTATTATGGAGGCAAAGAAATGGTTTGAAGAGAAAAAAACTGTCCCGTAGTCCGATATGCGATCAGGAATCTGGACCTTGCATCTTGAACACTGATATGAATCAATATGTTAGTGCTTCCCTTTCTTTTCAAGTTTGTTCTGTATTTTTACATTATTTCTTGTAATTCTCTTGCAGTCAGAGTTTATTGCATATTTAAAATTTTGTCTTTTGTTATAATTAATAACTTAAATAATGTTATTTATTATTTTATCATTCATTGGCATATAATATTTTTGAAAAATACATATGTTAGAATTTGATAGATTCTTGTGCTGGTTATTTGTATGGAAAATTACTTTCTAGATAAAATATCTGTACATTTTTCTTTTGTGATTTAAGTAGTAGCTTTTTTCTTCACCACCATTAAAAAATAAAAATTATTTTCATTCTCTCCATTTTCTTGTAGATGTAGGTTTTTGTTTGTCTTGTCATTCTAAAACCCAGTTTTACTCAAGCTGTAATGTTTTATTTATTAAGAGCTTCTTGTTGCAAGTCATAGGTTCAAATCCTATGAGCTTTATCCCAGGTGGTATGCTCCTTGCTTTAGTTCAATATGTTGTTGTTTTGTTGTTCCTTCTTTGCGTGGAGTTCATGTGTCGGTAACAGGATTTCTATCAAGATAAAAAAAAAAACTCAATAGTTCTATGGCAAAAGGATGTTTGGGGAATGCTCGATGTTTTAAATTTTATGGCAAAAGGATATTTTTGTGCGCAGCATCTTTATTTTATATAAACCATAACTGCTTTGTGTAATTCTTATAACGTGTGATTGAAATTTGGCTCTATTTATGTCAAATGTGAATTTTCTGCATCTCCTTTGCGAACCATTTACTTATTTTCTTAAAATCTCTTCTACAGTGTTTTTATGATGGTGATATCTCACCGATTGAAATAGGAAAGTCATACATGCAGTCATTGCCTCCATGGAGATCTCCATCCTTCAACATTGGTTTTAAGAGCTCACCTTCAAATAGGGAGTTGTCTTGCGGTAGTGGTAGTCATTTGCTACAGGCATCACAGGTATCGATCACCTAACTGTACAAGCTTAGAGAGAAAATTTCTTTGTTTGTGCTGTTGCGCAATACGAGTTTCTATGAAACCTCCAAATTATTCAGCTATTATAATAAGTATATGTGCGGATAAGGTGTTCTTAGAGTGTTCATGTAGAAGATTTTATTGCAATTTATTAAAAATAACATTTGGGTATATACTTATTCACATATTTATGAACGGTAATATTTAGAATAAAAGATAATGAGTAGAACATAATACAATTGGCCGAGGTACAAGTATTTGGAAGACTTATCATGTTGAGCTCTTTAGTAATTCAAATTTTTTTGTTGTTGAGAGTATCGTTCGGAAATTAACATTTAATTGATATCGGGAAATTGAATGTACTTGTCATTGATTGATTTGCTAGAGAAGCGTCCATTGCTTCATTTTGTAATATTTTCTTATTTAAATACATAGAAGAAATTGCCCAAAACTCATTATTGTTGGTAGTAAAGGGCTTATTTGGGATATGTTTATAGGTGTTGCTTTTTTTATTAAGCTGTTTCAACATTTTACGGACCGTTTAGGGGCTGCTTTCATTTACTTTATTGAATTATGGCCTTCCAAATTCCATATTAATGAAGCAATTTGAAGATTCCATTTCAAGTGCTTGCCGATGTTTTTGAAGTTGAAAAATGCTGCTCCCAAAGTCCATTTTGCTCTTTATTGATTTTGTCCTCTACTTTGCTAATTCGCACTCAAATTCATTGATCTTGCATTCCCATTGCATTCTAGTCATGATTTCAGTAACATTCGTGGCGATGAGCTTCTTCCACTGAGCCAAAATGTTGGCGAGTCCCAACACTTATACTGAAATATCCTAAATCTTTAAAACCTACCAACCAAGGATATCCCTCTCCTTGACATTGTCCACTTTCAATGCCTGAGATTTCCCTCTAACCTCACCAATGAATGATGTCTTGGTTTAGTTTTTTAATAAAATGGTGTACAGTACATTTTTATTTCTACTTGGCAGAGAAACAGCTAGTTGCTACGGGTAAAGCAGCTTCAAACATCAGTTTTTGTGTATTCTTTAAATAATTTTAATGAACCTATAGTTTCTAATTAATTAAGTGAGAATTATCTATATGATGCGAAGTTTTTGATTCCGAAAAGTAAATTTTTTTTTTCAAGATAAAAGTGTCTTGGAGCATTAAAATAGGAGATGGATAGCATCTTTGATAGTTGTGGATCATAAAGTGCACAGCTGATGTCCGATGTCACACTTTTTTTGAAAATGTCATCTTTAGTAGCCATTTTAATTATATTAACAACCAATGCAACAGAGAAAAATTGAGTGGAATTTTACCGTTCCATATCCAATCAAAATTGACGATGAAGATATTGCTGTTTTGATACCAAATTGAATTGTATTTTTCATTAATATTACGAGTCAAATCTTCCAACATCACATTTAGTATCTGAAAGTTAAATATTTATTTAAAAGGAATGGTACAATACCATCTTGGTTGTTCGTCATGAAGTTGACTTGTTAATAACTCATTTAGGTATCAAACTTAAGGAAAAGTCGTTGAGAAATAATAAATAAATAATATAACTGATGAATATGATTAAGAGACGGGGCATAATGGATTTTTGTACCATGTATCTTTGTAACAATTAAATTAGTTGCTAAGCTTCTTGACAATTAAACCTTGTGGATATGAAAAAATGATAATATTTATTTTATTTTTCAAATTTTAAGAGGTGTCATTGAAAATGAAGTACAGCTCTAGTTATTGAAAATCTTTCTAAATAATGGTAAAATAAAACTTTTTTTATTTATATTAATAATTATAGATGTACATTTGTCAGTTTGATTAATTTCATTTATAGATAAACAAAACCGATTTATTTTAGTTTAAAAAATCAGTTAATTGAACCAACCAAAATAGATATAAACTAAATTTGAATTAAATATGGTTGGGGCTTGGTTTATTTTAGTTAAATCAGACTATTAATAGCCCAAATTCTATGAGCTAATCGACAATTCCAAGTGCAATTGGCCTGGCTATTAAACATTGAATAGAAAAACTTAGAAAAGCACACACTTCAAAATGCCTTTTGTGTTTGTGCCAGATATGGCTTGGGCAAGAGAACATTGCTAGCATTACTTGACACATGCTCAACACATCAATATTTGATTTTTATTATTTGTAGCTCAAATAAAGATTGGACATGGTTTGGCATGCTATTATTTTATGATCTTTTATTCTCCTAGTCATGATTTCTTGTTCAATTTAGGGCTGAACCTATGTTTGGCATGCTAGTATTTTATTGCTTTTGATTGACACGCTGTGCTTGTTGTATTGTGTCCATTCTTCATATTAGAAAAATGAGAACATGATGCTAGGTTAAAAAGAGGGCAAAATTTGTACCTTTAAGTAGTGTGCCAAACATTGTAGGGGAAGTCGTAGTGGAAGATTCGAGCAGGGGTATGTCATAATGGAAGATTCGAGCAGGGGTATGGAGAACATTTAGGGTGAGATGTTGTGAAGGCCCGATGCCGGTTCGGCAGAAACCGTTCTGGCATCGGGTGACTACTCACCGCAGGATCATATCAAGCAATTTGAGAGAAAAATAATACGCATATAAAATTAAATAATATTTTTCATTTATCAAAAATTCTTATTACAAGATCCATTATCGTACAAAACAAAGAAACAAAATAAGCAGTTCAACGCCCTCGTTGCTCCATTTGAAAATTAAGGGTTATTGTTTAACCTCTTCCAGGAGCACCTGACCTGGTGTTGTACAGAAAATAATACCGGGATTGAAATTCCCAGTAATTAGATAATACTCTAAGTACAACAGTATACCACAACAAATCACTTTATAAAGGTGCGATTAGCGGAAGTAAGGTGAAAATAACATGCAACATAGGTAAGGCAACTGCGCAAAATAAGCAAGCAAATTCCTGCAACAAGTAGTTATCACAAAATAATGATTATTGATGTCATTTTCCAGTAACTAACCCCGAATGTTATTGATGTCATTTTTCTAGTAACAACCTCGAATGTTATTGATGTCATTTTTCAATAACAACTTCGAATGTTGCTGATGTCATTTTTCCAGTAATAACCCTGAATGTTACTGATGTCATTTCCAGTAACAACTCCGAATGATATTATGCTGGTTCCGAACAACCAACCAAGCTTCAAATGGATTCGGCTCAAAGCAAATAAACGAAGCATAGCAGTAATAGAAAAATGCAACATGTAATGCAAGTCATATACTAGGTACCTTTAGTTTTAAGTTCAGAATTTCAACAGCTCGAATGAGTGACAGTTTGCTCTATCTGCATTTAAGTTCCCGATATTTTTAAGTTAGCTTTTTAATCAAATGATTTAGGAGTTCAATTTTCTTCTTTCATTTTGTTCTTCTTTCGCTTTTGAAGTTTGTTATATTTAAGCTGCTATTAAAGCAGTTATAATTATTAAAGGGTTTTAAGATTATGATCGAAAAAAGTCCGAATAAAATGATTGAATTGGCAAAAAGAAATAATAGTCATTTATAATAATTTGAATCATTCTCATTATTAATTAATGAGAATAATTCTATTGTGAATGACTAGTCATAAATTTGATAATTATAAAGAGACAAGATCTAGAGAAAACAAATGTGTTCTTCCAACGCTCTTCTTACTTTAGAATTAGGATCGCTGGAACACGAAGAGAAGCTGGAACGGGTTGGCCGAAGGATGGCCGAGGGCTGGCAGAGGGCTGTTGGAGGTTGCTGGAGCTGCTGTGGGGACTGCCGGGCTGCCGGAGAGGGAGCTGGCTGGCTGAGAAGGAGTAAGGCTGCTGCTGGCTGGGAGGCTTGCTGGAGGGGGCTGCCGCTGGCTGCCGGAGGTTGGTAGGGCTGAGGAGAGACTGCTGGAAGCTGGAAGGAGGGAGATGGGGGCTGCTGGAAGGTTGGCCGGCTGCAGAACAAGGGGGGGGGCTGGCTGAGAGGGCTGGCCGGCTGTTTGGAGGGAGAGGGCTGCTGGAAGGCTGTGGGGAGGAGAAGGGATCGGTGGGGATTTAAATAGGCGCAAAAGTGGCGCCAATCATGCTCCAAAACGGCGCCATAATGGCGCCTGGTTGGCGCCTGGCATGCGCCAGGGGAGTCTGACGCGGAAGCTTCTTCCGCTAGGAGGCGGAAGGGGGGGTCGGGGATCGGTGGTCGGCCCAATTGGCCGACAGCCTGCGCCAAAAAGGGCGCAGGCAGGCTCGCAGGTGCCAGGCCTCCGCCTGGCGTGGAAGCTTCTTCCGCCTTTTGGCGGAAGAAAGATCGCAGGCTGCAATCTTATAGGGGGGCGAAGGAAGAAAAACAGAGGAAAAAAAAAACAAAAAAATGGAAAAATTTTTAAACTTCAAATTAATCTTATTTTTTCGCCGTTTGGCATCCAAATACAAAGAAACTTGACACTGAGGCGTGTTATGACACGATGAACACCCTCGCGCCGAACATTTTCGATTCATAGTAATATTATATTTTATTTTAATTTTAGAGGTTTACAACTTCGAAAATTTGCCACGATCAAATCGACGCTCAGAATTTGATGAAACTTTTCGAGCAACTTTTAAATAATATACTTAACACAACGACACTGAAAACGATGAATTTGGACACATTTGAATGTTTTTGATTTTTAGAATTTAAAATTTTAGAAAATAGTTCGAAAGCTTTCGTCTTTCGGATTTTTTTTCGAATTAGGGTACTTTGATCTTTGAAGTTGTTTCTATCTAATGATAGTTTTGTTTGCCCTAAAGTGAAATTCCCCAGAATCCTGATTCCTAAGGTGGGATTCTGACATAATTTGTAAAATAACGACTTTGGGTCGTTACAGATGTGTTCAAATCTAAGAAAAAAGGGTTGAGAGCTATAGGATGGGCTCGTAGTTAAGCACAAATTGTGTTAGTCAAAGAAACTAAAGAGATGATGAGAAGTGCCATATCTTGATGTTGACGCCTTAATGTTGCAAATATTACTCGATGACACAAATTGTCGAATGCGTAGATTTTTTAGTATTCATTATGTATTTCTCCTATTTGTTGAACTAGATAACAATGTCTAGGATATTTATTTTTACTCTTTGTTATGATAAAAATAATTAAATATAATTTGTTTTTATTTATAAATATTTGATTCCAATTATTTTGTTGTATTGATTAAACAAATAAAAAATTAAACTAAAAGTCATAAATATACAACCTAAATTTGAATTGCTATACACTTGAAACATATTAAATCAACCAAATGATATTAGTTTGAATTGGTTTTTCTATTTTAATCAAACAATACACACCTCTAATTATAATGGTTGATATTATTTGAAGCAATACTTCAATTGAAAGTACTGCCTTCTTTGATTACAAGGTGGCTTGCCTAATGATTATCTTGCTACTATTGGATTACGTCAAGATTTTACTCTCAGTCCATATTCTTTTGTTTTGATTATTGATGTTTTTACTGTATGCATTCAAGGGATAGCTCTTTAACACTGTTATTTGCAAATGATATTTTATTGATTGATAGACTAAAGATGGAATTAAAATAAAACTTGTTGTGAAAAAATACTTTAGAATTTAAAGGTTTTAGTCTTGGTAGATTTAAAATAAAAAATATTGAGTGTCGCATTAGAAGCGGTATCTTGAGGACATATTTTGTGGACCATGTGATCAAGAAGAGTGAGAAGATCAAATACATTGGCTTAATTATACAATATAATGGTGAAATAGAGAGCAATGTGATTAATAGAATCCAAGTTGATTTGATGAAATAGAGGAATGCTTTAGGAGTATTGTGCAATAGGAAAATGTCATTCAAAATTAAAATAAATTTATCGAGGAGCCATACGATTGGCTATGTTATATGGGGCTGAATGTTGGCCTACAAAGAATAAACTTAAGTTAAAATAAGTGCTTTAGAGATGAGAATGCTTTGGTGGATGAGTGGGTATACTCAAAAGGATAGAATGAGAAATGAATTCTTGTGTAGCAAGGTTGGAGTGGCTCCAATAGTGGATAAGTTTAGTGGATGTCATTTATGTGGTTTGGGCATATTAAACATAGACTGTTTGATGCTCTTGTTAGAAAAATTGAGTCTATGAATTTTGCCCATGTTAAAGAGGAAGGGGAAGACCAAAAAAGATATGGAAGGAACATATTAGAAATGATCTTCTTTATTTGGAACTTAGGGAGGGGCTTCTATTTGATCTTGTACAATGGAAACAAAGAATTTATGTAGTTGACCATACCTACTAAGGCTTAGTGTTGCTGTTGTTGATAAGAGTGTGTAAAGTGATTTGTAGGAGAACTAATTGTCCAGATGTTACATATATTTAAGATATAAAGTGCCTATTCATGGCATATCAGATAAGTGGAAGATGCTATCTGCCAGTTATCTATTAAGTCTTCTCTTCTACTAGTGTACCTGGTTTGAGAGCTCTATAAACAAGAAGAAACCCATAGCATTATACTTGTTCATAAACTTAGCTCTTGAAAACCATGACATCATCCACTATTGTAAGATATATTGCCAAGAAAGTTAGAAACAGTTCATTTTTAAGTGTAAGATATTAAAGAAGTTTTGGATGATTTGAAGCTTTATGACATGATTTTGTAAACTAGAAAGACTACAATGAAACCTTTGAAAATGTTTTTTGTGTTTGATTTTTTGGAAAAATTTCATGTTAGGTTTACACCCTCATTTGGATGATTTCTGTTATCTGCACTTTCAAACATTGATATAATTATATGATTATTTGTATTTGATGCTGCTTATGGAATACTTGTGCTGACGAGGTAGTGTTGTCTGCAATTTTGGAATTTTTGTTTTTCTTAAGGATGTTTGACTCTTTGACGGATGCTTGTCTTGTTTTATGTGGATACACTGATGTTACGTGCTAACTAGCATGCATTTTTGGAAGGGTTGCTGATTTTCAAATTTGGGATTTTAAATTTCATCCATTTGATACGGCTTATGGAATGACTTATGTTGATGAGGTAGTACTGTCAAATTCTGCAATTTCATATATTTTTTTCTTAAGGATATTTAACTCTTTGATTGCTGCTCGTCTTGTTTTATATGGATACACTGATGTTACGTGCTAACTAGCATGCATTTTTGGAAGGGTTGCTGATTTTCAAATTTGGGATTATAAATTTCAGCTATTTTTATCCCCACACAAAAACTATGACATCCTTCACTATTGTAAGATAAATTTCCAATTAAGTTAGAAAAAGTTCATTTTGAAGTGTAAGATGTTAAAGAAATTGTGATGATTTGAACCTTTATGATATGATCTTGTAAGCTAGAAAGACTACAATGAAACCCTAGAAAATGATATATTTAAAAGAGGACGAATATTCTGGAAGATATGGGATTATTATTTGGAGATTGCAAGAAGCATTTCAGAGGCTCAAGGTTGGTTGACAGGAAGAATCTTCTTTAAACTACATTTGTTTAACTGCTTTCGACAGCGCTTAAGGCAGATTGCAGGCCATTGGTTGGGGTTGACAGGTTTTACTTGGAGGGCCCCAAGGAGTGTAGTTATTGGCTACCAATATAGTGGATGGTAACAACATTTTTTGTATTGCTTGAATAATTGTAGAGGGGGAGACGGAGTAAAGCGGTTTTTGGAATTGCATGATGGTAACAACATTTTTTACTAAACAATATATTTACATATGCTTCTTTTTAAACAACAAAGTTTTATCTGTTTTCGTGAATGTAGTTGATCAGATATTGATAATAGATGCTGTATACAATATTTTCATTAAAATGGCTACAAAGAGAATTTTCTAAAAGATGCTTTGTGGAGGACAGTATAGTTAATTTGCTTAATAATTGCATAGAGGAGATAAAAAAGTAGATGGAGGCGCATTCTAACAGTTAAACAAGCACTTAGCTGAATGAACAGTATCACTATTCCTTTAAATATTAAACATTAAGGAGAGATTAGGCCAAAAATATAGCTGAAGCTGGAGCATGTATTAGAAATACGGTAGATGATGCTGACTGTCAGATCACAATCCTGCATGGGGCTCAATTTATTGTCAATGTATATTCGTAGGCATGTAGCTGCAAGAGATGGGAAATGACTAGTTCCCTTTATGGGCATGCTTGCACAACAGTCAATATGAACAGAGAGTTGCATATATTATATTCATGATGATTACATAATTAAAATATACATTAATGAGTACAATCATGTGATGCTGTTTCGTAATGCATTAATGAGTGGCCTAAGAGTTACATGATTCCTGTTTTACCACTTTAATATAATAAATCTAAGAAAATTTGGCTAGCAAAGATGCCAAGAAAAGCTCTATTTGAAGTAAGAGCAATGGCCAAAAGAAAAGGCTCTCTAGGAGTACAATTTATATTTCATTACCAGAAAGGTTGGAAATTGGGCATAACAATTTTTCTTGTGATAAGTAAACAAAATTAAAGAGTGTATGTTGAATTGGATCAGGTGTTTGAATGTCTTCAAGTTAGAGATGGATCTCTCTGATGACACTAGTTTCAAGAAAAGAGAAAGATATGTTAAAACTTATAATTCTCTTACTAATGTGTACTGTGCAAAGTATGTGGATAGCAATTTAATTGCATTCTTCTCAGTTACACAAATTTAAACTCTGATGCCATTTCTATTTATTTTTGCTTAATCGATAGTATGTGATTATCAGGAAAATGCATCCACTTCAGGACCACATGAGCAAATCAGTGAGCAAAGTAAAACACTAGTAAGTTCCTTCCCTTTAATATTTGAACAAATTTATTTGTTGAACTTTTTTTAATTTTCTTATTTGAAGCAGATGTAAAAGCGCAAGAGCAAGGATGCCCCATTAACTCAAAGTATCATTAACCATTGATGAAGCTACTATCATTAACGTTTTGCATGATATTTGTAATTTTCTTGTTATGGGATTGAAAATGCTTATATTTCAAGAAAATCCCAATTTACATTTCTTTTGCAATTTAATGAAGTACACTTTATTATCAATCCCAATGTAGTAAATACGCTTATTTTTTATATGCATTTTGTTTTTTGTATACAGCAATAATAAGAGTTAATTATTGAAATATTTATGATCCCTATATATTTTGTATTTGTATAAATCTTATTTAAGTTCATTATATGCCACAGTTGCTTTAAAATTCTAAACTCTTTGTCTTTATACTTATATAAAATTTGTTCAACATAGATAAAATTGTGAAAAATTAAAAAAAGATTGATTACCGTAGTTGGACAAATTTAAGAAATACTTGATTTGACATTATTGATCATTCAACTTTTAAGAAAAGTGATGTGATATATTTTACTGCTTTTGAGCTGTACATGAATTGAACGTGTAAATTGAATTTAATATAATTTATATTCCTACACCAAAAAGAGTAACAGTTAAACAATAAATTATTTGCCAAAATGTAAAAATAATGCAAATGTTATAAATGAGCGTTTTCAAAGAATCAAGGGACTAAATGTTTCGTTGAATTATATTTATTTATATTTCCGGAAAAATACAAAAACCATTCAAATGTTATTTCTAGTAGCATCACTAATGGTTATAAAAACACCGAGTTAATGGAGAATTGTTTCTTCTTGTTTTTGTTTACTTGCTTCAGTTAAAGAAGGAAAAAATTAAGGAGTTCAATAATATAAATTTCTCTAAATGAATACAATTGATTTATGAGTACTTCACTTTGTTCATTGATATGCTCATGTGCCCTGCAATTAATGCAATTTTCTTATAATTACTTTCATTTTAGTTAGCACAAATTAAGTTAAAATGGTGTGTAAGTTCAAGTTATATTAATTTTTTTCTCTCGTTGCTGGAGACCCATGTCATTGAAGAGAATGCGTTTAACTTGCTGACAACTTGCTGTGTGCTTAGCATACACTTGTTAGACCAAAAATTATAAATAATATTAAAGTTCTAAGTTTTATCTAAAGATTGGTATCCTCAAAGAGATCTTCATTTCTTTATGGCATTTAAGGTCTTGATCAAATTACTCTACTCTTATCATTTGGTTTTTATGCTCTATCTTTTATTACGTTAACGGATGCAATGCCAATTTTCTTGCATTTCTATATTGAAGTTTAACAGTAATTTTTCACGATTTCTGCCTTAATGCTTTTCATTTTAGTTGGCACTTTCTTTTATATCTTTGCTGGTCGATTTTTCTTGTACTTCTTGTATTGTACTGGTAATGGAGATTGCTTCACTCTTAGAATATTCATGGGGGCCATTCTTTAACATTGTTACATGCTTGTACATATTTTTTTGAGCAATAATAAAGAACATAATAGCAGTCTATTTGCTTATTGATTGCTATGCATATGTACACTAGGGATAACGATAAATTCCCATATTTTGCAATGACATGCATGTGACTTTAGGCTAATTATTAATTGAGCTCCTTACATGATTGTAATCTGGTAGAGCATCATCTGCTTTGTCTCAAATGCATACTACTGCTTCATAGCATGCTTTGGCCCAATCTCTCTCCATTCCCTAGTGATTCAAGATAAATATGATGTTGACTTTTCAATTGAACGTTTCTCGTTCAACCATTGGAATGTGATTTTTTTCACCACCATATGATTAATGGATTGATTTACTGTACTAGCCATCAATGTTTTCACAGATAAATTTGCAACCCGAGTTCTTTATCCTGCTATTTCATAGTTTTGATGGAGATGTACACATTTTTTGTCAACATATTGCAGTACATAATGTAATGCATATAGTAATGTTTTATGACAAAAATGAAAGTACATTTGTGTTGATTATAATAACTAAAGTTTCTTTTAAGAAATTTTAAAAACCATTTACAACCACTTACAACCACTTATCCCGTCTACAATTGCCTCTGCAATAGGAAAATGTTATTACCATTCATTGTTATGACAATAAATTTTTTTCTCTAAAACTAATTTATTAAACTTAATGAACACAGGCACTCGAGCCTAAAACTATTACGAGTCAATGAGCCTATGGAGCAATGATGAAGATGGGCTCATTTCAAATTTTTGATTTTCACATAAGCTGAACACAAGCACAATTTCAACCCTATATCAAGTGAACACAACTTTTTCTAACTATTTTGAACACATGTTGAGCTTGAATAGAGTCAAACTAAAACAAGTTAAACTTGAACATAGGTTTAGCTTGCTCAATTTGACTTGTTTACACCCATATTGGTTTTTGAGATATTTAAACCATGATTATATATGCTAATGAACTGTCCATCCTCTTTTAATTGCATCTTATTTGTAACCATTCTAGCATTCAAGCTTGTGTTGTGAAGTTATAAATTATCCATTATTTTCTGCTTGAACAACATGCGCTTCTTGCTGAATTTAATCTAGTTTTGTTGACAAATTGTCATTCAATACTAAATGATGTCACAATTTTGTTAAGTCTATGAACAAGAACTTTTAGTGATTTGATATATCATGAAGTATCTAGCACCTTTATGCCTTGAACAAATTGGCCTCTTACATTATAACGGTTATCGGATATACAAACCGGCTACCCACTATATAAATCGGTTATAAACTAACATTTTACACCCTTATGTAACTATCTATATATAGAGTCTCATTGCACTTGTAATGAATATTAATGAATACTGTTATTGTCTCACAACAATACTTTCTCTTCTCTCTCTCTCGGCACCTTCTCTCATGGTATCAAAGTGGTTAACGCTCCTCTTCGGTGAAGATTAACCTCCCCTTCTCCTAATGCTTTTTACATCAACATCTTTGCCCTAATCTCCTTCCCAACACCCTCAAAAAACCATCTATATCAACATCTTCCGCAAGGAATCTCTGCCCCTTCCTTCTTTCTACCAACTCGAGTTGGGTTATCTTCTTCCAAGAAACTCTAACCATCAAGAACATCAAGAACGCCAATAAAACGCACTTCAGCTACCCATCCAATCATCATGGCATCCTCCAACATGGAATTCAACACCAACGAAAACTCAAGAACCAGTTAAAGCAACTCCACTGACCCCCTTAACACCAAAAACTTAAAATTTTTTGATGTCCAACATCAAAAACCTGATCCAAAACCCATTGACAACTGATAATTATCCCATATGGAGATCACAAATAACTAAGTTATTCAAAGAAAACAACTTCTACGATTGCTTAGATGGATCCTATTCTATCTCTAGCACCGACACAGAACACTACCTGTGATGGCCCTAGGGTTAGGTTAGGTATCAACCCAACTACCCTTGGGTACATCTCCGCAGGATCATATTGGCAATTAAGAGAAAAATAGCATTTGGACATAAATTAAACAATAGAGCCATACAACATAATAAACTTGCCAATCATTTAAATTAAAGAATATAATATCCAGATTATTACAAACTAAAAATGATATAAGTAAATGTCTTCTTTCAATTTTAAAGGTTTAAATAGCAAATCAAAACCATATGCGCC
Source organism: Gastrodia elata (assembly GCA_016760335.1). Lineage (NCBI taxonomy): Eukaryota > Viridiplantae > Streptophyta > Magnoliopsida > Asparagales > Orchidaceae > Gastrodia > Gastrodia elata. The sequence continues at coordinate 3,113,425 of CM028681.1, read as the reverse complement.
AAGTCAGCACCACCATACTTTAGATATCCTTTAAGCTATATCAATTTCCTCCAACTGCACCTGACCTGACATTATAAGAATAATGCCTCAATACACATATTAAGTACAAAAGATGCTTAATATTATACTTAGCAAATGCGGGAAGCGAAAATAGATAATTTTGTAGGAAATCAAAAGTTAGAGAAAAATACATAATCCTGCAAATTAAATATTTTTTTTGCCATAATATTGTCATCTGTCATATTATCAACATATAATAAGTTTCATGTATGTTTGTATGTATGCATTGATTTCACGAAGCAATGTTAGCAGTTCTGCTGGGCAAATTTAGAATCATGAGGCTGGGTTCAATAAGAGCAACTTCCTTCATTTGGGCCCCCTCAAAGGCTCCAGATAGCACCATTATAACTCTTGATGGACTAGCCCCATTCCTAACCTAATCAACTTCCATTTCGGAACCCTTGCATATATTCACAAGACATAACATATACATTTCATTTGTGACATTACTCTGGCCTTTAACAAGCATTTCATTTATCAACAGGAATAAAGCTCAAAGCAGTACTAAAGCATCAATAAAAGCATTTAAGTGTAAACAGTAAAATCAATGTACCTTAATATATGAATATGTTGATTTTAGCACTCAAAAATCTATTGTCTGCAAAAGTTTTATTTGTAATATATTATTAGATTTTGTAAATGACCCATATAATAATGGAATATAAATTCTTACTCCTTAGTCTACATAAGGACAACGCCCTAGATCCGCACCTTCTTTTAGAGAGGAACATGCCTTTACTAAACTACAATTATAACTATAATTGAACTTATATTTGCAAAGCAAATAAACAACAATATCTAGCCATGTTTTATTTATAAACCAATACTTAATGCCTATTGATCTCATATCTTGACTATAACATAAGGGTATTGCTCATGACTTGTGACTTATCACAATTTGAAGCTTATAACTCATCTTAAAAGCCATCTTTTTATAATCTTACATTTAATTTGATAACTTATGTAAGTTGTCTATGCTTTAGCTGTAAAAGAAGGAAATGGTTTGTATATATATATTGGTATAAATTTGCGAATAAAAGAATGAGATCATGCATATCATTTGTATTTAGATTTATTTACTTCAGAGAAGTGCTAGGCTATTAAAGCAACTTAACATGTTATGTAGAGATATAACAACCTCTCAATCCAACATATACTCGTACTAGATACCTCGTAACCTAGGTGCCATTCACCAATTAAGTAAGAAAACTTATTCTTGAAAGAAGGTGCAGATCCTCAATGAAAGATATCACAACTACTCACTTATGATTTGTTGGGGTTCATAGATCAGATTAAAAGTGTATTTACATAGAATTCATGTTCACCAACAATGAATGCTCATTCTACCGCCAAACATAAATGATTACAATGAGATGAGAATTTAATCTCCAAAAATTCATGTAAAATTGCAAATGGTTCAGCATTCATATGTTTAAGCATACTATTTCATAGATTGAGCTCAATTTACTGCCACTTAGTACATGAAACATGCTAATGCTGAAGATTAACAACCTACCCTACAACTTCTTTCTTTGTAAGCTAAAACTAGTAGATAAATAAAAAGTTTCAAATATCCAGGACCCTCATTTGATAAAGGAAGGTGAAGAAGATAATGGTCTTGTAGAAGGGAAGGTCCTTGCTGTCCAATGTAACAACTCCATCTGAAGTTGTATTTCATAGATGAATAAATGTAAAGGGTTTTGGGATTCTTAATCTCTAATTAAACTATTGAAGTTTTGAACATACTCGATTAATAGCAAATAGAACTTAGAAATCTTAACCGCTAATGTTTAATGAAATCTATGCCTCTCTACCACAGGATCAAACTTCTTAATAAAACACGTTTCAGTAGTTATAACGAGTCTTTCCATACCTTAAAGAATCGGATCTTTGTTCGGCAATTAAGAAGTCACGGAGGAGCTGGCTCAGAAGCTCGGAGCAGAGCGATTGAAGGCGCGAAAGCGGCGGCTGCGGTTGGCTTTGTCCTTGCTTGCGGCGTATCCTCCCAAGTCTGCGGCTGGCGTCGTCGACTTGGAGCGGAGGTTACGGAATCGACACGATTCGGAGTGGAAGGATCGAAGAGCAGCATCGAAGACCTCCAGAGCTGTGGCTGTAGCTGCGTCCTTGCTGCGTCGAGGAGTCCCGTGCTGCGGCTTTGTTCGTAGATATCAGGGATTTGCTCGGTCACGACGTCGGGAGATGGAGAAGGAGACAGAGCGTAGGATTTTACGGGAGTTACGATAGCTTAAAATGTGCGAGGTGTCACCCCCTTCCACAAGCGACTTTGCGCCTTATTGAGATAAAGGTGCCGTTTCTGGAAGGTGGTGGCAAATGGGAAAATCGACAGGTAAGAAAATGTTACCGTTAAATTTTTTTTTTTTTTTTTTGAAATGAGGTTGGTTAATCAATTGTAGAAATAGATTGGCGGGTTATCAACGTCAAAATGAATCTCTGCGGGAAAACTAACAGAAAAACAGAAATTCGCGGGTATTAATAGACTATAACGGTATTAACGAACAATTAGGATTAGCAGGGACGTTAGAGCCTTTCTTAGTAACGACCAAGGGTCGTTACACTACCCAACATGGATTTCAGCCAACAACAACCTTCTTGCAGCCCTCTATTCCATCATATCTCCCTCCATCCTCCCTTACATCTTGGAAGCCAATTCTTGCAATAAAGCATGAATCACCTTAGAGAAATGTCTATAATCATCAAACTGATCAAGAGTCATCCAACTAAAGAATGAACTCTACAACATCTCTCTCAAAAACTGATCAATGGGAGAGTATCTTTCAGAAATCAAATCCATAGTCAATCAAATAATGACATATGGCTCCAAACTAGACAGCGAAGACGTCACTCTCTACACCCTCAATGGTCTTCTAGCCACAGATCAAGCCTTTAAAATTGCCATTAATATTGCACTCCCCCCCCATAAGCCTTGAAGACCTCTACTCTCTCCTATGTAGTGAAGAAGTTAATGTTCAACAAGATCTTCACAAAGAACTGACAGCTCTCTATCTCCACAAACAACAGCAATATATCCCTATTTTAAGGCCACTCCCGAGACCAATTCCGCGGCCGAGGCAAGTTCAGCAGGGGCAGAGGTCGTCGGTTTCCACCACCAAACTAAGGATCCCACCCCATATAGCCCAAGCAGAGTGCCAAATATTTCAGTTGTACCGCATGGATCCTAACCACTGTGAAGCTTCAAACCAATAATAGACCTATGCAGCAGCCCCACACATGGAAAGACGATTGACCCCAGCTAGTATGTGAACTCAGGAGCCTCCAATCACTTCACAAATGACTTTAACAACCTATCAATTGCTGAACTATATATCTGTTCAAGTAACCATAGGCAATGGCCAATCCATTACAATCTTCAACACGGGAACTCATATTCTCCCCACACCAACTCATAAGTTTCAGCTAAATCATTTTCTTCATGTTCCGCAATAGCAGTATAATCTTCTTTCCATTCATAAATTAACTACTGTCAACTCTTGTTCTATTTTATGTGATCCACATGGATTCACAATAAAGGACCTCCACACTGTCAACTCTTGTTCTATTTTATGTGATCCACATGGATTCACAATAAAGGACCTCCACACGAACGTTCCACTTATTAAAGGAAGATGTGCTAACGGTCTCTACACCATTCATCCAACTTCTACTTATCCATGTTAAAGGAACTTTCTACATCCAAAACTATTCTACATTCTACATCAACTACTGATCCATGTCATCTACAGTAAGCACCTCTCCCCTTCTTGCATATCTTGTATCACCGTTAAGCACCATCAATTGCCTTTCTTTAAATCTACCAATAGAAACTATAATGTATGTGAATTTATACATGCTGATGTATCCAACCCCCATTGTTTCAAATGTAGGTTACAAATTTTGTCATTTTTGTGGATGATTGTTCTAGATTTTCTTTGCTCTTTCCACTTAAACAAAAATCTGAAACAATACACAAGTTATCTACTGTAAAAAATTAATTGAATGTCAATTTTAACAAATGCATCAAAATTTTCCAAACTGATGGTGGGGGAGAATATAACTCAACATTCTTCCATAACCTCCTTAAAAATCATGAAATATATCATCAAATGTCATATTCATGCACATCACAATAAAATGGAGTTATGGAATGCAAACATTGCCATCTCATTGAAACAACCAAAGCTCTTCTCCACACATCTCACCTACCTGAAAGTTTTTGGGCTCATGTAGCTCTCACCTTCGCATACCTAATCAATCGGCCACCCTCTCCTAACACCAAAATCATCTCACCCTTCCAAATCCTATACAAAACTACACACGCGACTACAATCATCTTAGAGCGTTTGGTTGCCTATGCTTTCCACTCCTACCCCTTAACAAAAACAACCAAACTCACCCCCAAATAATTTCTGTGCATCTTCCTTTGATATTTTTCACATTACAAAGGCTATATATGCTTTAACCAAAAAATATCATCCACATTCATATCATGTCATGTACAATTCATAGAAAACATCTTCTCACCCTCGTCACCACAAAACTCGTCAGTTCGACTAACACCCAACAAACACATACATCCTAACTCCATAACTTTAGTACATACTGCTAACTCCATCGTAAGCCCACCAACACATCATCAATACAACTCCACAAACTCCCTCCACCAACCCACTTTTCTCTCTATCATCTCCACTCAAAGTAAACTAGTAACACATCACCCTCCTTCACCACAACCCTCCCACTCTAAATCCACATCTTACTCTGCCTCCCAAATTCCATCTCAATCCTCCACCGAAACAGCTATACGAAATCCCATCTCTCCCACAACCAGATATCCGATCCTACCATCCCACCCCATGCTATCCCACCTTAAAACCACTCAATTTTCTACACTCCACCTCTCCCACACCCGATCCCACCTCATACAAAGACAAAGCCAAACACAAACACTAGCAAATGGCCATGGTTGAAGAATATAAAGCCCTTATTGATCAATACACATGGACACTTGTACCTCCAAACCACAATCAAAATGTTCTTGGATGCAAATGGACATACAAAACAAAACTTCACATAAATTGAATTGGAGCATGCTACAAAGCCCGATTAGTATCTCAAGGGGGTTCAATCAACACTACGGTGCATACTATCTCGAAGCATTCAACCCCATTGCTAAAGTGCCAACCATAATAATCATCTTCACAATAGTCACTCACTTTACATGGCCCATCCTATAACTTGACGTCTCCAACGCCTTCCTCAACGGAAACCTCCATGAAACAACCCATATGAAGAAACTGCCCGGATTTACCGATCCAAAACAACCCAACAATATATGCAAACTCCACGAACAATCTATGGCCTCAAACAATCACCCAAACAATGGTATTCAACTCTCACTAACTTCATACAGCCCAAGGGATTTAGAACCAATGAAGCCAACCCTTCTCTTCTTATCCATGACACCACCCTTGACAAAATCTATCTTTCAATCTATGTGGATGGCATCCTCATCCCCGCCCAACAATACCACAATAACCTCCCTCATTCAAACCCACGCTCAGAAATTTTGAATGAAGCATTTAGGCACACCCACTACATTTCTCGACATTCAGCTCAAACAATCACCCAACGGTTCAATCCTCAATCAACGCATCCAACATCCTCAATACCTCGAAATTGCCCCAATGTGACCTAGCTCTCACTCCCATATCCACTCAACAACCCCTCACAGCCTCACTTCTCCATTCAACCGCCCTAAGTTATACACACAAATTGCCAGCTCTCTTTAGTGCCTCACCATTACGTCTCGATCTCAGCTTAGCCGTCACCAAAATATGTCAAAACATGCACTATTCCACACTAAATCACTTTGAACAGGTCAAACATATCCTCCGCTATGTAAAAAATCACTTCATCTTGGGCTTCTCATCAGCCCCGGGAACATGCAGCTTAGAGCATATGCCGTTCTCAGATTGGGCGGAGGACACCACCACCGCAAATATACTACCGGATACTGCATTTTCCTGGACAACACTCCCATATCAGTGCAAAGAAGTAGAAAACTGTCTCATGCTCATTTACCGAAGCATAATACAGAGCGATCACCATAGTTCCAATGTCTCCAAGAATTTAGCATCCCGCAGGAAGCACCCACTCAGTTATTTTGTGACAATCTATCAGCTATAGCCCTCACAAAGAATCCGATCTTTAACACCAGAATGGAACATGTTGAAGTTGATTGTCATTTATCCACGACAACATATAGAAAATTGTAATTGAACATCCACACATCTCCAACGAGGATCAAATAGCGGATATCCTTACCAAATCGCTATCCACTGCTCGATTCAATCAACATAGGTCCAAACTCACCATCTTAGTTCAAGATGGCTTCTTTGCAGGGATACTAATGGTAACTAGTTATACAAACCGGCTATCCACTGTATAAACCGGTTATACGCTAATTGGTTACACCTTTATGTAACTATCTATATATAGAGGCCCATTGTACTTGTAGTGAATATTAATGAATACTATTATTTTCTCACAGCAGTACATTCTCTCATCTCTTTCTCTCGGCACCTCCTTCTCTCATTATACCTATTATTACTCTTCACAACTTTTGTTGATTTTTCAAACTAGATTGATCAATTCTAAATGACTTCTTGAAGCCTTCCTGTGGAGGGGCAGAAAACTAGTCATTTGATTCTGCCGCTTAAGTTTCCACCATGCACATTTTTGTCATCCACAAAGTCTAAGCAATCAATATCAATGTATTTCTTTTCAACATCATTACTACTAGCTTTTCTATGACTAGACAACTTTTGGTTTTTGACACTTAAACTGCCATCAAACTGCTCATGCAATTTACATTGACCTCAAAAGGTTTGTCATTCTCGCATATCTCATTAGCATTAACAAATATTATTCACAAACATTCAAACTATAATAAAATCTTCATCATCATTCCATTGTTTTGTTTTCTTTTACATGCCAGAAAACTCAAATCAACTGAACATTTGAGAAAAAGTTGACATCAATTAGAAACATCATATATTTATATATCAATTCTATTATTTGCTTATTTTTACTGCATTCAATTTTCTCTTTCTTATTTTATTTTTCTCAAAACAGCATGTCATGTTTTAGAAAACTTAGATCTGGATAATATTTTCTTAAAGATAACTGAAATGAGTGACGGAGAAAAAATTCGTGCTTGAGCAAATGAAGATCGAAGAACTTGTTCTGTAGAGGTTTGCCTGCAAGTGTGCAGTGATGATTACCATGAAAAAAAGCCAAAATTAAGCACAAAAACTTTTTATGGAGCTGGCAAACCTGGGCTTGCATAAGTTTGGTTGCATGTTCACAGGCATGGAGATTAGGAAGCAAGGAAGTAAAACTTGCGAGTTGTTCTATTGCGATTATGACTTAATGCTACTTGAGACTAGGAAAGCAGAGCAGGCACTAAAGGCTAAATAGCTGCTGCATGCTGCAAGCCATAAGTGGCAAGCTGGAAAGTACAGGAGTGATTCCACACTGGGAAGTTAACTTAGCATGGAAAATCTGGTTTTGTCGCATCACTCCATTAATGAAGCAAATGCAATCCCGTTTGTTTGAAAAGAAATGGAGCTTTTACTCAAAATTCAGATTTAATCAACTTATAAGTGTTAGAGATTAGATTTGACAAAAACAAATACTTTGGAAGAATGAGTATCTACGTCTATTTACTCTATATTGTTACAAAGCATGTATATCAATTTCTAAGTTTTGTTATAGTTTGTAATATGTTAGTGCAAATGTTTAGAGCAATGTTCTTAAAGATGCAGTTATGTAGGGACTTTTGTCATGAGTGAAGAAAGATAGATTGCTCATTATATTATTGGATATTTTTATTTTGCTGTCCCCAGCTGCTTTAGTTTGGTTTTGGTATCTAAAATCAAGCAGGCGATTGACATTGTCAATGTTTAACATGCTCCATTTATTCTTGGCAGAAGACTGAAATGTTTTGGAGAAGCAACATGCTAAATGTTCATTCACAATCTTGAACATGTATTATAAAAGGAATCATATTATTCATTACGTTAGCTATTAGAATTTGTGAGCTAGGTTTTTATTTTCTTTTTTAACAAACCAATTTCAAACTTTTTTATAATAAATTATGAGCTTATCATAGAATTGTTTAGTAGTTACTTTCCTTGCTGTTCTTTTGGATATGGTTTATCTATACCTGTGTGCAGTTTAAAAAATGGGGTACGTCTGCTTTCCAATCCCGGTCTTTGGAAGAAGATTCCAGAGCTTTCTGTAAATCAATATATAATGAACAAAACTTTTCTAATATGAGGCAAGCCAGATCAACTACAAGGCCTTTAGTACTTGATCCTTTTAGAGCATCATCAGCAACTAACAACTCTGGTAATAAAGCTCAAGGTACTAGTGTCATTTTATCAATATATGTCCTTGTATAATATGAAATTGCTGATGTATTTTGTGAATATTTTTCAGGTGAACATGTTAATTTGCATGATAAAAAAGGTCTTGAAGCTAGTCATCCGATGGAAATGTGCAAGGCAATTTCTAGTGGCATTATTATGGATCCCCATGAAGCTTTTAACAAATCGAAGATACCCAATATTACTTTAGTGAATGTTAGTGAACATTTGAACTCTGTCGATGTTATTACCAAGCTTCCTAGTGATTTGGATATACCTTTGCCGGACGAAAATCAGGTAAACCTTGTGTGTAAGCAACCATTGTTTTCATTTTTTTGTCTCATGGTGAGCATTGATGCTCTTGGATTTTTTGTACTATTTAAAAAAACTATTGCATCAATAATTAAATGACAATACATATTATATTTTAATAAATATCATGGATGCTACAAATGTAACAATTATGCAGATTGGAAGCATTTCTACTCCTAAGAGTTCAACCGCTTTGGTAAATGGTGAGCTATCTTTGCTTTTTTGCAGTTTTTTTAATTCTTATACAGCTTCATTCATTTTTTATTTCAACATCAGCATTATTTTTATTCCATCTGCTGCTATTTTATTTTTCGATTTTACTGACCTTCTGCAATTTCAGGAGGCTATTTTCCTGTAACTGGAAGTTTTCAGCCTGAGAATGGTGACCCAGCAGATCCAAGGTATTCAGTTTTTTCATGTTCCGTTGGTCATTTTGTGGTATGCAACATTTTCAAAGTTACTTTTAAAAAATATAAACTTTGTTGTATACTTTTTCTAGTAGTTATTTAGTATGTTTATACCATGAAAAATCACGTGAATTTATTTTGTGTGCATTAAGCTTGCTAGGCATACTGGTGTTATTAAATATTCGTACAACGAAAAATACTTGATGAGGCACCTTGGCATATGAATGCTATAGAAGATATTTTTTTGATTGGTGTAAGTTGGAATATTGAAGAAAATGTTTCCAAAGTTATTGAACGTTTAGCTCTAGTTAAACAAAGCGCTAGTGGTATATAAGATTCGAGTTGAGTCAAGTTTGAGTTAAGAAAGTTTGAGTTCTAGCTGACTCAAATAAGATTTGAGTCGGACTCAAACTATATGAAATAAACTTATACTAATAACTCAAGTAATACTTTGGCACAATGGTTACTGAATTTTGCTACAAATAGGTTTAGGGTTCGATTCCAACCGGGACCATATTTGTGTTTTTTTTCTAAAAACTCATTTTTGAATAAAAACACAATATTTTGGCATTATGGAGTTTCGAAATCGAAACCTCAACCAAGATAAATGAGTTGTTCAACCACTCAATTAGATAAGAATCTTTGTAAGCTTACACGAACTAGACTCGTTTAGCATTTCTGACATTTGATGATATCATTACTATAATAAAAAATTTTGAGTCTAGTTCGAGCCTGGCTCGATTCAACTCGAACAGGCTCGATTCCATGAAATATATAAAATTATAAAACCAAGATAAATGAGTAATAAACACATTTGTTAGCTCCTCAGAATAAGAGCACCCCCAAATAAGTAAATGGTCAAAATTTTTTGGATAAAACCCGTTAATTTGGCACTGCTTAAGCACTTGCTTTCACTAAAGTATTTAGGAGCAACAAAGCATATTTTCATTTTATTGATACAAAGAGAAACGCTGCTTCCGTTGATGAACACCAGAAAGTCATCCACAAAAGTTAAGTGGAAACCCCAAGATCAGCTTTAGTTCTAAAGAACATAGATGGTATTGAGAAAATATATGCAACAGTTTCCTCAATAAATAGCCAGCCCCAATAGTTTTTTTATTAAGATCTGGATAAGCTCTTGGGCAAGCAAAACATTATGACTTAAGCACCTATTTTGCACAAACCCTGATTTATTGGGGGTGATGATCTTGGGTAAAAGAGGGGCCATTCTAGAATTAAGGACTTTAGAGATTAGTCCTTCTAATGCTAGAAGATTTCTTAGGTATAAGAACAACGGAAGTGGAAGTAAAATACTTGGGTAAAGGCGTTACCCTTAAAGAAATCAGAGATGCGTTTGCACACATCCTCCTGAATAATATTCCAACAGGTTTGAAAAAATAAGGCACTTTTCACCATCCATGTCAAATAGAGCTTTCTTAATTTCATCAACCGTATTTTTAATGTAGAAATATTATTTTTCTCAGAAATTAAATTAGGAATAACATCTACGTTAATACAAGTAGAAGTAGGACCAGACTGGTGATATAAATCAGTAAAAAAATTATTGGCAGATTTATGAATATCCTGTTGTTCATTCAACCACGTATCTCAATCTTTTATACTATAGATCCAATTAATATCTTTTTTTATACCATAGATCCAATTAATCTCTTTGCTATTTAGCCATGGCCTGAAAATATTTTGTATTTCTTTCACCTCCACATCGTTTGAGAGAGGCTTTTTGATATGCCAATAAGTCTCTTCATAATCTTGACATCTAGAGAAGTTTGCCATTGCTTTCTTCCAAGCAGCACGGTCTTCAGGGAGTCCAGAAGACATAAGATTGTTTTCACGAGCAGTGGCTTCAGTTTGTCTCCACCACAGTCTAAAAACATTGCCAAACACTGAGAGTTCCAAAGCTTAAGATCCTTTTGCAATCTTTTCGTTTTTGCCACAAGTTACAAATAGGGAAAACCCCGGTTCAATATCGGCGAAAACTGAACCGGGCTGGACTTAAACTCAAATCCCGGTTCAACTAAAGGCTCATCCCAACTTTTCTTTACAGTTTCAAGAAAAGAATGATGACCAACCCACATATTTTGGAACTTAAATCTAGGGTTGAAAGTGGTCTTAACTGGCAAAATAGTAAACAAAAGTGGAGTGTGATCTGAACCCAATCTATTGAGGTGAGCAGCTTTAGAAGAAAGATAGAAATTGTTCCAAGGGTCAGAAATTAAAATTCTATCTGGCCGTTTCCCCTATGCGACACGTAGTCCAAGTAAAATAGGAACCCATATAACTAGCATCTATAAGGCACAATCAAACAAACAATCAACAAATTCATCCATCATACTGGAATTTGGCTCCTTACCACTATTTTTTTTTTCAGAAGGCATTACCAAGGGCCAAGAGCTATGATTAAGATTTCTAAGATTGATCCAAAGCTCTCTTCTTTTTTATCTTGAGCAACTAGCATATACCCAAGTGCATTTACCGTTTAATGCACTTTATTTTGTATGATATTAACACTTATCATTCATTATTATTTGAGACTAAAATGATTCCTAGGAGTGATTGGTTATAAATACTTGAATCAAATATATAAAAGATTTTTTTTTTAGATGATATAATTATCAGTTCTAATTCATTCTTAAATATTTATTTATCTAAAACTAAAACTACCATAAATATTATGAAATTCTGTAGTTATTCTTCCAACATTTTATTTAAATCTATTACTATAAATAACATATCTTCTTGTGGTATTCTTTGAACAAAGTCCTCCAAATTATGCCAATTTTTTTATATTCATGTTTAACTCTATTTGAGCAGCATAAACACTTATAATATTAAAGCATTTTTATAGCTTATAATTTTTAAAAATATAATATTATTTCACAATCTTTTAACTTTCACTACATTAATTTTTAAATTTCTTATCCTGCTTATGATAATTTTTGCATGAGTAACGGAGTCCAAAGTCTAGGTAATTAATTTTTTTTGTTTTTCTTCCACTCACTGTATTTCTTGAGAAAAATTTATTCTCGTGTTAATCATAATATCTATCAACTTAAATAGCTTGCCAATGAGAGTACCAATATTGTTACTTTTTATTTTAATTTAATATTATTGACTAGCTTCTTTGCCCCATCAGCACAATGCAAGAACTGCCACTTATTTGACACTACAACCAAATGTTGGTCCAACGGTTTTGAATACATTTCACCACGTACATTTCACCACATTTAGGTATTGCAACATGTTGCTTTTTAGGGAGGCCCTAGATTTTGCACAATTTCATAAAGGATTTGTCATAAGAAGATTCGACAAAGTTTTACGTTGGCTAGCTACTAGTTAACGCAACTTACCCTCTTATGTTCTCATCTAGAACTTTGATTCGACTCGACGATAGAGTTGAATGTGCGGTAAAACTATGAAGGATAAATGACAGATTGCTCATACTTGAGGCATACATGGAATGCCATTTACTGATGATTTGATAATTGTAAGTAAATTTAGGAAAACAAATCTCATACATGAAATGTTAGAAAATGTATTCCTTAGGAAAGCATGCAAGTATAGTTTGGCTTTTGGAAGGAGAAAAGGTTGACATTAAGGCATCACAGATAGAGCTTGTTCAAAATAATTGGTTTACACCTAGAGAAGATATCAACTGGAATGGATGGAAGATGAGGGCACATTTGCTCATAATAAAAAATTCGCTCAAATTCAAAACCTAAAACTATCGAATGGAATCTTGAACTTGAATATTTTGAATTGATTTTAAGTTCATATTAACTCGCTCGACTTATGATTCGAGTTGACATGAAGTTAATTACAAATATATTTTATTGTGTTGCTGTATCAAAATCAGTTGTATTGCAGTTGGTGATGTGCTATGTTAAAATATACATGCTTTTGGGTATTAAATTTTCACGGTATTATTTGCATTTTTATTTTTATTTTAATGTTGTTTGAATCGATTTAGAGTTTGCTCAAAATAGGTTTAGTTTAAGTTTAATTGGCTCAACTCAAATCTATTTCGAGTTTGAGTTGAGTAAAATTCAAAAATTTTGAGTTTGAGTTCAGACAAACTTGTTTGAACTTGACTTAATACTAGCCTTATGATATGCCATCAACTCCTTTTTTTTAACGAGGGCATTGTAAATTCCGAAACTTAGTAATGATGCTGTATCAAATGATTTGACGTTATCTTTAGTTGAAGCATTTCCGTACTTTTTAAATGCATGAATTGCTTTCGTTATTTTTGCACACTTTTACCGTCTTGTGCTTGAACATTTCATTGCAATCTTCGGCCTCATTTTTAATATTAATTGTGTTAAAATATCTAACATTTTTTCTGTTACAGTATGCAAAAAAGTTATTGTAATGCGAAATCACAAGCTGACAATGCCATGGAAGTGAACTTTGCTTTTGATTCCAAGCATGCACATTCGTTTTCTGGTATACTGCAATTTTATTTGTTCAATATTCATTTCTCAATGTACGATGGTTTAGTGTTTGTGCAATTCTTTTTAATCCGTTGTAAAAATCAATTGCTTTTTATTTAACTTGTACTTTAATGCACTTTTAATTGATGTTATTATGATTTACCAAAGACGATGTGCATAATCATGTTACCATTTCTTTGCATATTCAAACCATCTGATAGTTATATTATATTGATGTGCTGCATATTCTAGCTCTACAGTAGCCCATATACTAAATCTCAAAAATATCTGGTCTCCTCTTTCAGGGATGATATTTTCTTGATGATTTCTTATACATGATCTGCCCTTCATGGAAATCTTGTAGACCAGCTTTTCATATTGTGCTAGATTCAGTTCAACTCATCGATCCTTCTTGGTCTCATCTTGCAGATCACAGTAATTGGGGCCACTTTAACCTTGCTATGAAAGAACTCATTTCTCATCATAAACTTTTGTGTATACCCACACCCACTCATCTGCTTAGTGTTTTTACCTCTGCAACACTTGTCAACATATTTTTGCGTTACAAGCTAATATTCTTTCCCATATAACGTAGCTTGTCTTATATATGTACTATGAAACTTTCCTTTTAAGTGAAACTTTTTGAAGTGCTTCATTTCATCCAACTTACTTGGATTTTGTTAATCACATCACCCATTATGTTGCATGATTGAACTAATAAGATATATGAACCATGTTATGGTGTGGAGCATGATTGGATCAGCGCAGGAGGTGCTGATAGAGTTACGACGGAGTTCAACACAAGGCGTTACTAGGGCTGACAATGAGCCATGTGCACATGAGGGCACGCTAGGCGCGCCCCAACGCCCTAGTGGCCTCAGCCCAAGACCTGGGAGTCCAGGCGCCTGACACAACAGGTCTCAGCTTGAGACCTGGGTTCCCAAGCGCGCCCAGGATTTTGACACAACAAGCTCAACCTGATGCTTGGGAGTCCAAGTGCTTGCGATAGTTATAGCCCGAATGGATGCACTCCTTGATGGGTTTAGGGCGACTTAAGGGGTGGTTTTGGCCTATTTAAAGTATGTTTTTGGTGCAGTGTTGCGTGTGTGCAAAGCATCAGCAGAAAAGAAATGCACTGGGTTACAGAGGTTGGTTGCCACTGTAACTTTGTCGAAAGGCTGCGACAGTGACTGTAGTGGGGGCTGCTAAGTCGTGGGAGCAATTGCAGGCGTAGTTGCTGTGGAAATTCAGACAAGTGGAAAACTTGAGATGTGAAAAAAGAGAAGTGTTAAGGGTTTGAGTGTGTGAAAATGTCCCAGACGGAACATGTTATCTCCTTCCTTAGGAGCCAAGTTCTTTGTAAGCGATGCTTGTGTGTTATTGTATAATCAAGATTTAAGTTAGAGAACCAAGAGAATGGTATAGAGAGGAGGCTAGGGTTTGTGTGTTTCCTTGGCGGTTGTAATCTTCCTCTTCTTTTAAGGGTTAGTTTTTTTGGAACAACTCTGTAATCTCTTTGATTGTTTTCAGAGTGAATTTTCTTGGTGGTGTGGCTTCGTGATTTTTCTCATTGTTGGGTTTTCTACATAAATCTGGTTCTTTGGATGTGGTATTTCACTATGATTGTTCTGGGATTTGTATTATTTCTGTTTTGCAAGTTTTGTTCCAGTTATTCTCAACTACAATGGTCTAAATTTCCTCCACAAGTGGTATCAGAGATTCAAAGATTACTGAACTAGGTCTCCTCAAAAGGTTTAGAGGTTCAGAGGATGTCAGTTCGAGTGGGAGAAATGACAGAAGAAATAAAATAGAATGTTGAGAAGTTCAATGACATAAGAAATGGAAGATACAATTTGAAGATTTGATGTATCAAAAGAAATTGTATTTGTCTTTGGGAAGAGTAGCCAAGAAACCATAAACTATGAGTAATGATGAACGAAAAGTTCTTGACAGTACAACTTTAGTTGGCACTGAAACACGATAAAGGTGGGGTGAGTCACACCACGATCTTTGCACTAATTGAAGCCAAGGTTAAGAAATCCCAGAGTTGAAGATGGAAAAATTGCAATTAGTCTCCAAGTGGAAGATTGTTATGGTATGGAGCCTGATTGGATCAGTATAGGAGGTGCTGATGGAGTTATGATTGGGTTTGACACAAGGCTGTACTGGGTTGGCAGTGAGCTAGGCGCGCCTCAGGGCACATCCAGGAGGCCTCAGTTAGAGGCCTTGGTGCCGAGACGCGCCCAGACGCTTGACACAATAGGTCTAAGCTCGAGACCTGGGCGTTCAGGCGCCTTACACAACAGGCCCAGCCCAAGGCTTGAGTGCCCAGGCGCTTGCAGCGATTATGTCCCGAAGGGATGCGCCTCTTGGGCAGTTTAAGACGCTGTTTTGACCTATTTAAAGTTCGTTTTGGGTTCCATGTTATGTGTGCAAATCATTAGCATAAAGCTGAAGCCAAGGGCTGCAGCGGTGGCTGCATCCGTGGTTGAAGCGGTGAGTGCTGTTATGGTGTGGAGACCAAGGATCACCAAAGCAAGTGCTGACGGACTTCCCGTGGGTCCTAAGGCAAGGCATCACTGGGTCGACAACAAGCCAGGCGCCCATGCACGCGTCGAGCTCCCAACAAGACTTGCAGCTGTTTGGGCACGAGGCTTGGGCTCCCAGGCGCGCCCAATTGCTCATGAAGTAGGCCCAGTCCGAAGGCCTGGGCTCTCAAGCGCCTGCGGCGGTTATGACCCGAAGGGATGCGTCCCTTGGGCGGATTGAGGGATGTTTTGGCTAATTTAAGTATGCTGTTGGGCATCTTTCTAAAGTATGAGGGTGTGATGTTGATGTGTTGTTGTGTGTGTTAAAAGAGAGTGAGAGAATCAAGGAAAGGGCATAGAGATAAGAAATGTGCTAGGGTTGGTATGTTTCCTTGGTAGATGTAAAGGAATCTTCCTATTCTTCCAAGAGTTGAGTTCTCTTTGTAACTCTGTAAATTTTTTGTTTTTTTATAGTGGAAGCTCTTAGTGGTGTGGTTCCGTGATTTTTTTCCAGTTAGGATTTTTCACGTCAAAATCTTGTGTGTTTGGATGTTTGATTTGTGCTTCGATGTGATTTTATGATTTCTGTTTAGCGAGTTTTGCTCCGAATAATTTTACTCTAGAATTATGGTTACTCTAGAACCTGTGTTAATTTTCTCAACAACTGCAGCTGTTGCTGCAATGATGACTGCAACGGTAGTTGCAGTGGCTGGTTGTGATGGTAATTGCAGTGGAAAGGCTGCGGGCCTTGGGGATTGCTGAGTGGTGGGAGCAATCACAGGTGTTGTTGCTGTGGAAATTTAGACACCAATGAGAGAACTTGAGAGGTGGAAATTCAGACAACAGTGTTAAGGGTTTGGGTGTGAGAAAATGTCCTAGATGGAATGGGTTTTCTTCCTCTTCTTTCAAGGGTTGGGTTATTGGGAATAACTCTGTAAACTTTTGATTGTCTTCATAGTAGATTTTCTTAGTGTGGTTCTGTGATTTTTCTCATTATTGGGTTTATCATATAATTCTAAATTTTTGGATGGTATTTCTTTGTGATTGTCTTGAGATCTGTATTATTTCTATTTTGCTCCAGTTATTTTCAACCCTAACCCTCTAAATTTCCTCGACAAATCACTCCGGCTATTTCTTTGAGTATTATTAAACATATACTTCATATATTTTATTCTATTTGAATTTAAGGCAGAATCTTATGAAGTCTAAGTTAATTCTTTTTAGCATAAGTTTTGCTTTAACTAAATTGCAAATAACATTCATCAAAACACCTCTTGAACTTGCTTAAAAAGAATGCTCATAACTAATCCAAAAAGATACGAACTGAATAGAACCTCAATGAAATCCAATTGAATTAACACATTTTATCATAGGTTATTGCTTCAGTATATATATGCTTTAAAAAACTTTATTGTAGCCACACAAAATTCTTTTCAGTATTCACAAAATTATCTTTTTACTTTTTATATGCTCTCTAAATCGATAAATATTGAATAGAGATCCTTTTTTTTATGCATTTCTACATCAATTTTCTGAATGTGTGGTTGGCATAGTATAGATCAAACTAGTATAAACTAAAGTGATTCTGTGAAATTTAGTTTCTCATCATAATTTGTGTTCAATCTCTCCCAAAATTTCAAGGTATGTCTCCTTAACTCAAATTCTATATAATTTGCATATCTTGGAGATTGCCCTTATTCTTCTAAATAATCACCATTACACTTTTTCTCTATTCATCCTGCATCATTTTATTATTCAAAATCGTATTAAAAAATTGATGAGCTAAGAAATACCTTTACTGAATATTTCCACACATAAATTGAGGTTCATCATGTGCTTCCCATGATAAGTTTAAAAATTAATTGAAACTCACATATCGATCGCCCAGAACTTTCATATGTACCGATTTGCCATTCCGATAAATAAGTTACAGGCCCGGTTGATTTATGTGCACTATCAAATTGCTATGTAATTTACTAATTAGGAAAATATATGCTGGCATTTTACTATTTTAAAAATGAAGGTGTGTAACTATTTAGTAAATATGCAAGTTTCAGGACTGTACATATAAATTTAAATAAGGCTATTTACTCTATAATAATACTCGGACGGCAGTAATATTTGAGCCCCCCTCCCTTTTTACCTGTTTGGTTTTCTGGATTATTTCCATGGCACTGATGAAGAGAGCTTTATGTACCAACTCTTTTCCAATTCAAAGCTCGTTTATCTATACTCATCCAGCATACTCGTGCACAGATTCAAGGCCGGCAGGAAACCCTCATTGGCAGAAAGATACGATTGGGACAGCCGAAAAAAGTAACAGTAATGGGTAAGTATTTTCTCAGTTCATCGTTACTTTATTTATTTGTTTATTTTTTATATATAAAGGTAAACTTTAAATGAGGAGCAAACTGTGGAAACTTAAATTCATGAAATGGGACAATAAATTAAAATTTTTAATACTAGGCTATAATACCATTCACACATTACTGGCTATCTCAGTTCATCGTTACTTGATCCAAAAATTGCCACATTTGATGGGATCAGCATTGCACGCATTGCAGAGATCCAAGGGAAACCGACAACCTGAATTCAGAAATCGAGTCCGTGAGCAAGGGAGGCCCTGCTCCAACTGACTCCAGCAATGGCTGCTGCGCCGTCGGGACGACCCACGAACATCCAAGCGACGTTTCCAGTGGCAAATCCCGGAGCGAGAACGAGCAAAAATTTGCCAGAAAAGTACTCATCGAGCCCACAGAGCTGGGCAGAGGCAAGCGCAGGGCGAAGAAGGTGGTTAGGCAAAAGAGGTGGAAGAACTGATGGAACTGAGCTCTCCTCGACTATATGTTCACTAACTTGTGATAGATTTCCTTAGTTGTTGGGTTTACATACATGGTGTAATAATATTATTATTAATTTCAGTCTAAAATACGTGAAAAAAATCAATGTTCATTGCTGAATGAAAAGTCAAGGGCAAGATAGTAATTTTTACTTTTTTTATTATTTTTCTATAAATCATACGTTCTTTATTATTTGTTGGGAATTAAAATATTCTCTTATTTTAAATTCATCAATGGGTTTCATAGTATAATAAGAAAATATATTTTAATATTTTTAATTAAGGATCGTATGGATATTTTCAAGGCATTTGCTGGATATGTAAATTGTTTTTCATTAGTGCGTAACTGTATATATACAATTTGAAAGTCTTTGTTATTGCTCATTGTCAGGTGAAGGCCTGCTGAAATTTTGATGATTAAAATTAATTTTGCATTAATTTAAAATTCAACTAATTTCCAACTGCTCTGGAGAAAGATTAAGGGGATGCTTTGAATGATGTATTTGAATTACATTGTGATTATAGGTTTTAATGATGATGGGGTATTATTTAGTCATGCAATCACACAGCACTAACAAACAAAGAAAGCATATGCAGTAATGATTATCTGTTAAGCATATTATTCCCACTCTAAATTTTCTTCAATCAAATTATTTGTTAAGCTTATCAGTGGCTTTATTATCATTTCGTTTCTTATAATTCATGCAAGCCAATAAAGGGGTTCAAAATTATGCTTGTGGGATTATTAGCTTATCAATAGACTAATCATTTTTAACACTCGTATAACCCTCTCAAATATAAGAAACATGCCAAAGTCAGAACCTATAGATATTCCAGACTTTAGATATTGAATTATTTCTATATGCATAGAGTGATTCCTTGCTATTACAAAAATAATATCAATCAGAAGTGAGCATCAATAGTAATGATTATTTGGTAAAGCATGTGACTCCATAAACTAACATCAAATGCCCCTCACTTGCATCTATCCATGGTAAAAAAGACAAAACTCAATTCTTGCTCAATCTAAGTACAAAGGGAAAAAAGCATTCAATTTCTCTTCAATTGAATAAGTGGTTGAAACATCTTATTAAAAATCACTTCATCCTCATTATGCTATGAAATATTGTGTTCGAATAATCATTTCACCTAGAGGCAATGAAATTGTGATACGATCACATAAAATATAAAATCACAAGCACAAAATGCAGATTTATGTGGAAAACCTTAAGATCAAGAAAAAAATCATGGAGCCACACTAATGAATAAGTCTACTATGAATCAAGAAGAAGAGACAAATTTTTCAGATAGCCTTAAATCCAAAGTAATAACCACCGTTAGAGCACGCGGCGGAAGCGATGCGAGGACATGATACGTTGATAATTATCAAGGAATAAACGAAATTAACCAAGCACAAACAAAATAGAACATAATCACAACATAGTTTCTTAACTGTTACTTCTTTTGTGAGCATGTCAGCGGGATTCTTCAAAGTGTGAATATTCTCCAATCCTAGCTTACCTTCTTCCAACAGTGTCCTGATGAAATGATACCGAAGCTATATATGCTTCGTTTTGGCATGAAATACAATATTTTTTGTGAGGTGAATCATGCTCATACTATCGTTGTAGATCTTCACATCCTTCTGCTCCTTGCCTAATTCTGCCATAAAACTTTTCAACAAAATCATCTCCTTACTCGCCTTAGTGATGGCAACATACTCAGCCTCGTGATGGATAGAGCAACAATGTTCTGTAGCCTGGAGATTCAGCTCATCGCTGCACTTCTCAATGTGAATATATATCCAGTAGTGCTCCTCCGGCTATCAACATCTCCTTTAATGTCTGTATCTACAAAGCTCAGCAGAGTAATGTCAATCCTACCAAAGCAAAGAGCTTTGTCCACTATTCCTTTCAAATGCCTCAAAATACACTTGATCGCATCTCAGTGGCGCTTCCCTGGATTTCCCATGAATCGTCTGGCCACTCCCACTGCATGTGCAATATCCGGTCTCGTGCGGATCATCTCGTACATCAAGCGTCCAACCATTGAAGCATAAAGAACCTTTTGTAAGCGTTCCTTATTCTCTTCAAACTTTAGTATTTGATTCTTTGATAAGTTGAAGTGACTTACTAGGAGAGTGACCACTGATTTTGCCTCGTACATGTTGAATTTGCTTAGCACCCTTTCAATATATTCCTTCTGAGACAATCTCAGAATTCCTGCACATCTCCTCCTATTGATTCTCATTCTAAGAATCTGCTTGGCCGGCCTCAAGTCCATCATGTCCAATTCTCTTGATATTTGCTGCTTCAGCATCTTAATCATTTCCATATCTGATCCTACAATTAACATATCATCCACGTATAGCAAAAGGATGATATTCAGTGAGAACATTTATATTATGTAAAATATGTGGCGAATGCATTGTTTTATTTTTGGCATTTCTAGATGTTGCAATGGATGGAATAAATTTTATAACTTATATTATAATTGGAAAGGAGAAATGATTCCCTCACCTGCCTACATGTAACCCATATTTAACCCGTATACGCATCTTATACGTGTCATATACGTGGCGTATATGTGGCGCATACGCGGAGGAATACATTAGGGATCGCTCAACTCCCCCGTTCGCATCCCCTGTTCTTCACCGCATGAGGAAGGCTTGCTCGCCTCCCCCATTCACACATAGAAGGCTAAGGCTCGCTCACCTCCCCCATTTGCACAACGAAGGCTAGGGCTCGCTCACCTCCCCCGTTCGCACCCCCCATTCGCTGCATGAGGATTTGGAAGCCGTCCGTCAGGCATTCCATTTGTTAGGGCTCGCTTCCGTTCGTATCCAGGAAGCTGTTTGCAACTATCCCGCATAATATTTCCTTCTCTTCAAGCACTAACGACAGAGGTATAAACCTACATATGTTGTTTGTTGCATCAGGTCTGCCTCTTGCTTGCATCCTTCTACTCTCTTCCTGATGCATGTTGTTCGCAACATTAGGGTTCCACACAGAACCTCGTTTGTATCCAGAACATTTCTTGATCTGGATACAAAGGAAATACCAAAATTTTAAGTGCTTTTACTGTAACAACCCTAGGTTGTTACCTTGCAAAAATATAGGTGACCTGATCAATTTTCAAATACAATTGCTTATAGAACCTCAAACTGAGCCTATCTAGAAAATTTGAAGTCCATTAAACTTCTCTAAGTTCAAAAGAGTAATTGGATCAGTCTAGATGCCCTAGATTGGACCCAAAATAATTGGACCTCAGAATTAAAATCTGATTACATTTTTGGATTCTTCACCCCCAAATTAGATAAGAATGAAATTTTGGTGCAATTTGGAAATCATTTAGGCCATAATTCACATTTAAATAAAATGGTCTAATTGCATTTAAGGGTTTCCAACTTTCCATAATTGCAAAAATATCCTCTAAACTGAATTAACAGCCGGGATCCGCTGTGCGGACCGCGGGCGATCCACTGCGGAGCCCGGGTCTCACGACAGCGGAGTCCCGCACATCTGGCTGTCGCGCCTTTTCCACCGATGGCCAGGATTCGATCTAGCTAGACCGCGGATCCATCGTTGGATCTACTCCGTAGATCCTACGGCCAGGATCGCTCCCGCGGTCGGCCGTTAGGATCTGAGCGATCCTAGCCGTAGCGCCATCTGATCGATAGATCAGACGACATCTAAGGGGTCCGGCACTGTGGATCTTCGTCTCCACTCGCTCGCGTGCCCGACAGGGAAAATCTCCCGTACTGCCAGCTGCCATCCTTGTCCCCCACTTGCGCCTCCAGCTCAGCAAGCCGTTACTAGTCTTTGCCTAATGGCCGAGGGACCCCAATTGGGCCTCGTGACCCGGTCGAGCTCGAATTGGAAATTCGAGAGCTCGGCCATGGCCCGAACCATCTGGTCCTCCCCAGCCCAATCAAGCTCTTTGGAACTTTCCCTGTACTCCCCTGAGGCTATAAATAGCCTCAGCACTCCTCTGGTTGATCCTTGCTGATCAATCGAAGTCGCTTACCTTCTCCGCCATTGCCGTCTGTCGAGCTTCCTCCAGGTGATCCTAGGAGCTTCGAACCACTGATAGTCGGCTCTCCTGGTGTTCAGGAACCATTGCAGTGATTAGAAGCTCAGCTAAGGCCAGCCAGTTCCTCAGCCAGTCACCCCGAGTTCGCCCAAGGATCCAGGTACTCCCGTTGCTGGTTTCGAGCCAATGAGGCTCGAACCTTCTCCCTTTTGATGCGTATGAGTTCGTATTGTCGTCACCCAATGGTATCGAGATTAAGATCTAGGTTAGCTCCGATCGATCGAATCGATCGATCAGATTGAGTTCCTTAAGGATCGTCTCGGTCGAGTAAGGACCCGGCGATCCAGACCATCACAGACCCTCAGACCAGAGGGCTTCGATCCACCTCACCTCCCTGATGGTGTAGGGATCGAGCCTGGGGTCTGGTGTGGCCTCTGTGGGGAGAATTATCTCCCCATAATAGCTCTAATGGAGGAGCCCTAGGGTGAGTAAGGTCAGGCCAATCCAGACCGTTTCACAGGGGGCTTTGGGTCTCATTCGATGCGTCTGGCCACGGTGATCGAGTAGCAATCAAGTTTTGGCCGTGCCGTGGTCTAGATGCACCAGATTTTGGCGATTAGGGTTTCCCTAATCGGTCCTCTTAGACGGGACGAAGGCGCGGGGACGAAGGCTCTGTGCGGGCCGGGTCGACCCACGACCCGCGCTGTGCGACAGTGCCGAGTATCCCAGGCCCCGGCCGACTCGCGTGGTTTGGAAATTGGGCTGAGCCGTTTTAATTAAATCGGAACTATTGGAATTATTTTCCTTAAGGAAAATAATTCAAATATTCAAATCATAGGAAATTGATTAAATAAAAATGCAGAATGTATTATTTGAATAACTTTTAATCCACTGGTCCAAATCCTAGGGTATTATATATGAAAATGATCAGAAAATCATCAGGGATCTAAATATAAAATAAAATTGTACATCCAATGGTTAGATTTACTATTATTGCTTAAATATAGTGGATATTAATTAGGGTGATTTAGTAATTATACTTATCCAAATTATATGTTTAGTATGTCATTAGCTTACTTATGATGAGTAGAATGCATGTGCTAGAGAATTTATTTTTCTGAATTATGTATTTTAAATTATGCCATAATTTTGTTAAATTATAATTAGTGAAAATTATAGTTTATACTTACTGGATCTTAATAAACTTAGGCTCTGACCAATTGTATTATTAAATGGAACTTGTGTGCCAAATTTTATGCAGTTCTGATGGTTGGATTTATACCTATGTGCTAATTCTTTTTGGGATTGAATTAGGGTTTGATTTGTATTAAGTATTCCATGTTTTATAAAATTTGATTATCAATTTGGCTCATAACAGTAAGTTAGATGCATTGAAATTAGGTAGATAAATTTATTAAGAATAACTTGAACAAATTTAAATTTGAATATCTTAAACACCTTAATTAACTTAAGAAATCTTAAGACTTGGATCAAGTTTTTAAGACTTGACCTAGGTTTGAGATTGCCACTAATAACACATGATTAACTCACTGATTTGATATTGATTTTAATCAAACTCATGATCTTAATTGAAGAAGGATAGGGGCCTAACCATAATCTACTTATTTAAGGTCTAAATCCTTAAGAACCTTAACTTAATTAACTTGATTACAAGACTATGAACTTGACATCTTCCAATAATGCATCTGATTGATATTGATTCTAAACATTTGAATTAGACAAACTAAGGTTAATAATAGTCCTATGTGACTTTTCAATCTGAATCAAACCTTAAGATCCTTAATTTGCTCATAAGCAAGATTATTAGCATAAAAGATTAATAAAACCATTTGATTTAATAAATGATCTTAAACTTTAATATTTTGGATTTGAGTCCCTTAGCCCTACATTAAGGTGTGAACAAATGACTCAATCATTTGGTCTGATCATTTTAAATCTAAGTACAATATAAAATCAAAAGTAATATTAGAAATTAGAATGTGAGATCTTAGGCATCTCTCCATAAAATCATCCTGAAAATATGTAAAAGACCTAAAATACATCTATCTTATGGTAGGAGATCCTTGTGTGATTCATTGAGGTAGCAGTTTAGATGACCTTTGAAACCTTAGAATTTGATCTTAAACCCTTGTGGTAGAATTCACCTAAAAACATTAGAGTGACACTTCTCCTCATGGTAGAATTCATGCTGGGTGATCCTTGATCACAAGTTAGTAAAACCTTGTATAATTATCACCCATTTAGTATAAGTATTACCAGCTCTGATAATTCCTTGATCTATTAAATAGTCTTGTGAGAACCCTGATTATTGGGCGGTGTAGTATAGTATACCCATGGTACTGGTTCTCCAGTAATATTCAGAATTGGTGGATTTATTCTAATAAGGACTTATGAGCAGGTTCTATCTCGCGGGATTAGACGAATACAGTCATATTAGAATAAATTCTTCAAGCCTAAGAGTGTATTAAATGGGTACTCATTCCTTAGCTTAATTGAAATACAAGTTGCCAATGGGCAAGGCCTCCTAGCGAAGACCGCTTCAATAGGTGTGGCTCAAATAAACTAAGCAATGAGATTTACCTCCCTTAAGACACTGAGTATGGTTGTGAGTAGAGCATCTTAATACTTAGCTTAAGATACAAAATCACCATCGGGTGATGCCTTCTAATGAAGATCGCTTTGTTAGGGTGGCCTAATCAAACTAAGTAATAGGAGCTACTCTTCTCGCATTATACTAAATATGTGTATACAATCACCCCATCTAGTGATCCTTAAATAAATGTGCAACTTTAACCAAGTATCACCTTAGCAGTTAGGAGTCAGAATCCTTTTAGAAGGATTCTACATAGTGGAGACTTAGAATTTATTATCAGCTTTCTATATTCTACACGGATTTCTGGATTTTCTCTCACTCAGCATAAGAAGCATGAGCATAAGAATAAATAAGAGTTTGAAATATCAATTATATAGTGACACTCGAGTATCAGTGATGTAGTGTGGGTTACAAAATGTTACATACACAGATTGGGAAATTTCAGGGTGCATCTGCGTCACCACACTATCTTCCCAACTAGTGTATGTTTACATTGGACCGTACTACTCATAGTCTTTCAGTGATAACTCAGTGATATATCCGCGGCATATGTAGTGTGGCATACTAGGGTGCATCATTTCAGTGGCATATGGTACAGCATTCGGCATCTCTTTCATCCTGATTTCTGAGTGTTCGATATTTCCTTTACTTTCAGTTTTCATTTGTATGACCATTTTACTTACTTAGCCTTTACTGTCTTACTTACTTAGCTGTTACAGTTTCTCTTTACTTATTTTTTCCCCAGTTTTTCTTACAGTTTTTCGTTACTATACTTTCTACCTATATTTAGCTTTATTTCTGCATAGTTAGTTGCGATGTGCTAGACTTCTTGTCTAACACGGGGTACTTTTGGGATCCGGCAATTTGCTAGATCCCGAGCAGCTTGTGGAGACAGGTCAGGAGGACGTACAAAAAGTCCAGGAGGAGTATGTGGAGTCTTAGTGGATCAGACACCTACCTTTACTTTCAGTTTTATTTCAGTACTATAGTAGACCTTATTTACTTCTGTATTTAAATCAGTCTGTAATAAATTCTGGATGTATCTTTTATTTCTTTTTCTGAGATGAATATTTACTACTGCTTGTGACGAATGTATTTCTGTATATTTGCTTTTAGCTTTCGCACTTTGTTATACTACTATACATAGTATTGTGATATGATCAGCATACTGAAATTGCTGAAATACTTATAATGTATATTGGATTTTTAATTATTATTCTAGATCCAATGTACGTATTAGTCTAATACTTAAGATGAGTATTCTACTCTTATCTTAAGTATTGACTCTAGATCCTGCTCCTAGGTTCAAGTCAGTAGCTTTCGGTATGGCTCAGTAATTTTACCCGCCTATTCGGGAAGATGGGTTTTGCTTGTATACACGTCCTCCCCAGTAGCGCACCGCTCCAACGCTAATTATATTATATGTTCTTTTGCGCGCGACGACGGGACGGGGCGTTACATTTACTAAGGTCATGTGAACAATAATATAGATAGAATCAAATAAAATTTGGCAAATTGTTGAGCACCAAAAGATATTTAGCATCCATTTTGTATCAAAAGATGATGAATGTGTTACGTTGTTGCCAAAGTATTTGCTTTCTGATGTGTCGTGTAAGAATATTTGCATCATCTGGGTGTTATTAGGAGAATGAAATGACGTGTTATTCATGCATTGGATTGATAGTCCATGTTGATGCCATACATTCAATGCCGTATGCAAGAATGGATAGTTGGCCTATATTTGGCATAAGATATAAATTATTAATACGTAATATTTAAGCTACAAAAAATGTAAAACTACATATACAAACTGTTTATGTTTAAGCCGTACATTAAATGCGTGTGATTGATTATAAACTTGAGGAGTGTTAATTTACTCAACTATCGTACATATTTTACTTGGTTGTGATTTGCTTGCATCTTCAGAAACTTGTAGTGATAAAAGTTAAAGTTAAGAATACCATATATTAGATTACTATAGAAAAGATATAATACACATATGTACCTTATTTCTTTTGTTTTTAAATATGTTTTCCTATGAGATTGTTTTCGCTTTTTAGAGGGTCTTCCTTGAAAAGATGTTCAAAGTGTGTACATTTGATGTTGTTACCTCCATAGGTAAATTTGTTATCAATATTCTATTATTGTGGAATGATTCAAAATCTGCATTCTCCTCCTCAATTTTGTCATTTAGTGCTAATTCATACTTACTAATAAATTGATGCAATAATATCTTGAAATTGATATAACCATCAAAAAAAGAGTTCATACTCTTCTTTCGTTGTGTTGTAGACATGCCAGTCCAAAATGTGCCTTAAGGTATATCGGTATCCATAAATACCGAAATTCAAATAAAGAGTTCAACCATTTACGACCTTTAAGATTGTAAGTGATATGTCACTCCATGATTGCTAAAGATGATCAATAATTAAAGATTTATAAATTACCATTTTAATATTCTTTTTAGTATATTTATAGCTCGATAAGCTACCTAATTTTTCATGAAATTTTCTCATAATATGCCACAACCATAGTATGTGCCTACTATTTAGAAAAACAATTGAAATCGCACTCCTAATGTCAGCGCATAGGTCAATAATAATTATCTTAGGTGCTTTTCTTCTCATGCAAGCAAGCCAAATTTTGAATAGCCACAAATAATTTTTAGTAGTCTTATTATTAAGCAGATCACAACCAAATAAAATGGTTGCCCATGATGGTTCTCATCTATAAATTGTACAAATGGCACGACGTACTTATTTGTCAAATAAGTTGTATCAAATGTAACGACGTCACTAAAAAACTTGCATGCAGATCTGCATCGTGAATCTGCCCAAAAAAAGGTTCTAACTGACTTTTTTCTCCGACTTCTACAAAATAAAAAACAATTGGGATCTTTTCTTTGCATATGTAAAAAGTATTGTGAAAGTGTTATAGAATCACCATTATCTATAATGATTCTCCTTAGTTTTCAACATAATTGTGATAATCCTTCTGTCCAAATGTAATGTTCTAGTGCCCCCTCCTTTAATGACAAAAGATCTGTAGGAGTCGTGCAAGCAAATTCCTGCTTCATCATTCAGTTCTAATCGAATTTAATGTGCAAGGACAACCTTCTATTGCATTTGAAATATCTAGCCTTTGATGAATTGAACGGGTGATTGTGTCCAATAACTACTTTGATAGTTTCAAATATTTTCTCTACCACCACTTAGCTATAACTTTGCATGGACAATCAGTTTAGCAGTTAATTTTGTAAGGCTCATTTGACATGATGTTAATCAAATACCATTTTTGCATCATCCAATGCTGACTCACATACACAATCAATCAGTAAACCAAGATTTAATCGCCACTAATCCAAAGCCCTGTCTGCTAGCATATTTCTTGTAAAAGCAGAATAATGACTCAAATATCATTCATGCAGTCGGCTTATCTTCCTCGTATTCAGTCCAATAAAATTTCTCAGGATCAATGTTGCTCTCTGCATTAGAATTTCTCCCAATGTCTATACCATTGTG
The DNA here is from genome assembly GCA_016760335.1 of Gastrodia elata. NCBI lineage: Eukaryota > Viridiplantae > Streptophyta > Magnoliopsida > Asparagales > Orchidaceae > Gastrodia > Gastrodia elata. Next base: position 3,084,214 of record CM028681.1, on the reverse strand, counting down.
TTCACTTTCCATATGAACTAGTTTTGACATAATATAATATTTAATATTAAATTGACATAGAATAATAAATATAAATTCAATTAAAAAAAGCCTCGAACCTTTTACAGTTGCTTGTGTTGTTTCAATAATTTTCTTTGACGGTGAATCAAATGCTTCCAAGAATGTCATTTATTAATCATCATGGTGAATCAAAGTGAAAGAGATAAAAATTACATAACAAAAATAAATTAAGTAATAAGACAACAAATTAAATAATTTATAATGCATTAAATGAGATGCTTTACTCTTTTAAGATTCTTAAAGCCTATAATGCTAAAAATAAATTGAGTTTGAATGAGATTTGCCTTGAGATGTTATTGAACACAAACTACAAAACAAACAATTTTCAAATTTGCATCTGTTGGTTGAAACAAAAAAAGTATACGCATGCTCTATGGCTTATATTGATAGTAAAAAATAAAATTGAGTTAAAAAATAGAGTTCAAAACTAAATTGGACAATCAGTGAAAAGCTGAGAGATTTTATTTGATATTGAAATTAATTAAACCTTAATACTCTAAACATTCATAACTCAATAAATATAAGTTCAAATCATATAAATGAATAAACCAAATCAATCAGTAAAATTAGAAGAATAAAATAAAATAGTCAAATTTCCATTTGGACTTATATTTTGATTAGTGACATTTTAGGTATTTAATAAATTATCAAAATTCTCATTTCATTCAAACCTTTATAACTTTGTATCCCTTAATCCAAACATACTCAAATTGGGTCTCAAAATACTCACAAAACTCTAAGGAACATTTTAGTAGCTTTAACTTTGCTATTTGGATTAGCATTTGACTAATGACATTTAGGACCTAACCCTAATTAGCCTAATTTGACCTAGAACTTCAAATGACCATAAGTTGGTCATCTTAGCTCCAAATTAGGTGATCCAAATACCAATTTAGATCAAAAAAACTTATTTTATAGTAATCTACAAAAATATTTAGAATCCAATAGTTAGATTTGCTAATCACCTCTAATTACCCTAAAACTTGATTAGTGAATATTAGTAAATCTAATAATCCAAATTGGACAATTTAAATTTTAGAGAACTCCTAAAACCTATTAAAACCTAACTGTATGGTTGGATTAGTAATTGGATGATTAATTTCACTAATCACTCACTAATCACCCTAAACCCTAATTAGGCCATAACTTAGCTAAATATAGTCCAAATTGAACCTACCACCAGTCATTAGAATCAGTGGATCAATTGTGACATACAGCCACTAAGATTATTTAATTTGGACACCAAATGATAGTTAGGATTTTTGACCCTTAATTAAGCACCCGTAATTACACTTTAACCATAAAACTTGTTTTGGCTATAACTTAGCCAATATATATCAGAATTTAATAATTTAAGATTCTATAAAAATCTTAGGACATAACCTTTAATAAACTAACAGAAAAATTATATGTTGTTAGGGTAAACTTACCAAAATGCCCTTATAGGTCAAATTCCTTAAATTGACCTTATAAGGCTCAATACTTAACCAAAATTAATGAACTTACTGTCTAAACTCATATTAGACAGTAAGTAATCATTCCACATCATTAAAATCTAGAATTAAGCTCTAATTCATAAAGGTGAAATTTAGACCCTTAAGTAGGGGCAAAATAGTCATTTTGCCCAAATTTAGGGTTTAATATTTCTAAGTCCTAATTTTATCTCTAAATCATAATAAATAATAATTAAAGTAATTTAAACTATAATTTAAATAATTCTAAGACTTAAATTAGATATTAGAAGAAAAACCCTAAATTTAGCCTTAAGTGAAAATCTTAAGTAAAGATGAATTCTTCTCCATTCCTTTGAACTTCTTAGATCATCCTTTAGGTCTTATAACCTTAGTTAGTATGTGTATCTGAGTGATACTCTTAGTACTTAAGAGCCTTAATTCTTAGGACTAAGATTAGATCTTAGGTTAGAATTCATCTAATGGGTAAAATGGGTTACTCATTAAGGTGAAACTTTGATCTTACTAGTTTATTAGATTTTTCATAGTTTATTAATTGATTATTTGATCTTTAACATTAGAATTAGGATTAGAGATCTATCATATTGAATATGACTTAATTCAATAGGATTTCCTTAACATTTAAATCTATGAGATGAGATTAAACCTTAGTCATTTAGGATAGCTTTGTGATTAAGAATTAAACTTCATTCTTTATTATTTGATTCTTAATCCTTTAAATCTTGATTTGGCTAATCAAGGTTTATTCTGGGATTTATAAAATAATAACTTAGGACGGTTGATTTACTTATTTAACTTTATAAGTGACATTTGATTCATTTATAATTAGGACGTAGCTAATTCTAATTATGTTCAACCTGTAGGTTCGTAATTCTAAGTTACAGACAGTGTAGGAATTTATGATTCTAAATCTTATGTAACTTAGAGTAGTTAGAATATCTAAATTAGAAAATAAGTGATATCACAAAGTTTATGTAGTGCTATTTATTTCCTTGATTTGAATTGCAATGCTTTTCCTTGCTTTTGAGCCTTTTTACACCTTTGGACATACTTAAATAATTGATACTTACTTTATAACATACTTTGAGTTTCATTCACATATCATATGCATAATTTTAAAATAAATATTAATAAACAATATTATACTTGTGGTTTATGTTTTACTTAGCCTGCCACTTAGTATGACTATACTTTAGGATTGCTTTTGCCTAAGGAATTTCCCCTATGATACTTTACTTTGGCATTGGGATGTTTCTCCTATATGCTATTTAGATATTTTGTGGATTTTACTTTAGGATCTGTGATGTTTCTCCTAGATGCCTCTTTTGGTAGAACTTTACTTTAATCTGGGATGTTTCTCCTAGATTATCAAATGGACTTTACTTTTTGGCAGACTAAGTAAGAGTATCTCACAAGTACAGTAATTTAATCAACATTACTTACATTTACTTTTCAGACTCTTTACAGTTACTTTACATACTTTCTTTATATTTCAGACTTGTTTTACTTTACTGTTTCAATACACTTTTCTTTATTTCATATTTTTTTCATTTTCTACAGTTCCTTTACATTTCAGAACTTTTTGTATGTCAGCCATTTTACTCACTTGAGCGCATGTTAGGATGCTAGACTTTATATTTTTAGTACAGTACTTTTACTTATACTATAACTGGCATGTTAGTTTGATCATATTCTTTAGGACATTTATTTGTACTTAGTAGATTTACCTTGTACTTTACTTATATTATTTTGCAGCCTGAGTTGAGGTATGTTTCTACCTAAATACTTGTTCTTCCTTTCTTTGTGCTTTACCGCTATATTTTGCTTAATTTTAGTTGTGATGTCATTAAAATACATTAAAACTTATTATCTTAAAATGTACTTAGACATTTTATCTAACAAGATTTTTCTTTTGTTACCTGGGGCCCTACCATTATGAAACTGATAATAGTAGATTCTGAGCTTTTTAAGGAGATTGAGCCTGCAAAGGAGCAGATCCAGGAAGAGGTCCAGACTACTGAGGGACCTTAGTCTACTGATTATAATGCACTCTTTACTTTTATATTGTAAGGATGAGTGAGTCTTTTCATTTCAATTTTTTTTAAACTTTAAATGTTTGTAATAATAATACAGATCTATTTGTACTTTACTTTCCTACATTGTATATATTCTGAGCTGGATGTCTTTATTTTATAGTATGGATGTTTAGTTCAGTTGATATTCTTCTTCCGCACTTTGATACTCATTAAGTAATTGTTAATCATTACCATATTAAGAAAAGCATCTCTTTTTCTTAAGATTGGATTGGAGTCTTAAATTTCAACCTAATGTTAAGTACGAGATGTGCTTAGTGACGACCACTCCTTAAAACCTATATTGGCTATATTTGGATCAATCTACAAAACGTTATTAAACTTTTAAGATTACTATTCAAAAATATAATTTGAATAAATTTACTATTCATTATTCAAATTGAATTATTTTACTGTTCATTCCTAAAGTTTATATATAATTTTCCTGAAATTAATTAATCTTAATTAATCTGTACTTAATTAGGCTTAATTATTAATTAACTCTTAATTAATCCATTAATTAATTAATTATAATTATTTTTAAATTTTATTTTCTTACTGTAGCAAAATAATTAGTACTAATCACTGTTTAATTAGTCTTAATTATTTGTTAATATCTAATTAAGAATAATTAATTATACTTTACTGTTTAATAATAATTAATTATTCTAATTACTATTTAAGATTTAATTAATATTAAATTAACCCTAATTAATCTCTAATTACTTAATTAATTAAGGTTACTGTTCAAAAGTAATTAACCCTAATCCTAATTTAATTAACCATTAACTGTAATTAATTAATCATTAACAGTAATTAATTAACACTAATAGTAATTTAATTAAATTTTAATTAACAGACAGTAGGCCCTAATAAACATGTGGCACTGTGGGCCCCACAGGGGCTGAGTCAGCTCTACGACTGGGCAGTGGGCCCCACCTGACACGTGGCACTGCCAGAGGCTGCCACGTGGCAATGTGGGCCCCACTGGGGAGCCGAACCGCAGCGCGGGCTCGGACTGTGGGCCCCACGTGACACGTGGCGTGCCGGCTGGCTGCCATGTGGCGCTGTGGGCCCCACGGCCTAAGCTGAAGGGTCGCAGGCTTCGGTCATATAATAGTAGACCAAGAAGAATGATATAAGAATTGGTTAGAGCGTTGGAAAGAATGATATAAACTTTCAGTCATGCCACTACATAACACAATATAAGAAATTCATACTTTATATCAACAAAACTAACTTTCAATTCTTACTTGTATAGAGATCTATTCATTCAGATTTTAAATGAAAAAGTGGAAGAGTTTTCTGTTGGAATGAGCAGATTTGGTTGGAAATAAATCCTCCCTTTTGTTTTTCAAGGTTTGCATCATAAATTTGAAAAAAAAATAGCTTTTTTTTCTCCTATATATAAGATTTCAACTGCAATTTGCTAATTCATCATCTTTTGGTATTAAAAAGATGCTAAATATCTTTTGGTGCTAATTGATTTGCCAATTTTCATTTGATTCTATAGTTCTTATTGTTCACATGACCTTAGTAAAAACACTTAAAATTTTGATATTTCCTTCATATCTTGATTGAGAAACGATTTGGATACGAATGGGATGCCTTATGGAACCCTAATGCTGCGAACAACATGCGTCGGGAAGAGAGAAGGAGGAAGCATTTCTCTTTTCAAATCAGTAAAAAATGTAGCAATTCAACGATGAAGATTAAGTGCAAGCGATTAATTATATATGAGTTCTTAAGAATTGGATAATCTCTGAAATGAATCACACCGATGATATCATTAGATTTAAAAGTTGTGGATGAAGCTTCTCTTTTGATTTCGAGTCGAGTTTAATTTCACTATCTGTAAAATGAAATCCCTTATATTAGCTCTACTGTGAAATAGTTTCTTCTCTTCTTCTAATTATATAAAGTCTGCTACCAAATTTGAGTGTATTTAGGCAGAATATATCATTTTATTTGGAAATTGGTATGCATCTGCCTCACTGTTGGGTCGGTTTCTTCGTAGCTTGGAATGATTTTTTTGCATGTTGTCTTTTTAAGAACTTTGTTCTTTACTTTTTAGAGATATAAAATTAAGAAAAAAAAGACTTCAAATCTATATTCATTTACTAATATATATCAATATAATAATATATATATATTTCACGTCAATTTACGGCGTGTGTGAATTTTGTTTTTTTCTTTTATTTAAGTAAAAGGTTATTTTTCTCATTTGACCAATTTGTTTGGTGTGAATGGTTGAATGTATAGGCTGATATATTAAATAAATAAATAAATAAAAGAGGTTGTGGTTGAAAGCATAGCCTCTCAGGCCTTCGGGTGCTGCGGCGCGCCCCGAAGACCTCCAATGCGCGTTGCGGCTTACAATAAGCTTGCTATGATTGATCAAACGAACGCCATCATATTTTGTGGTTCCAGCAACTGTCCCAAGAAGATATATTTAGGCTAAACAACTGTGGGTCAAGCCAATGCCATCTCCTTTTCAGCACTGATATGCTTAGGTTAAACAGGAAGGCCCGGATATTTGAGCGGAAAGCTCTCCGCATTAAGATTAAGATTAAGAATTAGGTCAAAATGTTTTCATGCGAGGCCTATCCAAAGAGTAAGAGGACGGACGAACCGCGAGAGTGTGGGAGGATAATATGATTTGCCTCAGCTTCGATTTCGATGAAGATGTTCGAAAGAGCGTGCAAAGCCTCATCCATGCGAGTCCATTAGACTGTGAAAAGATAGAAACGTCCAGAGAAGAATGATCACAAGTTTAGGGATGAATAATTGTAGCCCATAGCTGTTACGATCTAAGTGATTTTATTAGACAAATGTTATTTAGATTTACATATCATTTCAAATAAATAAATACTTATAAAATGATATCCAAATTCAATTAGATAAGTATTTTTAAGTACGACAGTTAGGACTAAATAGTATTTCTTTTTTATCCATATTTATTTTTTAAAATTAAAATAATATAAATTTAAATTTTATTTATATTAATTTTTTTTGAATGCCACATATTTCTCTTTATAATAATATCTCCAAATATATCCTTTTTAATACCCACAATTATTAAAATTAATGATTAATTTATAATAAATAATTAAAAATTTATTAAAGACTAATAATAAATTAAAAAAATGTTGAGACATATTAAAATATTTTTCTAATAATAATAATAATAATAATAATAATAATAATATAATAATAGGCGGCACCGAAGCATGAACTGTCGCCTCGCCAAAAACCCCACAGCTACCTGCCGAAGAAAGGAGCCCGTCAGCACTGGAAAAAATGACCGCCATTGCCTGCACGTTGAATTTCCTTAAAATGTATATACATAAGAAATGTAAAATTTTAATATATATTATACAGTTAAATTGTTTTTTTGGTAGCAAATAAAATCCCTCTAACATATTTTATGAATGCTATTAGAATTATTATTCAGACTTTTATATTTAATGTTTAATAATAATTAAGCTTAACAAATCAAAATTATAAATATAAATTTATTAAAATTAATAAATTATATAGAAAATTAGTTTTATTTATAGAGTTTTAATTTTATATTTTATTTCTTGCGTGGCCGTGCCGGTTAAGCACGTGCTTCAAACCGTCAAGATGATTAGCCCCACATGCAACAATTTAAATATATTAGTATAAATCAAAATATATAAATTATTAATTAAATATATATTTTTTTTTGCAAGATTTATATATAAAAATTTAAAAAAAATATTAAAATATATATTATTATATAAGCATAATATTTTTCTAAGATATTTTTAAAGTCTTATTTCAAAATTATAAAAATTAAAGCACAACAACTTAAGTCTATTTTAAAATATATTATTTTAATTCTAAAATTAAAATATTTAGTATATTAATGTGCTAATAAATTCCTTATTCAATCAAAGAATGAACGAAATAAGAATTTAGGCACTATAATATTTTCATAAAAAATACACTGATATCGAAAATTAAATTTAATCGATATATAAATTACTTTAAAACACTATTGACATTAAATTTCACGCTAAGAAGTTTTTAAATACAAGAAAATTGCAGTGCTTATCTGGCCTGAGGGCGAACGCATCGCCGCTCTCATGTCAAAACTTCTTGCCATTCCCCTTATCTATTGAGCACTCAAATTTTAGTTTGGATGCTACTGAAGTGTGTTAAGAATTTTAGCTTTTCAAGAGTGCAAATGACACTATAATTGGAGTTCTGGATTGTTCAAAAAGGCTTTTGAAATTTGTTGTGCGTTTCTAGCTTAGTTTAGCCCTTAACAGGTCTGTTTAGACCTTAATGGGTCAAATCTGGTTCGATTGCATTGTTCACACGGGTCGGACCGAATCTGGTCACAGCGGTCGCAGGACAAGCTTGGAGCAAAAATGAGGTGAAACTGAACTGCCTCAAGGTAATTGGTTGCTCATAATATGTGCACATTGATGCATGATCCAGGAGAAAGCTTGATGCAAAGGCAATCAAGTGTATATTCGTTGGATATGGCGCGAGCGAGTTCGGTTACAGATTCTGGGACAATTAGAACCAAAAGGTCATCAGAAGCAGAGATGTCACATTCAATGAAAGTGAAATGTACAAGGATTATATCAGAATCAAGACTAATTCCAAAGATGCTTCAGATGGAGAGCCCCGACAATATGAAATTGATGACAGTGTTGAGCCAGATGTTGTATTACATGAAGAAGCTCAGGAGGGTGTTAATGTTGAAAAACAAACACTCATATTAAAAAAATCCACAAGAGTCACAAGACCACCACAGAGGTACACTTTTTTCTTATTTTACATGCTACTAACGGATGGTGGTGAACTAGAAAGTTTGGAAGAGGCACTTCATGTTGAAGATTCAATCAAGTGGGAGGCTGTCATGAATAATAAAATGGCATAACTCATGTCAAATGGGATATGGCAGTTGTCACCTATACTAACTAGGAAGAAGGCTCTTCAGAACAAGTGGGTTTACTGAGTGAAGGAAGAATCGAATGGGAGCAAATGCTACAAGATGAGGCTTGTAGTAAAGGGCTTCCAGCAAAGGCATGACTACAGTGAGATCTTTGCCCCAGTTGTGTAGATGACAACCATCAGGGTTGTGTTGAACATTGTTGCAATTGAGGGATTTGCAACTGGAGCAAATAAATATCAAAATTACATTCCTTCACGAAGAGGTGGAGGAGGAGTTGTATATGTAATAATCTAAAGGGTACAAAGATCAAGAGAAAAGAAAAGTTGGGCTAGTGTACAATCTCAAGAAAAGCATCTATGGTTTAAAGCAAATGCCAAGATAGTGGTACAAAATATTTGACAGGTTCATGCTAGAATTAGGGTATAAGAGATGCTAAGTAGATCACTGTAAAGACCAACTTAAGTAGTAATAAATGAAACTCTTAAATATTGAGACGCCTTTTCAAATAATGATAGAGTTCTTGATAAGAACTCTAAAGTTAAGCATACTCAGGTGGAAGCACTCCCAAGATGGGTGACCTGTTGAAAAGTTATTTTATAAGAGCAAAACTATGAGGCTTTTAGGCTAAAGCAAATAATACCTTAGTGCTTAAGAATTTGAGCTATTATAAATGGTATCAGAGCAGGCCATAAGGTATTAGATAGGAGCTAAATGTTATACAGGGTAAAGTACCACTTCATGTGAACAGTCTCTTGAACCCATGATGATTATGATGCTACATAGTTGTGGGTACCTCTTGAGCTTGTAGGGGTCACCTATAGTCTTATCTACATAATGGATGATTTTTAGATGTGTGTGTGGATATTTATGAGGATGTCAGTTAGTTAAGTTAGGGAGATTGTAAGGACATACTTAAGTAGTAATAAGTGAAACTCTTAAATATTGAGGTACCTTTTGAGATAACAATCAAGTTCTTAATTAGAACTACAAAGTTAAGCGTGCTCAGGTGGGAGCACTCCCAGGATGGGTGACTTGCTGGAAAGTTATCTTCTGAGGACAAAAATGATGAGGCTTTCAAGCCAAAGTGGATAATATCTTGGTGCTTAAGAATTTGGGCTATTATAATCACTATTATTATATAAAAAAGTGTAAGTCCTCCTAGATTATTTTGTTGTAGAATGTGGATGATACATTGATTGCATGATCATATATGGAGAAGATAAGAATACTAAAATAGCCGATGTTAAAGAAGTTTGATATGAAGGACTTGGGGTCGACCAAGCAGATTCTTGGAATGAGAATCAATATGAAAAGAAGTACAGGAATCCTGAAGCTGTCGTAGAAAGAATATATTGAAAAGGTGCTAAAAAGATTTAACATGAGTTAAGCGAAGCTAGTGGGCACTTTCTAGGCAAGTCACTCTAGCATATCAAAGAAACAAATGTGAAAGTCTAAAGAAGAGAAGGAGCATATGCTGAAGGTTCCTTATGCTTCAGCAGTTGGGAGCTTGATGTATGTAATGATCTGCATGAGACCGAATATTGCCCATATTATGGGAGTGGTTAGCAGATTCATGGGAAACCCAGGAAAGTACTATTGGGATGTAGTTAAGTGGATCCTAAGGTATCTGAAAGGTATACGAGAAAAGATTTATGTTTTGGAAGATCTGACATTATTTTATAGTGCTATAGAGACTCAGATCTTGCAGGAGATATTGATAGCTGGAGAAGAACTACGGGTTATGTGTATACATTGAGAAGTACAGCAGTCAGCTGGATCTTTAGGCTACAAAGCATTATGTCACTATCACCATGAAGGCAGAATATGTTGCCATTATAGAGGCAAATAAGGAAATGATCTGGTTGAAGAGTTATATAAGATTAAGCCCAATCTCATAGTATTTAATATATAATATATATCTTAGTAGATCTTGATCGAATCTTAGATAGGACGTCTAAATTTATAAAACTAGGACACATGATTTATTGATTGAACTTGTAATTGTATTTGATTGAATTATATTATAACATAATCAGTTCTAATCCTTTTGAATTTATAAGGCCGGGCTTTTAAGTTTCACTCGATAGTAAGAATTGGAGATTCTGAACTTGTGTAACTTGGAACAGTTATAATAGTTAAATTAGAAAACAAATGATATCACTATGCTTAGTAGAGTCCATTGCTTACTATTTGACTTTGTGCTATGCATTTCTTGAGTTTTTGTGCTTATTTTATTTGGACATATCATATAAGAAAAATGTTGTTGCATAAAAATAAAAACTTAGAATATTAGGAAAGCATTGCGTATGGGTTAAGTCTTTGGTTGATTATGGTGCACATTACCCCAATGGACACGGGTAAGGAGAAATAAGAATGCTTAACATTACTTATTGAGGAGTGTGTGTTAAGCTTGGAACCCGCCTAATCTTGCAGATGTGCTTGACTCCTCAGCTATTTTTGGATATGTCCACGAAAACAAAAGTAAAAAAACTAAAAGATTCTGCATAGTATATTCTGCCTCTTCAACTTTGCTTTACTTTTGTTCTGTTCTTATGCCCTAGCCCAGAAAAGTTATGGGAATCTCTGTCTGCTCTAGCTCAGAAAGGTTATGGAAATATATTAGGCCAGATTCTTCTGATATGGAAGTTATATGTTCATTTATAATTTTTCAGCTTACTATTAATTATGTTATTGATGCATATTATCTTAGTCAGCTGTAGTGGTATTATTTTACCGACTCACTTGTATATATATATATATATATATATATATATATATATGATGCTAGATTTTATTGCTCATATTATATGTACCATTTTCAGATTAATGTTTTAAATTAGCATATGTCATATGATCATCAGCATGTCTAGATTATACTTTTCTTTTCAATATTTTTACTTACTGTACTATATATGTATGCCCTACCATATTCCGTTCACTTGAGGTGTGCTTTTACCTCACTTGTCATTTAGTTATAAATGCTATGTTTATTACTTATCATGTTTCCTTTGTATGATTACTTGCTCCTATGCTAGATATATGTTAATTTGTTTAGAGTAAAATGATAATATTAATAAATGCTTAATAAAATTTACTTGCCTAAAATATACTTAGATATTTTGTATAACAAGATTTTTTTTATTGGCTGGGGCCCTGCATTGTGAAACTGACAATGTCAGGACTTGATTAGTTTGAGGAGCTTGTGCTTAAGGAGGAGCCCTTATTAGAGGAGGTACAGCAGCTTGGACCAAAGGATATTTAGCTGCCATTTTATTTCATAGTGAGGATGAGAGTATTTATTTCATTTCATAAACTTTACTTAAAATATTATAATAATACATATACTGTGACTGTGATTTACTGTGGCGCCCCACCCTTTATTCCACAAGATTAAGCTAAGGAGTGGCGTGTCACTCTGGCTAACTCTTCAGTTATCATTGGATTAGGATGAAATCTCATAATCCAATTAATAAGGGAAGGAGTAAGCACATAATCAATATAATCAGTCATTATCTACTAAAAACATACAGAGTGCGGAAATAATTTACAAATAAGAAACATCTAAGCATCATAGTATAAATAGCAGAATATAACTCAGAATAAAAGTATAGTAATCCAAATACATAATTAAGGGTACCTGTATTATTATATCAAATAAAAGTAAAACATGCTCATCCTCATTTATAAAAGAAAACTAAGCAGCTGCTTCTTCTATAGGCTTCTACTCTATATCGGTTTCACAATGTAGGGCCCCAGCAAAAAAAAAAAAAAAATCTTGTGTTAGACAATTGTCTAAGTATATTTTAAGCTAATAAGTTTTATATGTGTTTTGTAATATCACCATTTACATTCTCTAAGCAACAATTATATCAAATAAGAGAGCAATTAGCAGTACAATGAGAAAAGAAAAAGCTATAAATAATCATTATAACTTAAGCAAAAAGAGAGGCTAAGACATGCCTTAAATGCAAGCTAAACAAGGTAAGGCATATGAATATAAATAACTAAACAAATACTTGAAGAAAATACTACATCCTAAACATGCTGGTGATCAAAAGAAATATGCAAATTAAAATAACAAAGCTCAGTAATAATACATATAAATAGCAGCAAAATTTTAATATCCTAAAATATATAAGCAGTACAAAGAGAATAGCTAACTGAATAAACAAGCTAAAAAGTAGACAAAATATAAAAACTAAACATATATGTAAACATCTACGTACTAACTGTCATACATAAAATAACTAATATAGCCCACCGAATATAAAAGATCTTAGCACCATCACGGCTAAGGCACAAAACTGTGTACCCCTAGTGTCAATAAGGAGACTTGGCAATCAGCACACAACAAGTCTTCTCTTAGTGTCAACAAAGAGACTAAGCAAACAGAAGATATAAACAAAGTCTTCCCCTAGTGTCAACAAGGAGACTAGGCAATCAGAAGACATAACTGAGAGGGTAGTTCTAATATATACAATTATTATCTTTAATCAATCACTTTAATACTTTCACAAGGAATCTAAGAAGTCTCCATATTTTTCTAATATTTTATTTATGCATCAAAGATCTTATATGATATGCTCAAGGAGTTAAGGCACAAAAATACAAGGAATGCGCAGCAACAAACATCAAATAGAAGCAAGGGAATCTACTAAATATGGTGATATCATTTGTTTTCTAATTTATCTATTTTAAACTATTCCAAGTTACACAAGTTCAAGATCACCATTTTTATACTATCGAGTGTAACTTAGAAACTCATCCTTATAAATTAAAAGGATTAGAACTGATCAAGTTCTAATCTAGTTCAATCAATGATGACTATGAGTTGAATTAAATAAATTATACGTCCCTAGTTTTGGTGAATTTAAACATTCTATTTGAGATCTGATCACGATCTTCTAAACATATAGATTATTGATTAAATATTATGAGATTTAGGTTTAATCACATAATCCAAAAAGGATAAGACCTAAGTTTTATGTTTCATTCTAAAAGTGATCTACTTATTAAGGCAAATCTTATTAAGTAATCAGACTTAATATGATGAATCTCCTATCCTAAAACTAAGTTAAAGACAAAATAATCAAAACAAGTTGTAAAATAAAAGAAAAGTCTAGAAACTAATAAAACTAAGGTTTCACCTATTGAGTAACCCATTTACCTAATAAATAAACTCTAACCTAAGATCTAGCCTTAATCTCAGGAGAGGTCTTTAAGGTTGTAGTGTTAAAGACTTAGGAAAATTCTAGAATCTGATCTAATGATTGATTTCACTCACTTAAATATCACTAATACAATTATAACATTGGTTTTAGAGTCTTGAAAGTTAATTAAAGATTAAGGGTACTTAATCTAACCTTAGGGAAAAATGACTATTTCGCCCCTACTTAAGGGTTTGAAATGTTAACTTTTGACTTAAGGGTTCAAACTAAATTTTCTTTATTCCAAATGATTCCTTACTGTCTGACTTGAAGATAGACAATAAGTACGTTCAATTTAGACTTCAAACGGTTAAGCTGTGACCGAAATGAGGCCAGGAGTATTTTGGTCATTTTCCTAAATTTTTTAGGGTCCAGATCCTAAATATTATATCAGTTTATTGATGACATTGAAATTCTAAACTAATTAGCATCTTGAATTTTTGAATTTGGAGTTGAATTTACCAAGTTATGGCCATTTGAATTCTAAAGATATTTTGGTCAATTTTTCCTAAAGTAAACTAAGGGATCCAGGGTTGACTTTTTTATCTTGATGCTCAAATATGGAAACTAATACTACTACAGTGATGAGGCCCGTTCTCCTGAGTATTTTTAAGACCCATATTGATTATGTTTGGTCAACTAGGTCAAAAATTATGGGGTCTTAAAGAGGTCATAAAAGCTACTTCATTAGCGTACCCCAAAATTAATTTTTACATTATGCTATTTAATTTTTTTATTTTTCTGAGAAAAATGAATCCTATATTGGCTATATTGGATCATTCTACAAAAAGTTATTAAACTTTTAAGTTTGACTATTCAAAAATATAATTTATATTATTTTACTATTTATTTATTCAATTTGTATTAATTTATTGTTCATTTCTAAAGTTATATATTTTTGGGTAATTATTAATCCATTAATTAATCTGTAATTAATTAATATCTAATTATTAATTATTATAGTTAATCCATTATTTAATTAATCTAAATATATATACTATTATTATGGTTACTCTTGAAATGTAATTAAGTTAATTACTGTTTTAATTTATCTTAATTATCTATTAATTTTTAATTAGAAATAATTAATTATAGCCACTGTTAATTGAATTAATTATTCTAATTATTATTAATATTTAATTAATATTAAAATAATCCTAATTATCTTCTAATTACTAATTATATAAGGTTACTGTTTGAAGGTCATTAACACTAATTATAATTAATTAACAGCTAACTGTAATTAATTACTAATTTAACATTAATTAATTAGATTAAACTAACTATCTGAATTGACAGTGGGCCCCACGGCTGCCATGTGGCAGCGCCCGATTGGGCGCTGCTTCGAGTGTGGGCCCACGAGACACGTAGCGTGCTGGGAGGGTGCCACGTGGCGCAATGGCCCCACAACAGGAGCCGAAAGGTCGAGGGGCTCTGGCAGTGGGCCCCCACTTGACACGCGGCATGCCCGGAGGGCTGTCATGTGGCGTAGTGGGCCCTATAGTAGGAGCCGAAAGGTCACGGACTCTGGTGGTTGGCCCATGTGACACGTGGCACGCCAAGAGGGTGCCACGTGGCGCTGCGGGCCCCCACCTGGGCTTACGAGGACCCAGCCAAGGCGGGTCGGGTCCAGGTCGACCCGGCCCGACCCGAGAGCCACCCTATTCCCGAGGGGTCCCCGAGGGCTGGCGCCTAGGGCATGGCTTTTGCCGGCCTTCCCAGCGCCGGACCACCTCGGTCCGCACGGCCGGACGGTAGCCCTCGTCGAGGGCTACACGCCGGCGGGGTGGACCTTCACTGGAGGTGGCCGGAGTCGCCGGCAATGGCGATCCCTAGGTCTAGGGTTACGGGAATAATTTAGGTTTAACAGAAACAACTGTGGATTGAACTCGAATTTGCGCCGATCAGGCTGGGCTTAACCCAGATCGGAAACCGTCTCGATCGTCCAATCGATCCTGTGAAATGATGTTGCGAAAAGGAATTACAATCATTGCATGCGTAGGGAAGGAGATCGAAGGTGCCTGATTGAACGGTCTCGCTGTCCTCTGGTTCGGGTGGGCTCGATTCGGGCTCCGTCTTCGCAAACCCGGAGCCCTGAGCACGGTTGAGGCCTTATAGAGACGCAGGCGATCTCGACGAGGCCGGGGACGCGCTTGATTGGACCGGAGGGGCGGCGCTGCGACGCGTGGAGGACGGGCGATACACGCGAGGGACGACGAAGCCTAAGCCGTCCGATTTGGTCTCGATCGGATGACTCGGATCACGCGATCCGGGCCAACGGCAGGCGGGACGACGTCGCCTAAACCTGACGGCGCGCGGGTTTTAAGTGACGGCGTCGTGAGTTTATTTAATTAATATTAATTTCTTAATTCCTTATTCAATTTAAGAATCAAATTGACTCAAAAAAATTACAAATATTCACCCCTAGCTAATTAAGGGGTGAGGAATGCAACGGCGATGTCGGAATTTTTATCGACGAGAGTATTTTAATTTCCCACTTTTCGGGGTATATTATTAAAATATTCGTCAAAATTTTGACGACTTCCGATTGACACGAAAACATTACCCCTAGCTAATTTAGGGGCAATGAACGCAATGGCGAAGTCTGTTTTTCAATCCAAGGTCAATTTAAATAGGTCAAATTTTTAGGTTTCTGGATTTTCCAAGAATTATGATTCAATCCATTTGACTCCTGATTTGGACTAGGTCTTAGGGATTGACTCCAATTGACCTAATTAGTACTTAAGATTAGTTTTGCCGAGAGATGACTAATGTTGGCAGATGATATAATGGGGGCGATAGATATTACGAACAATGTCAAGCTTGCCTCGTGACACGCCTCCTACAAGATAGGGCTAGAGACTGGTGGCAGGTCACCTTAGTGCCCTCACTCATCGGCGCGAATGGTTTGCAGCGGGATGTCACCTACGAAGATTTTCGTCGCGCCTTTTCAGCCCGATAATCAAATAGGAGTCTTAGCTTTATTTACATGATTTTGTATTCTCGCTGTAACCTGGTTTTTAAGAATTAATTAAAAGGTAATTTTTCTTTATAAATTCTAATTTGGATGTCTATGGTACAATGCAAACATGATGGGACAAGATCTCTTCGCCCACTTTAAGGACATGTGGACATAAGACGTATTCCTAGCAATGAGATATGGGAGGGAAGTTCAGGGAGTCTCCCCAGTGGGAGCCAGCGTTCTGGAAAGGATGCTGGAAGGTGCGATATATAGGGGACTAGACTTCCCCATCCTGGCTAGAGAATGGTTGCACAGAGTGACCCAAATTTTTGAAGAACTCGAATGCCCCGATGATGTGCGACTGGACATCCTAGAGATCCTCTTCCAGGACTACGCAAAAGAATGGTGGGCACAGGAGGTATGGAGGTTTGAGTGACGACACGCCCACCACCGCCGAACGCTGACCTACGCTTATTTTACTCAGGCTTTCACGAAGAGATACATAGGATAGATCCTGTGTTCCATTTTCCAATGACTATCTTTTCTTTTGTACTCTGTTTCCAAAATTGTACCATCCATTTTTGTTTAATAAAAAAGAAAGCTATTATGTTGACTCCTTATTTTAGAATGCTAAATGTGTGTCATCTTTTATTCAGATTTCGAGCAAAAATGAATCCTGGACAGAGCTCTTCACCTGCCCCATCCAGCACCGCATCCGGTGAGGTTAACGCCTTATTGGAGGCTGTAAAAATGATGATAGAATCCCATCAGCGACAAGCTGAGGAGGTAGCCAAGTCCCAGGACAGTCAAGTGGAACGCATGGAGCGCCTTCTGGTGTCGCAAATTAACCAGAATCGCGCATTAACAGCATCTACCTCGGCACCCCAAAGTTACAACCAACAGTTCACCCCATCTGCTGACACTATTACATAGCTTCCTCCGATTGAGGCCTCCCATGTTCAATGGAAATGCGTCAGCTGTGGACACTGAAGATTGGCTGTGAATGGTGGAAAAGAACATGACCAGCCTTTGCCCCGAAATAGAAGTGATCCGACTGGTCACTCATTTGCTATACAGAGAGGCCGAACACTGGTGACATCAAACACGCACCACCAAGTTCGAGGGCATCAGCTTGGAGGGTATTTCTTACGATGAATTTGAGAAGGTGTTCTGGGCGGATTATATCCCATGTCTGAAATTCACAGTATGGCGGAGGAATTCCTCAAGTTACAACAAGGGGACTGCACCGTGGCTGCGTACGATGCGGAATTTCGAAGACTCGCCAGATTCTCCTCGAGTCTGGTACCCACCGAAGAAGACCGGTGCCACCAGTTCCAAAGCGGTCTTCGGTCGTCTATACAGACCCAGGTCGTGCCCTTCCGCCTAACCAATTACCAGGAGCTGCTAGAGACTGCAAAGATCACTAAAAAGTGTCAGCATGGGGAGGTAAAGCAGCTTGCCAACTCTGCCATGCTACGCCAGGAGAACCCAAAGTGGGCCCGGGTGTACCAAATCGAGGTAGAGGCCCCTGCTGCGGATCCCTACAATGGTTGTGCTAGGCCGCACCCATACGGTAGATGCTTCCATGGGCAACATGTATGCTACACCTATGGCAGGCCAGGGCATGGCTACCCAGTGCCGCAATACCGATATGATTGACAGCACGCCAATCAAACGGGTGCAGGGTCAGCCTGTATTCATTCTCTACCGACGAGCCCCCACCACGACCACGGCACGTCCAGCCCTGCCACCTCCTGCTCCATGATGAGAGATGCCTCTTGCGCCTCGTCCCAGTACCTCCAGGCCACCGGCCAAGCAGCCTTACTATAATAGGCCTACTGGCCAGGCACGCGTGTATGCCCTCACGCCAGCAGAAGCCACTGAGGACAACCATGTGGTGTTAGGTATACGCTTCTAAACCAATTCAATAATTTTTACTCATTCGTGCTTAGTAATAACCAGTAAATCTTGCATCTATAATTAGGTACAATATATAAAAATCGTAAGCCTTGTAACATTCTATTCGACCCGGAGCAAGCCACTCTTTCGTTTCCGAAAGTTGGATAAAATCCCTCAACCTACCAATTCACCGATTGACGACACCGCTAAGCGTAGGGCTGCCGTCCGGAGCACAACTTCAGGCCAACCAATTTTGCAAGTTACAAGTCCCCTTTGGAGGAGCAAAGGTTGGGGCCAAATTGATAGTATTGCCAATTGCCAACTTCAATGTTATCCTGGGCATGAATTGGCTAAGCCAACACGATGCCACTATTAACTACAAGAAGAAGAAGATTACCTTAGGCAGTGGAAAACATGCAAAGTCCTTTGTAGGGAACTTTAGCACCAGAACTTCCCTAGTTAATCTATTCAAGCAAAGAGACTTGTAAGCAAGGGTTGTAGGGCGTTCCTAGTAACTATACTAGGTGAAAAGAAGGAAGAGGTTCCTCTCTCCCAGAATCCTGTCGTCTGCGAGTTCCCCAACATCTTCCCTGAAGATCTTCCTGGTCTTCCACCTGCCCGAGAAGTTGAATTCACCCAAGGAGTTGCAGGAGCTACATAAGAAACTACAAAAATTGCAAGAAAAAGGTCTTATCAGACCAAGCTCTTCTCTATGGGGAGCTCCAGTCCTGTTCGTAAAGAAGAAGGATGGGTCAATGAAAATGTGCATTGACTATAGAGAGCTGAATAAGGTCACAATCAAAAACAAATATCCCACTACCCCGTATTGATGACCTATTCGATCAACTGGCTGGAGCAAAGGTGTTCTCAAAGATTGATCTGCGATCAGGCTACCACCAACTTCAGGTGAAAGACTCTGACATTGCAAAAACAGTCTTCCGAACTATATACGGTCACTATGAATTTCTAGTGATGTCTTTTGGACTAACAAATGCACCTTCCATATTCATGGACTTGATGCAGCGCATCTTGAAGCCATATCTGGATAAATTCGTCATCGTGTTCATAGATGATATTCTGATATACTCCAAATCCAAAAGCGAACATGAGGGTCACCTCCGAATTGTATTGGAAGAGCTGAGGAACCATCAACTTTATGCCAAGTACTCAAAGTGCGAGTTTTGGCTAGAGTCTGTCGCCTTTTTAGGCCATATTGTGGATGCTCAAGGAATCAGGGTGGATCAGAATAAGATCCATGCAATCCATGAATGGGCTCAGCCTAAGACAGTGACAGAAGTTCAGAGTTTCCTGGGATTAGCAGGTTATTACAGAAAATTTGTGAAGGGATTTTCTCAGATCGCCTCCCCTATTACCAAGCTCACTCAAAAGGGGGTACCACTTGAATGGTCACCAGTGTGTGAAAAAACCTTCCAAGCTCTCAAGGATGCACTTACCTCTGCCCCCGTATTGGTCCTTCCGAGGGAGGGAGTAAATATTCAAGTATACATGGATGCCTCGGGTATAGGCCTTAGAGCCGTATTGATGCAAGAAGGGAAGGTCATAGCTTATGCCTCATGATAGCTAAAAGTCCACGAGAAGAACTACGCATTCCACGACCTTGAACTAGCTGCCGTGGTGTTCGCCCTGAAGATCTAGTGACACTATCTCTATGGAGTCCAATGCTCAATCTTTACCGACCACCAAAGTCTAAAATATATTCACCCAGCGGGAGTTAAACTATAGATAAAGAAGGTGGTTAGAGCTGATCAGCGACTATGACCTAGATATTCAATATCATCCAGGAAAGGCCAACATGGTGGCTGATGCCCTTAGTCGCCAGGTATCCCTAAATGCCATTATATCAGAAGGCCCATTGGTAGAGGAATTTTGCAGAATGGGTATTAAGCCTATCAGCGGGGACAGG
Organism: Gastrodia elata; assembly: GCA_016760335.1. NCBI lineage: Eukaryota > Viridiplantae > Streptophyta > Magnoliopsida > Asparagales > Orchidaceae > Gastrodia > Gastrodia elata. The sequence continues at coordinate 3,063,685 of CM028681.1, read as the reverse complement.
CTCAGCCTAACTCTATCGAATATCAATGTGGAACCTATCTTCCACCGGGATGTGTCTGTGTCACAGACCAAGGATGAGGAGTTCTTGAACTTCAAGATGGCTATCGAGAGTGGTCATCGTACTGATCTTCGCTTCCAAAACAGTGCCATCTATTTGGGGAATCGATTGTGGATCCCTAAGTCCATGCAGTAAGAGATACTGATCAAAGGTCATAATTCAGGGTATCAAGTGCACCCATGAAGCACGAAGATGTATCAAGATCTAAAATCATCGTTCTGGTGGCTAGGGATGAAAAGAAGCATAGCAAACTTTGTGGCAAAGTGCCACGAGTTGCTTAGTAAAGGCAGAACACCAAAGGCCAGGAGGCCTGCTTCATCCGCTAGAAATCCCAGAATGGAAGTGGTCGGATATATCAATGGACTTCGTCATGGGTCTGCCTCGCGTGAGATCTGGGGCAGACACTATTTGGGTCATCGTTGATCGACTGACTAAGTCTGCGCACTTCCTTCCAATCCGACAAACTGATTCAGTTGAAAGGCTTGCCAAGTTATATATCAAAGAAATAATTCGACTTCATGGTATCCCGAAAACCATCGTATCCGATAGAGACAGCCGATTTACATCAAAATTCTAGCATGCCGTTCATCAAGACTTAGGCACCACGCTGGCCATGAGCACAACTTTCCATCCTCAGACAGATGGCCAGACTGAGAGAGTAAATCAAGTACTGGAAGAAGACCTACTCCGCCTCTGTATATTAGACTTTGCTGGATCCTGGGAAGACCACCTTCCCTTGGTGGAATTCGCATACAACAATAGCTTCCAGGCCAATATCAAGATGGCTCCATACGAGGCAATTTATGGCAGGAAGTGCTCTACACCCATGTCTTGGTCCGAGACCGAGAGACGTTCAGTTGTTCGGCTCAGAATTGGTCGAGGAGACGAACAAAAAGATTAAACGTATTCAGCAACGTATCAAGGCAACCCAGGATAGACAAAGTAAATATCATAATCTCCGCCATCGACCCTTAGAATTTTAAGAAGGAGACTCCGTTTACTTAAAGGTCAGCCCCATGAAAGAAGTCCATCGCTTCGGGGTTGCCGGTAAGCTTAGTCCAAGATATGTTGGACCATTCAAAGTCCTCCAGAAGATTGGGTCAGCTACCTATCGATTAGACGCGCCAGAGAATTTCACAGCAGTGCACAATATTTTTCATGTATCATCCCTAAGAAAGTGTCTCCGGGACCCATCTCATCTTGTGCAGCTTCCAGGAATTCAAATCCAGCAAGACCTATCATTTACCGAGGAACCAATTAGGATCCTGGCCCGAGACCGCAAGCAACTCAGGAATCGTGCAATCGACATGATTAAAGTCTAATGGAAGAATCGTTCTTGCAACGAAGCCACCTGGGAAAAGGAATCTGATATGCGATCCAAGCATCCCAAGCTCTTCGAAAACCTAGGTACTATTTTGAACCTTTAAATTTCAATACGAGTCATGCTTAGTTCCACTTGAGTGATGTCGAGGATGACATCTTTCTTAAGTGGGTGAGTCTGTAACAACCTGAGTTGTTACTATAGTGATTAAGACTAACCCTAAGTCTTAAACATAATTATAAGTTCTAATTAGGTCAACTGGAGTCAAACTTTGAGACCTAGTCCAAATCAGGAGTCAAATAGAACGAATCCTAATTTCTGAAAATCTAGAAACCCTAGAAAAATTGACCTATTTAAATTGACCTCCGATCAAAAAATGGACACTGCCATTGCGTTCCTTGACCCCAAATTACTTGAGGGTGAAGTTTTCGTGTCAATCGGAAGTCGTCAAAATTTCGACGAATATTTTAATAATAAAAATACCCCGGAAATCGAGGTATCAAAATACTCGTCGGATCGAAAATCCGACTTCGCCATTGAATTCCTTGACCCCAAATTAGCTAGGAAAAACATGTTCAAAAAAATTTTGGAATTTTTTTTCTTAAAAAAAAAAAAATATTTTATTATTTAATTTATTAACGGCGCTGTCAACTAATTAGACGTGCCGTCAGCTGTGCGCTGACACCGTCTAGATCGCCGTCTGATCCAGCCGAAGGATCAGAGCTATTCGATATGATCGATCGAACGGTTCCCGACCCGTCTTCCTCGCCTTCTCCGCCCCGTCGCCACGCGGCGCGTCGCCAATCGCCCCGCACAACCGCGACCTCCCCAGACCTCGGCGAGGTCGCCTGAGGTCCTATAAGACCTCAGGCGAGCTCGAGGCTCCGGGTTTGCGAAACCCGAGCCCCGAAGCGTCGAATCCGAGCCGACCTCACCTCAGCCGTCGATTTTAGGTACCCCGTTACTCCTCCGATCTCCATTTGATTTCACTGCATTAGGTTCGATTGTCAATTTCATGCCTCATATTAGACAATCATTGGCTCCGATCGATCAGGATCGCAGCCGATCGATGGAATTAGGGTTAGGTTAAATAGTAGAAATCGTTATACCCGCGTAAGCCGTAACCCTAGGTCCTAGGGTTAGTCCTAGCCGCCGTCTCCAGCCACCTCCGGTGAGGGTCCGCCCGCCGACGTGTAGCCCCGTCGAGGGCTACCGTCGGCCGTGCGGGCCGAGGTGGTCCGGCGTCGAGAAGGCCGGCGAAAGCTGTGCCCTAGCCCGGCGCCCTCGGGCCGTCTCCGCGAAGGAGACGAAGTCGGGGTCGGGTGGCGCCTGGTCGACCCGAGCCCGGTCCGCCCGAGCCGGGTCCGCGTCAGCCGGGTGGGGCCCACCAAGCCACGTGGCCGCCTCTGAGCCCGCCACATGTCAAATGGGACCCACCAGCCGAAGCCGCGACCCTTCGGCTTCGACCATGGGGCCCACAGTGTCACGTGGCAGCCAGCCGGCACACCACGTGCCACTGGGGCCCACAGCCCGAGCCCGCGCGACGGTTCGGCTTCCCAGTGGGGCCCACAGTGCCACGTGGCTGCCTCTGGGCCCGCCACGTGGCAAGTGGGACCCACTGCCTGGTCACCCGCGCGACGGTTCGGCTCCCCAATGGGGCCCATAGTGCCACGTGGCCGCCTCTGGGCCCGCCACGTGGCAAGTGAGACCCACTGCCCAGTCACCCGCGTGACTGTTCAGCTCCCTAGTGGGGCCCACAGTGCCACGTAGCAGCCTCTGAGCCCGCGACGTGGCAAGTGGGACCCACTGCCCGGTCACCCGTGATGGTTCGGCTTTCCGTGGGGCTCACAGTGCCACGTGTTAGGTGGGGCCCACTGCCCAGTCACCCGAGCTGACTCAGCCCCTGTGGAGCCACAGTGCCACGTGTCTAGTGGGGCCCACTGTCTATTAATTAAATTATTAATTAAATTACTGTTATTATTAATTAATTGCTATTAATGATTAATTAATTACAGTTAATGGTTAATAAAATTAGGATTAGTGTTAATTACTTTTGAACAGTAATCTTAATTAATTAAGTATAATTAGAGATTAATTAGGGTTAATTAAAGGTTAATTAAAACCTTAAACAGTAATTAGGATAATTAATAATTATTAAACAATAAAGTATAATTAATAATTCATAATTAGATATTAGTAAATAATTAAGGCTAATTAAATAGTGATTAGCACTAATTATTTTACTACAGTAAAATAAATATAATTTAATTAATTAAATAATAGATTAATTAATATTAATTAATAATTAAGCCTAATTAATCACAGATTAATTAAGGATTAATAATTTCAAAAATTTATATAAAAACTTTAGGAATGAACAGTAAAATAATTCAATTTGAATAAATAAATAGTAAAATAATTCAAATTGTATTTTTAAATAGTAAATCTTAAAAGTTTAATAACTTTTTGTATGATGATCCAAATATAGCCAATATAGGTCTTAAAATACTCAAAAAAATGTAAAGAATCAAATAATGTAATGTAAAAATTTATTTTGGGTACGTATAACGAGGTAACTTTTATGACCTATTTAGAGCCTCATAACTTTTTACCCAGTTATCGAAACATAGTCAATATAGGTCTTAAAATGCTCAGGAGAGCGGCCCCATCACTGTAGTAGTATTAGTTTTCCCATTCGAACATCAGGACAAAAAATCAACCCTAGAACTTAGAGTTGACTTTAGTGAAAAATGACCATAATGCCCTTGGAATTCAAATGGCCATAACTTGGTCAAATCAACTCCAAATTCAAAAATTCAAGAAGCAATCTAACTTAGAATTCTAATGTCATCAATATACTGAAATATTTAGGATTAGAACCCTAAAAATTTAGATAAATCACCAAATTACCCCTAGCTTCGTTTTGGTCATAACTTGACCGCTTTTCATCCGAATTGGACGTACTTACTGTCTATCTTCAAATTGGACAGTAAGGAATCAAATGGAACTAAGAGAATCCAATTCTAACTCTCAAATCAAAAGTTGACTTTTGACCCTTAATATAGGGGTAAAATAGTCATTTTGCCCTAAGATTGGATTAAGTACCCTTACCCTTTAGATAACATCCCAAAATACTAAAACTAATGTTATAATCTTCTTAGTACCAATCAAGTGAGTGAAATCAACCCTTAAGTTAGATTTCAATAATTTATATTAAGTCTTAAGCACTACACCTTAAGGACTTTTCTTGAGAATAGGAATAGATCCTATGTTAGAATTTTCGTTAGGTAAATTAGGTTACCCAACGGGTAAAACCTTGGTTTATTAATTTCTAGTTTATTTTACAACCTGTTCTGATTATTTTACCTTTTAACCTTAGATTTAGGATAGGAGATTCATCCTATTAAGTTTAATTACTTAATAGGATTTGCCTTAACTAGTAGATCACTTATAGAATAAAACCTAGAACTTAGGCCTTATCCTCTTTGGATTATGTGACTAAACCTAAATCTCGTGGTATTTAATCCATAATCTATAAGTTTAGAAGATCTTGATCAGATCTTAGTTAGAATATCTAAATTCACAAAACTAGGACGTATGATTTATTGATTTAACTCGTAGTCGTCTATCTGATTGAATTAGATTAGAACCTGATCAGTTCTAATCCTTTTTAACTTATAAGAATGAATTTCTAAGTTACACTCGATAGTAAGAAAACGATGATCCTGAACTTGTGTAACTTAGAATAGTTAGCATGGTTAAGTAGAAAACAAATAATATCACCATGTTTAGTAGAGTCCCTTGTCTATTAATATTTTGTTGCTTATGCATTCCTTGATTTTTGTGTCATATTTTCTTGAGCATATCATACAAGATTTTTGATGCATAAATAAAATGTTAGGAAAATATGGAGACTCCTTAGATTCCTTGTAAAAATATTAAAGTGATTAATGAAAATATGATAATTATATAAGCTACCTCTCAGATATTTCCTTGTTTCATAGCCTCCTTAGGTCACTAGGGTATGACATGTTTTGTTGTGTGCCTAATTTACTAGCCTCCTTATGTCGCAAGGGGTATACCGTTGGTGCCTTAGCCGTACTGGCATTAAGGTTACCTTATATACTTAGTTTACTAGCCTCCTTATGTCGCTAGGGGCATACAGTTGGGCCTTAACCGTACTGGTGCTAAGACCCTTCACTTGCTTTGTGTGCTTATTTGCCTAACCTCCTTATATCATTAGGGGTACACAGTTTTATGACTTAGTCGTGATGGTGCTAAGCTTCTTTGATATTTGATGGGCTAAAGTAGCTCTTTTATGTATGGCAGTCGATGCACGTATAGTTTTATATGCAGTTGTTATTGTTTACTTTTCAGTATTCTATTCCGTCAGCTATTTCATTGTACTATTTTTATTATATTTAGGATGTTAAAACCTTGCTACTATTTATATGTACCTCTGCTGAGTTATTTATTTTAATTGGCATATTTTCTGTTGATCACCAGCATGTTTAGGATGTAGAATTTTTCTTACTGCACTTATTTAGTTATGTATATTTATACGCCCTTCCTTGTTTAGTTTGTATGCGAGGCATGTCTCAGCCTCTTTCCTTTCTTTGCTTAAGCTATAGATGATGAGTTATAGCTTTCCCTTTTTTTGTATTGCCTGCTGCTTCTTTATATATATATATATATATATTATATATATATATATATATATATATGTCTAGATATTGTAGAATGGTGATATTACTTAACACATATAATAATTCATCAACTTAAAATGTACTTAGACAATTGTCTAACCAGATTTTTCTTTTCTTTGGCTGGAGCTCTACATTGTGAAACCGATAATGGCAAATCCTCTTCAGTTAGATGAGCAGGAGTTAGGAGTGGAGCCATACCCAGAGGAGGAGCCCATAGAAGAAGCTACTGTTTAGCTTTTATTTTATATGTGAGGATGAGTGTATTTTATACTTTCTTTATTTAAATTGTTAAATGTTATAATAATACAGATACATTGACTGTATATTTGGATTGTATGCTTATATATTTTGAGTTCTATTTTGATATCTATACTGTGATGCTTGGATGATTTATATTTCCTTAAATCACTTCTGCACTCTGTACGTTTACTTATATAGTGACTGTTAGATTGATTCTGTGTTAATCCTTCCCTAATCAGATGGATTGTGGAGTCTATCCTAATCCAATGGTAAGTGAGGGGTTAGCCAGAGTGACACCCCACCCTTAATCTAATCCTTTGGTGGATTAAGGGTGCGGGGCGCCACAACAATTGTCTTAGGAATTCCATGAAGCCTAATTATTTCTTTGATATAAAGCTTCGCGAGTTTCTCGACTGAATCTGTCTGCCGAACTGGGATGAAATGCACAGACTTGGCTAATCGATTGACTATAACCCAAATTGCATCTGCCCCAAATCTTGCACGAAGCAATCCCATAATAAAATTTATAGATATATCCACCCATTTCCATTCGGGGATCTCTAGCGGGGTGAAGTAGATCGCGGGTCGTTGGTGTTTTGCCTTAACTAGGCTGCAAGCGTGGCACTTTACTATGAACTCCGTCACACTTTTCTTCATTCCTAGCCACCAAAAAGATTACTTTAGGTCCTGATACATCTTCGAGTTCCCGGGATGAATATGGTACCAGGAGTTATGGCCTTCAATCAGCACCTCTTGGTACATAGACTTAGGGATCCATAAGCAATTCCCTTGATAGATAGCGCCCTTATGGAATCGAAGGTCGGTACGACGACCACTTTCAATGGCTTGCTTGAAGTTTAGGTACTCACCATCCTTAGTTTGAGTAATGGACACATCGCTGTGGAATGTGGGTTCCACATTAATCATTGAGAGCATCGTACTCACTAGACCACTATGCGCAAATTAAATATCTAGTTTGCGAAATTCTTCCTCCAGATGACTTATAGATACGAGAGTATTATGGGTGGAATGATGGCTTAGAGCGTCAGTTACCACATTTGCTTTTCCAGGATGATACTGGATGTTTAAATCATAGTCTCTAATCAATTATAGCAACCTTCTTTGCCTACAGTTCAGCTCTCTCTGAGTGAATATGTATTTCAGACTTTGGTGATCGATAAATATTGAGCATTGAACTCCGTAGAGATAGTGTTGCCAGATCTTTAGAACAAACATTACTGCGGCCAGCTTGAGGTCATGGACTGCATAATTCTTCTCATTGACTTATAATTATCGTGAGGCGTAAGCGATGGCCTTACCTTTCTGCATTAATATAACCCTTAGGCCTATGCCTGAGGCATCTGTATATACTTGATAGTTAACTCCTTCTCTTGGGAGGACTATTACAGGGGCTGAAGTAAGTGCATCCTTAAGTGCTTGGAATGCCTCTTCACACGCTGGTGACCACTCAAAGGGTACTGCTTTCTGAGTGAGCTTGGTAATAGGAGAGGCGATTTGGGAGAAACCTTTCACAAACTTTCTGTAATAGCCTACCAATCCTAGAAAGCTTCTAACCTCAATCACTATTTTAGGTTGAGCTCATTCTTGAATTGCATTAATCTAATTTTGATCCACCCTGATCCCTTGAGCATCTACAATGTGGCCTAAGAAGGCGACAAATTCTAGCCAAAATTCGCACTTTGAGTATTTGGCGTACAGCTGGTGGCTTCTTAGTTCTTCTAATACGACGGAGGTGTCATTCGTGTTCTTTCTTCGACTTAGAGTATATTAATATGTCATCTATAAACACAATGACAAATTTGTCCAGGTACAGTTTTAAGATGCGTTACATCAAGTCCATAAAGATGGAGGGTGCATTTGTCAATCCAAAAGACATCACTAGGAATTTGTAGTGTCCGTATCTAGTCCGAAAAGTAGTCTTTGCAACATCAGAGTATTTAACCTGCAGCTGGTGGTAGCCTGATCGCAAGTCGATCTTTGAAAACACCTTTGCCCCGGCCAATTGATCAAATAGGTCGTCAATGCGGGGTAGTGGATACCTATTCTTAATGGTCACCTTGTTCAGCCCTTTATAGTTAATGCACATCCTCATTGACTCATCCTTCTTTTCACAAATAGAACTTGAGCTCCCCATGGAGATGAACTTGGCCTAATAAGACCCTTCTCTGGTAGCTCCTGCAATTGCTTATTTAGCTCTTGCAACTTCTTGGGTGCCATTCTATATAGTGCCTTCGAGATAGGATGAGTTTCTAGAACAACGTCAATGGTGAATTCGACTTCCCGAATAGGTGGGAGACTGGGTAGGTCTTCGGGGAAGACGTTGGCGAATTCACAAACGATAGGATTCTGGGATATGGGGACTTCTTCCTTCTTTTCCCCTAGTATAGTTACTAGGAAGGCACTACAGCCTTTGCTTATTAATTTATTAGCTTGGATAGCATTAATTAGTGAGGCCCTGGTACTAAAGTTCCCTACAAATGACTTCGCTTGTCTACCACTGCTAGGGTGATCTTTTTCTTTTGGCAGTTAATGGTAGCGTCATGCTGACTTAGCCAATTCATTCCCAAAATAACAGCAAAATTGGCTATCGGTAGTACTATCAGTTTGGCTTCAAATTTATTCCTCCGAAGGGGACTTGTAGCTTACAAAATTGCTTGGCTTGCAATTGCGCTCCGAATGGCAATCCTACGCTTAGAGATTTCGCTAAGCGATGTACTGGTAAATTGAAAGATTTCATCCAGCTTTCAGAGATGAAATAGTGGCTTGCTCCGGTATCGAACAGAATGTTGCAAGGCTTACTATTTATATATAGTACCTAATTATGGATGCATAATTTACTAATTACTATTAAACAAGTATGAATAAAATGCTAGATTGGTTCAGAAGCATGTACCTGATACCACATGGTTATCTTCCATGGCCTCAGTCGGTGTAAGGGCGTATACGCACGCTTGGCCAGCAGGCATGTTGTGGTAGGGCTGTTTGATTGGTGGCCTGGAGGTGCTAGGACGAGAGGCAGGAAGTGCCTCACATCGGGGAGCAGGAGGTGGCAGGGCTGGACGTGTCATAGTTATGGTAGGAGTTGTTGGTAGAGATCGAATGTGGGTTGGCCCAGCACACGTTTGATCGGCGTGCCGTTGATCATGTCGGTCATCTGGCACTGGGTATAGCCATGTTTTGGTCTGCCACAGGTGAAGAAAACTTGTTGTTCGTGGAAGCACTGACCGTAGCGATGCGGCCTGGTACAGCCATTGAAGGGATCCACAGTAGGGGCTTCTGCCTCAATTTGGTAAACCTTGGCCCTCTTTGGGTTATCCTGACGATGGACCGCAGAGTCAGTGAGCCTCTTAGCTTCCCGATGTTCGTGCTTTTCTATCATCTTGGCGATCTCTAGCAGTTCTCAGTAGTCGGTCATGCAAAAAGGTACGACCTGGGCCTATATAGAGGGTCGAAGACCGCTTTGGAAATGGTGACATCTGTCATCTTTAGTGGGCACTAAACTCGTGGAGAATCTAGCGAGCCTTCTGAACTCTGCGTCGTACGCTGTCACCGTATGGTTCCCTTGTTGTAGCTTGTAGAATTCTTCCGCCATGTTACGGCGCACAAATAAGGGAATGTATTCTGCCCGGAACACTTCTTCGAATTCTTCGTACGAGATCTCTTCCAAGAAAATGTCGGTGTGAAGTGGGTGGTACGAAGGTGGTTCCACCAGTGTTATGCCTCGCCGTTTAGTAGATGGGTGACCAATCAGATCACCTCAGTATCCGGACACTTGATACTCGCCAAGTTTTTCTCCACCATACACAACCAGTCCTCCGTGTCCACGGCCGACAGACTCCCGTTGAACATGGGGGGTCTCAGCCAGAGGAACTTGTGTAGCAATCCGTCAGTAGACTAGACGTAATGCTGGTGGGAATACTGGAGTGCTAGGGCGGCTTCTACCGTCGTGCGGTTCTGGCTTATCTGCGATACCAAATGACGCTCCATGCGTTCAGCCAGCTTAGCTTGAGCCTTCGTAGCCTTTCTAGCATGTCCTTGGCTTTCTCTTGCTTGCTGTTGATGGGACTCCACCATCATCTTTATAACTTCCAGTAAGGCACTAACCTCGCTGGACGAGGTGCTGGAGGGAGCAGGCGAGGGGCTCTAGCCTGGGTTCATGTTTGGTTTACTAGAATCTGAATTACGGACAACATGGTTTCAGCATTTCATAAAAATAGGAGATCACGATAGCTCATCTTCTTTTTATTAATTAAAGAATGAATGATACATCATTGGAACGGTGCATAAAGAAGAAATATAGCTACTGGGGAAAATACAGAATCTATACTATATATTTTCTCGTGAAAGCCTGAAAAAAGAGCCTTGGTGATCTTAAGCAACGGACGATGGTTTTTCAATCTAATCTTCTTACATTAGATAATTACCTACTATGGCCCTAACAGTTCGACTAATTTTAAACTCCTTAGAGAATATTATTAGCTTGTGCTGTTATTATTCTTTTTAGGGAGATAGATTTAGAAAGTGAAATGTAACTATTTAAAAGTGTTTTAAGATCTGTTTGTTGATTTAAAGCTGTATAAGGATTCATATGTCTTAGTATGAAAGTTAAGTCATAACATCTTAAGCTCTTAATCTTGTAAATCTTATGAAGGTTTTAATTTGAACCAGCTAGTTACATACTAAACTTAAGTTTGATCTTATAAAATTTATTTAGGTTACTTAGTTACTCATTTACCCTAAGTTTTTACTTATTTAGGTTCTAGTATCATGACAGTATTTTTTGTTTCTATACTCTTATTATTCTGAGCTCATGATACTGTGGTGTTCTTGGATGTGACTCCAATGTTTTCTAACATAATGACTGAACTGGCAGAAGAATCTCCCATTAAGTAGATAAGAATACAAATTCTAATCTAACACCTTATGGAATTCTCTGATACCAACAGTAGCATCACACCCCTTAATCCACAAGATTAAGCTAAGGAGTAGTGTGTCACTTTGGCTAACCCTTCACTTATTATTGGATTAGAATGAAATCCACAATCCACCTAATAAGGGAAGGAGTAAGCACAGAATCAATATAATTAGTCACTATATACTAAGAACATACAGAGTACGAAAGCGATTTACAAATGAGAAATATCAAAGCATCATAGTATAAATAGTAGAATATAACTCATAATAAAAGCATAGTAATTCAAATATACAGTCAAGGGTACCTTTATTATTATATCAAATAAAAGTAAAATATGCTCATCCTCACTTATAAAAGAAAATTAAAAAGCTGCTTCTTTCAAAGACTCCTACTCTATGTCGGTTTCACAATGTAGAGCCCCAGCAAAAAAAAAGAGAAAAATCTTGTGTTAGAAAATTGTCTAAGTACATTTTAAGCTGATAAGTTTTATATGTATTTTATAATATCACCATTTACATTCTCTAAACAATAACTATATCAAATAAGGAAGCAACTAGCAGTACAATGAGGAAGGAAAAAGCTATACACAATTATTTATAACTTAAGCAAAAAGAGAGGCTAAGATATGCCTCAAATGCAAGCTAAACAAGATAAGACATATAAATATAAATAACTAAGAAAATACTAAAAGAAAATACTACATCCTAAATATGCTGGTGATAAAAAAAAATAAGCAAATTAAAATAACTAAACTCAGTAAGTAATTTATATATAGCAGCAAATTTTAACATCCTATAATATATAAGCAGTACAAAGAGAATACCTGACTGAATAAATAAGCTAAAAAGTAGACAAAACATCAAAACTAAACATATATGTAAACATCTATGTACTAATTGTTATACATAAAAGAGCTAATCTAGCCCACCAAATATAAAATATCTTAGCACCATCACAGCTAAGGCACAAAACTGTATACCCCTAGTGTCAACAAGGAGACTAGGCAATCAGCACACAATAGATCTTCTCTTAGTGTCAACAAGGAGACTAAGCAAATAGAAGATATAAATAAAGTCTTCCCTTAGTGTCAATAAGGAGACTAGGCAATCAGAAGACATAACTGAAAGGCAGTTCTAATATATACAATTATTAGCTTTAATCAATCACTTTAATATTTTCAGAAGGAATCTAAGGAGTCTCCATATTTTCCAAACATTTTATTTATGCATCAAAGATCTTATGATATGCTCAAGGAGTTAAGGCACCAAAATACAAGAAATGCATAACAACAAACATCAAATAGAAGCAAGGGACTCTACTAAATATAGTGATATCATTTGTTTTCTAATTTATCTATTCTAACTATTCAAAATTACACAAGTTCAAGATCACCATTTTCTACTATCGAGTATAATTTAGAAACTCGTCCTTATAAGTTAAAAGGATTAGAACTGATCAGATTCTAATCTAGTTCAATCAATGATAACTATGAGTTGAATCAATAAATCATACATCCTAGTTTTGGTGAATTTAGACGTTCTATTTGAGATATGATCACGATCTTCTAAACTTATAGATTATAGATTAAACACTACGAGATTTAGGTTTAATCATATAATCCAAAAAGGATAAGACCTAAGTTCTATGTTTCATTCTAAAAGTGATATAGTTATTAAGATAAATCCTATTAAGTAATTAGACTTAATATGATGAATCTCCTATCCTAAAAGTAAAATTAAAAGACAAAATAATCAAAATAAGTTGTAAAAAAAAAGAAAAGTCTAGAAACTAATAAAACTAATGTTTCACCCATTGAGTAACTCATTTACCCAATGAATGAACTCTAACATATAATATAGCCCTAATCTCAGGAGGGGTCCTTAAGGTGTAGTGTTAAAGACTTAGGAAAATTCTAAAACCTGATATAATGGTTGATTTCACTCACTTAAATATCACTATTACAATTATAACATTGGTTTTATAGTCTTGAAAAGTTAATTAAAGATTAAGGGTACCTAATCTAACCTTATGGCAAAATGACTATTTTTCCCCTACTTAAGGGTTTGAAATATTAACTTTTGACTTAAGGGTCCAAACTAAATTTCTCCATTCCAAATGATTCCTTATTGTCTGACTTGACGATAGATAGTAAGTACGTCCAATTTGGACTTCAAACGGTTAAGCTATGACCGAAATGAGGACAGGGGTATTTTGGTCATTTTCCTAAATTTTTAGAGTTCATATCCTAAATATTATTTTGTTTTATTGATGACATTGAAATTTTAAACTAGTTAGCATCTTGAATTTTTGAATTTGGAATTGAATTGACCAAGTTATAGCCATTTGAATTCTAACGGTATTTTGGTCAATTTTTTCTAAAATCAACTGAGGGATCCAGGGTTGACTTTTTTGTTCAGATGTCCAAATGAAAAAACTAATACTACTACAGTGATAAGGTCACTCTCCTGAGTATTTTAAGACCCATATTGACTATATTTGGTCAGCTAGGTCAAAAGTTATGGGGTCTTAAAAAGGTTATAAAATGTTACTTCGTTATGCGTACCCCAAAATTAATTTTTACATTACGCCATTTGATTCATTTTATTTTTTTGAGAAAAATAAGTCCTATACTGGCTATGTTTGGATCATTTTACAAAAATTTATTAAGCTTTTAAGTTTTACTATTCAAAAATACAATTTGTATTATTTTACTATTCATTTATTTAATTTGTATTAATTTACTATTTATTTCTAAAGTTATATATTTTATGTAATTATTAATCCATTAATTAATCTATAATTAATTAATATCTAATTATTAATTAATCTATTATTTAATTAATCTAAATATATATAATATTATTATGGTTACTGTTGAAATATAATTAAGTTAATTACTATTTTAATTTATCTTAATTATCTGTTAATTTTTAATTAGGAATAATTAATTATAGCTATTATTTAATTTAATTAATTATTCTAATTACTATTAATATTTAATTAATATTAAATAATCCTAATTATCTTTTAATTACTAATTATAATTAATTAATTATATAAAGTTACTGTTTGAAGGTCATTAACACTAATTATAATTAATTAACAACTACTGTAATTAATTACTAATTTAACAGTAATTAATTAGATTAAATTAACTGTCTGAATTGACAGTGGGCCCAACTGGTGCCACGTGGCAGCCCCTGATTGGGCGCTCCTTTGGGTGTGGGCCCACGAGACACGTGGCGTGCCGGGAGGGTGCCACGTGGCACAGTGGCCCAACAGCAGGAGCCGAAGGGTCGCGGGGGCTCTGGCAGTGGGCCCCACCTGACACGTGGCGTGCCCGAAGGCTGCCATGTGGCACAGTGGGCCCCACAGCAAGAGTCGAAGGGTCACGGACTCTGGTGGTGGGCCCACGTGACACGTGGCACGCCATGAGGGTGCCACGTGGTGCTGCGGCCCCACTTGGGCTTACGTGGACCAAGCCGAGGCAGGTCGGGCCTGGGTCGACCCGGCCCGACCGAGAGCCATCCCCGAGGACCGGCGCTAGGGCATGGCTTTTGCCGGCCTTCCCGGTGCCGGAACACCTCGGCCCTCAAGGCGCACTTGGATTTTTGATCCGACGAGTATTTAATTATTTGATTTTTCAAGTATTTAAAATAGTATTAAAATATTCGCCGAAAAGTCAATGACTTCCAAATGCCTCCAAAACTTCACCCCTAGCTAATTTGGGGGTGGTGAACGTAATGGTGAATTCAAATCAATATGAGGTCAAAATTATTTAAATATTAATACACAAATTAAAAATGAAATTTTGGTATTTTACAGAATGGTCGGGAGTTATCCTTACCGATCTTCGCCACGCACAGAGCACGCGGCGGTCGTCTGCTCGCGCCGCGGGCTTCGCACGCCAGATGTCGAGCTCACCGCCGTAAAGCACCGCTCTTCACTCAATTAAATTGCTATTCGATCTTCTTCGCACAGTTTGACTGTCGATTTCCCAAAAGAAGGATCGAGTCTCTATTTCTGAACTTTGGCATCCTCCTGGACCGTTCAACTTGAGGTACCCCTATCTCCCAAACCTTGCATTTAATTTCAATTCTTTCAATTTGCATCTTATTCCGCATGTTAGATTCTACTTTGTTCGACTCGATCGTGTTCGATTGAACCCGGTCGAGCGGATTTGGAGTTCGATCCACAGTCATTCTCGTTATTTAAGTCGGACCATCCTCGTTATCTTTTAGGGTTAGGTTCTGTCGTCTCCTCGAGTCACCCCAGGTGATGTCCCAATTATCGACAAGTAGCTCTTGTCACGTCCTATCCATCGGCGTGCGGGCTGTCGCCTTTCACTGACGGGACGACCGCCGATTCTTCAACCCTAGTTCCATCCGTTCGCGAAGAATGCGAATCCTCGGGATGGGCGAGCTCGCTCGACCCGACCCGTTGCATGCGTGTCGAAGGCTGGGCCTCGAGCCATCTCGTCAGGTTGCAGAAAATCGTGGGCTTCGCTCAATTCGGATCGACGTGTTACAAGCCTACGCATGTCTTACCCGTTGACGTTGTCGCTATCATTAGACCGGTCGTGGGTCCCAGTGCAATTTCCTCGCCTTATCTCCAGCCGACACGCGTCCTGCCAATCCCACATGCCGAAGTCGCTGGCTGCCACATCCTTCCTTGCAAAGGCCGCCGCTGTCATGTCCTGCAGAAAAGGATTAGTCTAAATTAAAGAAATTAATAGTTTAATTAGATAATAACTTAATTTAGATAATTAAGTTATGAGATTATAGGAACTTCAATCACTAATATCTCTCAATTTAGATCTCCAAATATGGTAAGTTAATATATTAAATTGATCAGCAAAAGTCAAAGAATATTATGGATCTATCAAATTTTCATTTATGGCAATATTTCATATAGTGACATTTTAGGTATTTTAATTAATTACCAAAATTATCATTTCATTCAAATCACCATAACTTTGCACACACTTATCCAAACATACCCAATAAAATATGGACTTATGACCAGGTGCTATCCTGCGGGATTAGCCAAATACAGTCCCATTAGAGTAAATCTTCCAAGACTAAAAGTGTTACAATTAGTAAACAAGATCTTTAGTTTGAGATATAAATTGTGATCGGGTTCTGCCTCCTATCGTAGTGCGCTTCGATAAGTGCAATTTAAGCAAATTAAGTATCTTAAGTCGCTTTACGTAGACCACTAAGTATGCTTGTAATTAAGGCATTTAACAGCTTAGCTTGAGATGTAAACTGTGACCGAGTTCTGCCTCCTATCGTAGTGTGCTTCGATAAGTGCAGTTTAAATAAACTAAGGGTTAAATCTACCTTTCTTGCAAACATGCTAAATATATGTATACAGTCTCCCCAGCTAATGATTTTCAAGTAAACTCTCAACTTTAACTAATTACTATAGTTAGAATCTTAGGAGTCAGAATCTTTTTAGCATGATTCTGCACAATAGAGACTTTAAACTCATTATCAGGTTTTAAAGCATTTTTTGGATTTATCTCATGTACTTTAGAAGCATGAGCATGAGCATAAGCATGATGTGTGAGTATCAAAATGATGTGTGAGTATCAGAATAATGTATAAGTATTAGTGATGATTTATGAGTTACAGAATATTGCATATATTAACTAGGGAATTTCAGGATGCATTGGCATCATCAGTAAGCAGTATTCCCAACTCGATGTATGTATACATTGGACCGTACTACTCATAGCAATTCAGTGATAATTTGGTTACATATCAATAGTATACAGTGTTGTGGCATATTCAGGTGCACAGTTTCAGTAACATACATCATAGTTGTACATATGATTACTCAGTTTTAAATTCAGTACTGTTTGATTTATTTTCAGTATTCAATTACAATTCAGTTTTACTTTATGTTATTTTCAATTTTGTACAGTTTTAGACAGTTTTGCACTTTTAGCTACCTTTATAATTTTTCTGAGATTTACTTGTATTATGTAAATGTTAAGTGAACAATTAGAACTGTTAGATTAATTTCAATATGTTAGACTTATTGTCTAACACGAGGTACTTTTGGAATCTGGCAATTTGCTAGATCCTGAGCAGTATATTGAGCCAGGTCAGGAGGATACCCAGGAGATTCAGGAGGAGCCTGTGGAGCACTAGTGGACTCTCCGTCAGTTTTATTTTATCCTTAGTATTTTCATTTCAGTTTTATGTCTATTTTAATAAATAGTTTGTAATAATCCAGGATGTCTATTTTAGTATTTTTAGTTTTCTTTTTTGAGACGCATGTTTTCATACAGCTTTATTTAATTCATTTAAATATCAAACTTTAATCACCCATATCTCTTAAGATACACATTCAAATCATACAAACAAATATACCAAATTAATCAGAAAAATTCAAGAAATTTATTGGGGCTATTAATTTTTCATTTTGACCAATATATCATATAATGACATTTAGGTATTTAATTAATTACCAAAATATTCATTTCATTCAAATCACAATAACCTTGCACACACTAATTTAAACATACCCAATATAGATCTCAATATACTCAGAAAACCCTAAAAAATATTTTAGTAGTATTAATTTTACTGTTTGGATTAAATTTAGACTAAATCACATTTAGGGCCTAACCCTAATTAGGCTAGTTAACCCTATAACTTCAAATGACCATAAGTTAGTCAATTTAGCTCTAATTTAGGTAATCCAAATATTAATTTAGATCAAAAAAACCTAATTTATAGTAAACTGTAAAAATATTTAGGATCCAATGGTTAGATCTCTTAATTAACCCTAATTACTCAAAATCTTGATTAGTGAATATTAGTAAATCTAATGATCCAAATTATGTAATTTCAATTTCAAAAAACTCAAAGTAAATTAAAACCTGGCTGTGTGATTAGTTTATTAATTTTGTGACAAATTTCACTAATCACTCACTAATCATATTAAACCCTAATTATTAAACCTAGAATTTGTACTGGCTATAACATAGCCAATACATATTAGAAATTAATGATTTTAGGTTTTATAGAAATCTTAGGACATAATCTACATTAAACTAACATAAATTTTAGATTTCATTAAGGGTAAAATTACTAATATGCCCTTATAAGGTTAAATTCTCAATTTGACCTTATAAGGCATAATAATTAAGTAACTTAATAAAATAAATAATCAAATATTCATTTTATTATTATTATAGAAACCTAATATTACAAATCATATTAAAAGCATAAAACCATTAAATTAATGAATTAAATTATTTTTGACAGATCAAAGAAATTGAATTGGTTGATATTTTATCAAAACAGTCAGATACGTAAATTTACTTATAAGTTTTATTTCAGTATTCTTATTTGAGCTATTTTCATTTGAGCATTATTTAACTGCTTACTGCTTATAAACCTGCAAGAGAATCTTATCAAATCAGCATGTAATAAAAAGATGAAATATGGTATATATTATTGTGGTGTTTGTCTTTGGAGGATGGAAAGTAACACTGAGAATCTGTACAGATTAGGTCGGCTGGCAGCCCCTGGGAGTTATATGGAGGGATTTAGCATTTATTAGGAAGTGGGCAAATCCAGAGGAAATACATACAATCAGTTCCTAATTTGAATAAACTACCGACGGGTAGTGAGAAAAGTTTCCTACAGATTATGTCTATGGGTTTACCCATTTGGGCTTAGGAGTCTACGGACTTGATTTATTATTACAAATGCTTTTGATAAAATTTATTTATTTCATGCTTTTCATATATGTTGAATTTCAAAGTTAACATGCAGGGCAATATTTAAATTTGAGAAATTTGCTTTTCTTTCCTATATATTATGCAAATATTCCTTTTAGTTTCACATTTGATTTATGTCTATTATAGGATGCTAGAATTACTCTTATAAGAACGATTTGCGTATTCCTATCTGACTGGTAACTGAATTTTTTAGGTTTTGAAAATTAAAGAATTGAAGGTCTGCCTAAGTAATAAAAGAAGAGAAGATATAGAGATGTGAGAAATGGAAAATATTTAAAGCTTTATTATAAATATTAAAACTAATATAAATTTCATATATGAATGGCTCTATGGACATTTATGTATTTTATTTTCTTTACTTTCATAAATGTATATTTTCAATGTATGAATCATTCTTTTGAGACTCTCGAACTTCGATCCCTGGTCGCCACACGGTGACTCCTTATTAAAGTTAACTCAAGGAAGCCGCTCAGTGGCAAATTATGTAGCAAAATTTAGAAGACTTGCCCACTTTACTCCAAACTTAGTACCAATGGAAGAAGACAAGTGCTACCGCTTCCAAAGTGGATTGCATAGATCCATCAAGGATCATGTTGTTCCCTTATAGATAAGTAATTTTG
Organism: Gastrodia elata; assembly: GCA_016760335.1. NCBI lineage: Eukaryota > Viridiplantae > Streptophyta > Magnoliopsida > Asparagales > Orchidaceae > Gastrodia > Gastrodia elata. The sequence goes on along the minus strand of CM028681.1, from coordinate 3,044,046 downwards.
AAAAGTTGGTAGAGACTGTAAGAGTGGTTGAAAATTACTAGTCAGCACGAGAATTTAAGAGGAAAGAATTTACTCCTAATCATCATTTTGATAGCTTCAAGTGCCACCATCCTAATCAAGGATGAGCCTACCATATGGAGGCTAAGGAAGCTGTCAACCAAAATCAGGAATGTCAAAGGCCTTATCCATATGGAAAGTGTTACCATTGCGATCGTCGATGCTTTACATGTGATCGCCAGGGCCACCGATATGAACAATGTAATGCTTTCAAAACAATCGACGGGTGGAAATTAATCATACTTGTTGAAACTATGTATTCAGACCTACTCCTATGAACAAAAGGGAGCCAAGGATGGCCCTAATGCCACCTCCAGTCAACAAAGATCAAGTTCCTTCTAAGGTTCAGACAAGTATCTCTCGACCTCCAAATCAAGTAAAGGTCCAAGCAACCAGTAGTAGACCTGCTGGGACAGCTAGAGTTTACAATCTTACTCTTATTCAGACCACTGAAGATAACAACATGGTTTCAGGTACACATCTTCAATTATTCTTTACTTATAGCATTTCAATATTTATTAAATGCTTCTTCCATTTAAATGTTAAATTAGGCACTATAAATATAGAAGAAAAGTCCTGTAATGTATTTTAATACTGGGGCCAATCATTCTTTCATCTCAGAAAGTTTTGTTAACCATATGAAATTCCTGTGTTACAAACTTGCCAAAACCTTAAATATTGGACTTTCATTCGGAGCTCAACTAAGTGCCACTAAGTTCTGCAACCTACAAGTACCAGTGAATAAAAGAACCTTTTATGCTAAGTTAATAGTATTACCCATCACAAACTTTGATATTATACTAGGCATGAATTGGCTTAGTATGCATAATGCCACTATAGATTATCAACGAAAGAAGATTATTCTCCAATTATTTGGTGCCTCAGAAACCTTTATGGGAAGGTTTAACACTCAAGACTCTCTAATAAATGCACTCTATGTAGAAAAGCTAGCGAGTAAGGGTTATATAGCATTTTTAGTAACTATAATGGGTAGCAATAAAGAAGAAGTTCATATTTCTGCTATAAAAGTAGTTAGAGACTTTGAAGATGTATTTCTTGAAGATTTGTCTGGCCTACCGCTAGCCAGAGAAATAGAATTTAAAATTAACATAGCTCCGAGTACGCAGCCACTATCTAAAGCACCGTATAGGATGGCCCTTAAAGAACTTCAAGAACTGAGTGATCAACTTTAAGAATTATTGAATAAGAGATTTATTAAACCTAGTATGTCCCCATGGGGTGCTCCGGTATTATTTATAAAAATGAAGATGGGTCTATGAGAATGTGCATTAACTATAGGGAGTTAAATAGGTGACCATCAAGACATAGATATCCACTTCCCCGAATCGATGATTTATTTTAATTAATTTTGTTGGTACAGGTTGTATTTCTAAGATTGATTTAAGGTCTAGGTACCACAAGTAAGAGTGAAAGACTCAACGTGGAGAAGACAGCGTTCAGAATACATTATGGATTTATGAGTTTCTAGTAATGTCCTTTGGTCTTACTAATGCACCATCCCTATTCATGGACTTAATGTAGAGAATATTGAAACCTTACCTAGATAAATTGTTATTGTTTTTATTGATGATATCCTAATTTATTCAAAGACCGTAAAAGATCATGAGGATCATTTGAGAATATTTTTGGAAACACTCAGAGAGCATGAACTATATACAAAATATTCCAAAATATGAATTCTGGTTAGATTCAGTGTCATTCCTTTGGCATGTGTTGATGCTTATGGAATCCGAGTAGATTAAAGTAAAATTAAGATTGGGTTCAGCCCAAATCATTTATCGAGATCCGTAGTTTTTTGGGTCTAGTTGGATATTATAGAAAGTCTATAAAAGGCTTCTCCATATTGCCTCACTACTTACAAAATTAACCCAGATGGTCATATCATTTATTTGGTCACCAGAATGTGAGAAGGCTTTTCAAACACTTAAGGCTGCCTTATCTTCATCCCCTGAGCTAGTTTTGCCTAAAGACGGTGTAAATTATCAAGTGTACACTGATGCGTCTGGAATTGGTTTAGGGTGTGTTATATATGTAAGAAGGCAAGGTTATTGCATATGCATCTCGTCAGTTGAAACCACATGAGAGAAACTATGCAGTTCATGATCTAGAATTGGCTCCATTAGTTTTTGCATTGAAATTTGGCGACACTACTACTATATGGAGAGTTCAATGCTCCATATTCACCAACCTCCAAAGTTTAAAATACATATTCACCCAATGAGAACTGAATTGTAGACAAAGAAGATGGTTGGAATTAATTAGCGACTATGAGTTAGATATTCAGTACCATCCAGGAAAAGCTAATGTTGTAGCAAATGCTGTTATCCATCGTGCTACCCTTTCAACTATAATTGTAACTAGTTCAGTGGAAGAAGAGATTAGAAAGTTAGACATTAAACCAGTTTGTGGCGATATGTTAAGCACAATGATCTCTATGAGTAATGCAGAACCAACTTTTCATATAGATATTTCCATATCACAAATTAAGGATGATGAGTATTTGAACTTTAAGCAAGTAATTGAAAGTGGCTGTAGAACGAATATTCATTTTCATAAAGGTGTTATATCAACGGAATCTTCTATGGATTCCAAAATCCATGCAGCAAGAAGTGTTGATCAAAGGTCATGTATATGGATATCAAATTCATCCAGGAAGTGCAAAGATGTATCAGAACTTGAAACAGTCATTTTGGTGGACAGGCATGAAAAAGAGCATAGTAGGGTATGTAGCTAAATGTCATGCATGTAATCTTGTGAAAATTGAACATCAAAGATGTAACAGCCCAAACTCTTAAGCACCAAGGTATTGTCCGCTTTGGCCAGAAAGGCCTCACGGTTTTGCCCTCAGAAGATAACTTCCCAGCATGTCACCAATCCTGGGAGTGCTCCCACCTGAGCACGCTTAACTTTGGAGTTCTTATCAGGAACTCCACCATTATCTAAAAAGGCGCCTCGATATTTAAGAGTTTCACTTATTACTACTTAAGTGGGTCATCACAATCTCCCCAACTTAAGTAACTGACGTCCTCGTCAGTATCCACACACAGATCCAAGAACCATCCATTGGGTAGATAGGACTAAAGGTGACCCCTATAGGCGCAAGAGGTACCCACAACCATGTAGCACCTTAACCATCATGGGTTCAAGAGGCTGCTCACATGAAGTGGTACTTTGCCCTGTATGGCACTTAGCTCCTATCTGACACCCTATGGTTTGCTCTGATACCATTCGTAACAGCCCAAAATCTTAAGCACCAATGTATTGTCCGCTTTGGCCAGAAAGGCCTCACGGTTTTGCCCTCAGAAGATAACTTCCCAACAGGTCACCCATCCTGGGAGTGCTCCCACCTGAGCACGCTTAACTTTGGAGTTCTTATCAGGAATTCCACCATTATCTAAAAAGGCGCCTCGATATTTAAGAGTTTCACTTATTACTACTTAATTGGGTCATCACAATCTCCCCAACTTAAGTAACTGACGTCCTCGTCAGTATCCACACACAGATCCAAGAACCATCCATTGGGTAGATAGGACTAAAGGTGACCCCTATAGGCGCAAGAGGTACCCACAACCATGTAGCACCTTAACCATCATGGGTTCAAGAGGCTGCTCACATGAAGTGGTACTTTGCCCTATATGGCACTTAGCTCCTATCTGACACCCTATGGTTTGCTCTGATACCATTTGTAACAGCCCAAACTCTTAAGCACCAAGGTATTGTCCGCTTTGGCCAGAAAGGCCTCACGGTTTTGCCCTCAGAAGATAACTTCCCAACAGGTCACCCATCCTGGGAGTGCTCCCACCTAAGCACGCTTAACTTTGGAGTTCTTATCAGGAACTCCACCATTATCTAAAAAGGCGCCTCGATATTTAAGAGTTTCACTTATTACTACTTAAGTGGGTCATCACAAAAGACCCGGTGGTCTTCTTTACCCATTATAAATTCCTGAATGGAAATGGCAAGATATATCAATGGATTTTGTGATGGACTTGCCTCGGGCTAAGTCTGGAGCCGATGCAAATGAGTGATAATCGATCGTTTAACCAAGTCTGCTCACTTTGTTTATATTCGTCAAACTGATTCAGTCGAGAAGCTCACCAAGATTGTAAGACTTCTCAGTATTCCAAAATCAATTGTGTCTGATGGAGATATCAGGTTCACATCTAAATTTTGGCAAGCGGTTCATCAGGACCTTGGAACCACTTTGGCCATGAGTACTGCATTCCATCCCCAAACTGATGGCCAAACTAAATAGTAAAAAGATCTTCTTAAGCTCTGTATTCTGGATTTTGCTGGTTTTTGGGAAGATCATTTGCTGCTAGTAGAATTCGCTTATGATAACAATTTTTAGGCCAGTATTAAAATGGCTCCATATGAAGCTTTGTATGGCAGAAAGTGTAGTACTCTATTAGCCTGGTTTGAGTTAGGAAGTGTTCAATTATATGAATTTGAATTGGTGGAAGAAACAAACAAAAGATTCATCTTATTCAACAAAGAATTCGTGCAGTGCAAGATCGTCAGAGTAAATATTTTGATTCTCATCATCGACCTATAGAATTTAACAAAGGAGACTTCACATATTTAAAAGTCAGTCCTATGAAGGGAGTTTTCAGATTTGGCATAGCTGAAAAACTCAGTCCCCGTTATGTCGGACCATTTGAAGTTTTAGAAAAGATCGTCTCTTCCGCATATAGATTGAATCTACCTGATAATTTTGCGGCAGTACATAATGTATTTCATGTATCATCTTTAAGGAAATGCCTTAGAGATCCTTCTTACCTGATTCAACTTCCAGAAGTGGGAGTTCAACCTGACCTCATGTATATTGAAGAACCAAACAAGATTTTGGATCGTGTAAAAAAGTAGCTAAGGAATCGTTTCATCCAAATGATTAAGGTTCAATGGAGGAACCGTTCATATAATGAAGCAACGTGGGAAAAAGAATCAGATATGTGCCAAAAATATCCAAACCTTTTTAATCAAGGTATTTATTCAATTCTAGTACTTTTAATTTAATATTTATTCTGTTTTATTTTCCACTTTGAGTGATGTCGAAGACGACATCGTTCTTAAGTGGGGAGTCTATAACAACCCAGGTTATTACCTAGGTCAATGAAGACTAATCTAAGTCTTAATTAAGGTTATAGTACACTAAGTAAGCCATTTAAAACACATCTCTATGATCTAGATCAAATCAGGAATCAAATGGAGCAAATCTTGGTTTTTAAAAAATCTTAAAACCCTAGAAATTGACTTTTTATTTTGACCTTAAATCAAAATCTAACTTTGCCATTGTTTTCACACCACCCCCAAAATAACTAAGAGATGTTTTGGAGGCATTTGGAAGTCGTTGGATTTTTGACGAATATTTCAATAATATGTAAATACCCCGAAAATTCGATTAATTAAATACTCGACAAATCAAAAATCCGATTCTGCCGTTGTGTTCCTCACCACTTATTTAGCTAAGGGTGATTTATTGAAATTTTTTGGGATGCATTAAAGCGATTAATTTTAATTAATAAAATCTACATTTAAATGAATTAATTAATAATATATTATATTAAACCTAAACGGCACCGTCAGCTGATTAAATCGCGTCGTCTGAAAACCTCAACGCCATCTAGTCGTCGTCCCCAGATCTGGATCGTTCGATCGGGTTTGATCAAACGGTCGAGAGTCATCCCTACCGATCTTCGCCACACACAGAACACGCGCGGTGTCGTCTGCTCGCGCTGCGGGCTCGCACGCCAGATGTCGAGCTCACCGCCGTAAAGCACGGCTCTTCACTCAATTAAATTGTTATTCGATCTTCTTCGCACGGTTTCACCGTCGATTTCCCAAAAGAAGGATCGAGTCTCTATTTCTGAACTTTGGCATCCTCCTGGACCATTCAACCTGAGGTACCCCGATCTCCCAAACCTTGTATTTGATTTCAATTCTTTCAATTTGCAATCTTATTCTGCATGTTAGATTCGACTTTGTCCAGCTCGATCGAGCAAATTTGGAGTTCGATCCACAGTCATTCTCGTTATTTAAGTCGGGCCATCCTTGTTGGCTTTTGGTTAGGTTTTGTCATCTCCTCGAGTCACCCCAGGTGATGTCCCAACTATCGACAAGTAGCTCTTGTCACATCCTATCCATCGGCGTGCGGGTTGTCGCCTTTCACCGACGGGACGACCGCCGATTCTTCAACCCTAGTTCCATCTGTTCGCGAAGAAGGCAAATCCTCGGGACGGGCGGGCTCGCTCGACCTAACCCGTTGCATGCGTGTCAAAGGCTGGGCCTCGGGCCGTCTTGTCAGGCCGCATAAAATCATGGGCCCCGCTCAGTTCGGATCGGCATGTTACAAGCCGACGCGTGTCTTACCTGTTGGCGTTGTCACTGTCATTAGACCGGTATTGGGTCCCACTGCAGTTTCCTCAGCTTATCTCCAGCCGACATGCGTCCTGCCAATCCCACATGCCAAAGTCGCTGGCTACCCTAAAATTTACTTAGACATTTTGTCTAATTAAGATTTTTCTTTTGTTGGCTGTGGCCCTATCATTATGAAACCGATAATGATAGGTTCATAGTTGTTTGGAGCTGTTGATCCAGTGGAAGACTTGTCATTGGAGGAGGAGCGTATACCTGAAGATCTTTAGACTTAGCTTCTTTTATTTCCTGTATTGTGAGGCTGAGTGCTATTTTCAGTTCTTATAAACTGCTTTAATGTTGTAATAATACAGGTTAAATTTTATTTTCTGTATTTTACTTATTTTGATATGTTGTATTTATATATAATTGATGGACGCTTATATTTATGCTTCCGCACTATGTTATTTTTATAATTTCATTTAGTGATGATTCATTTGAATAAGGACAAAGTCTTTGATTATAATATGCTAGTATTAGTCACTAACCTATTCATAAGCAAGGACATTGTCATTTGGTGATCGTCTCATCGTAATCATGATAACTTAAGGGTTAACAGGACCACGGCGAGAAGCTGGATACCACAGTACATCTACCTTGATTTAGTAAAAATATTCTTTATATTTCATTTCAACCAATACCAACCATACAGGGTAATGGTATAATCTCCTTATTTCACACCAACGGGTCAGCCTAATCTAGTACATGTATAGGTCTTGTAACAAAAAATCTTTTTTGTTTTTTCAGAACATTTATATTTGATGATAGCTTCATATAAGAGAATAGAACTTCTCTTAAAAGTGTGATAAATATTTATAAAAGTGATAATAAAATTAATAGCAGTTTTCAAAGTAATAATCATTTTAAAGAAAATAAAAATTATGAGGCTTACGTGAAGCAATAAATCATGAGGTGCCTGTTTTTGAACTTTACATTTATTTAATATATATTATTAATGTGATAATTATCCTTCTTACCCTCTCTCTCTCATTATTACAATGTTAGTAAAATAATAAAATGATAAGAAAGAATCAATAATAATTATAATAATGTCAAGTTAAAAGAGCTTGATAATAATGGAATGTTGTTAACATTATTATAAATGAGTAAAAAAATTAGTATACTTATTATTATAATAAGATGATAAAATAATAATAATAATAAAATATTATTATTATTATTATTATTAGTAATAATGAAGATAATAATAATAATAATATCATTATTATTATTAATATTGATAGAAAAAATATTTTACTAATCATAACCTGCTATTCCTCCTGCCGCTGCTCCTACTACCTCCTCCGTGTGTTCTTCTTCTTCTCTTCCTGACATCCTCTTCTTCTTCTTCTTCTTCTTCTTCCCCTCTTCTTTCTCCTCCCGCTGCTCCTCTTCCTCCCTTCGCCCGGCCCTCTTCTATTCTCCTTCTTCCTGCCGCTGCTTCTCTCCTCCTCCTCTTCTTCTTCTTCTTCTTCCGTCCCCCCCCCTCTTCTTCTCCCGCCTTCTTTCTTCTTCTTCTCCTTCTCCCTCCTCCTCCTCTCCTCTTTCTGCTGCGCCCTCCCCTCTGGTCCTCCCCCTCCTCCTTGGCTTCTTCTTCTTCTTCTCTTCTTCTTCTCCCGGTGCTCCTGCTCCTCCTCTTCCTCCTCTTCTTCTTTTTCTCTCTTCTTTTTCCTCCTGCCTCCCCCCTCTTCCCGCTCCTCCTCCTCCTCCTCCTCCTCCTCCCGCCGTCTTCTCCTGCTTCCTCTTCCTCCTCCTCTCCGGCGCTGCTCCTCCTCCTCCTCCTCCCGCCCGTCTTCTCCTGCTTCCTCTTCCTCCTCCTCTTCTCCCTCCTCCGGGCGCTGCTCCTCCTCCTCCTCCTCCCCGTCTCCTTCTTCTTCTTCTTCTTCTTCTTCTTCTGCTTCGCCCCGCCTCTTCTTCTCCCCTCCTCCTGTGCCCCTCCCCACCTCCCCCCTCCGCTTTGCGTCTCTTTTCTTAGTTTTTTTTTATTTACATTAAAATAATATAAATATAATTTTTAATATTTGTATTGAAATCATGTCCAATATTATTAGGTGGGTTGTTTTTGGCTGTCACATCAGCGAGTCTAAATAATATTTGTTATAATAATAATAATAATAATATTATTATTATTATTATAAGTATATAAAAAAATGCAAAATTAAATTAAAATTTAACTCGACTAAAATTAAGAGATAACTTTTGCACTATTATTAGTTTTTTAAATTAAAGGCTAATATATTTATTGAAGAAAAATTTTATACCGTCCAATGATCAAAAACATCATATTAATTTTCTCCATAAATTAATTGAAAATATTATAAAAGGCCTCAAATTTATATATATATATATATATATATATTATACTTTTCAAGAATATAGGAAAAATGCGTTCAATCTATTATTCTGATAGGGCCATGTGCGGAATATATATATATATACATATATAAATTTTTATTAAGGATTAATAAAAAAAAATTATTTTTTTAAATTTTTACATATAAATCTCTTTTTTTATGTATTTAATCAATAATTTAATTGAGATTGACACATCATCTATCATCTATATATTTGCTCTTTATGGCTACGGTTAACTGTTAAAAAGCATGCAGATGGAAGATATTCTGTGCGTCCGACTGTCGGACATTACAAAGAAAAGAAAATCTTTATGGATTTTAGTTGGTCATCAATGAGCCAAATGGGAGCTTATTTTCTCATAAAGACATTATCCTATAAACGAGCAGTGAAGAGAATATTTTCCTTTGTTAAGAAAAGATTGTGTGAAGATGCGGTATGAGAACGAGCAAAAAGTTAAGTATGGGAGCTGATGACACAATAAACATAATGAAATTTGTACTATATTTCATGCTTTTATTAAAACTAATTGTACTTTTAGTGTATTTTTGTGCCTTTTCATGTTAGAAGAGACCAAATTGAAAAGAAAAGATAAATTGAATGAAAATGATGCTACGGCGCACTATGGCTCACTATATATCCCTTGTTCCCAAAAGTAAGGCGTCAATTATTTTAGCTCCAGACGTCCAGAGACAGACGCTATAATACGCCACAGCACCTAGTTTCCCGAGACCAAGGCGCCACGGCGCGCCATAGCGCCAAAGTTTCCGAGACTAATGTGGAGCCACATCCTCGTCGTGGTCATATTAACACAATATTAACATGATTATATTATAGTGATCATCACGTGACATATCCCCAATTATAGTCAAATTAGATTTTTTTACTTAATCTGTTGATAACTGCATAATTTTTCAACTGTTTCTATAATTCATTCATCAAATATGCATACTTAAATAACAGAGTGAGGAAGCAAAGTATACAACATTCATATCCATAATGCATAAGTAAAAAAAGTATAACTCAACTCAGAATAAAAGTACAGAAAAGTAATACATCTAGATTCTGAATTATTACAATACTGAATAAAATACACTAAAATGAAATCATCATTCTCACAAATAGAAATAAAAGTTATCTAAGACTGAGCACCAAAAAGGTCCTCCCTTGGCAAAGCTCATCACCTAAAGTTATCTCCCACGAACAACTCTGAATCTGATATGTTAATTTTTACATGCCTTGGTCCTGGCTAAGAAAAAAAAATCTTGTGTTATACAATTGTCTATGTGCATATTATGCTGATTTAATGAATTCTACAATTTTAAGATATCACAATTAAACTGAGCAATTAAATGAGTAATACAATTGGAAAACTATAAATAATACAATTATAACTTATTAAAAAAAAGTATGTAAAAAATATACCTCAACTAAAAACTATAACAATATTAGAAATATATACATATAAATGTAATAAGAGTATGCTAATTAAACAAACAATAAAATTGAGGTGTGATATATATATATATATATATATATACATATCTTATTATTTCTGGCTATGTGGTTTGTGTCGCGATCTCCTTTGTATTTTGGCCTCCTGGTGCTCTTTAGGGCGGTCCAATTAGTTCTTTCTGCAGGGTTTTTTTTCGTGCCAGTTGTTGTTTGAGCGATATTGCAGGGCGGCTCGGGTGAGGTGATGTTTTGGCCTTGTGGACTCTTGGGACAAGAAGATGTTCTCTCCTATTTGTTTTTATTTTATTTCGAGTCTGTTTCTTTTGCTGCTCTTTGTTCCTCTAATGGTTTTCATTTTTTTCTTTTTCTTTGCGGACGTGGGGCCTTCTAGGATTTTCCAGGGTCCCAATTTTTGGGGTTGGATTCTGGTTTTTAGTCTTAAGGAGCTGTACCCTCCCAACCCCGCTCCTATAAGGCTCTTTTTTAAGAAGAAATAAAATTCAGCCAAGATGGCTTTCACCAAATATATATATATATATATATATATATATATATATAAGTAGACCAAATCAAAATATTAATCGAGACTGGGATCTTAATATATATATAAGTAATGATAAAGGAATGTACAAAAGCTAGAACTGAATTAAAAATTTGTAGAAACAGAGAATAACATGTACAAACTACCATATAAGAAAATAGGCTAATCAAACTATTGTAACTATAATGTAATTATAATTGTCATGCAAGTTGTTAGTTCCTAAAAGCTAAAGCAAAAAAAAATTGAATTATACTGAAGAGGTAGAAAATATATATGCAGTTAATTTTAGCTGTTTTACTTTACTTATGTAGACATGTTCAGAAGTAGCTGATGAGTCAAAGATGTCTACAAGACTGAAGTGAGTTCCTGAACTAGGCACAACTCTTCCAATGAGTACGTGTCAAGTATCCCTACTTTCTCCTTACCACTAGTTCATTAGCAGTAATATGTATTTTATGCATCCTAATAATGAATCCAATGTAAATATTATCCTAATTTTCTATGTTTCTATTTTATGCATCAAATTTATCTTATATGTTATGTTCAAGAAAAAATAATCAAAGACAAAGAATGTGATGAATCCAATAAACATGGGGGATTTTGTGTTAGAATTTATATTTTTCATATGATTAGTTATACTTTTAGTTTGTTTTTATGGAATTCTGGGAAATAAGAGCTCAAATTGAAATAAAAAGTAAAGTTGAAG